>JBAMJR010000035.1:1672500-1860000 GCA_038501785.1 Myoxocephalus aenaeus | reverse complement strand
GGTGGTTCGTAAGCCTATGGATTGCTTTGTTAGAATCCCACAAGCCCGTACGGTTACGTAGATGTGTTTGTTAGTGAAATTGTAAGGGGTTGTAAGGGGTACTTATGAAGGATCTTGTGAAACCGTTTTGGCCACCGCGGTATGTGACGTAGGGTCTTTGGAAATTACGTAAATACTCAAATTTAACGGTTACTTTAATTATTTTCTGCAACATATTTATGTTCTCACAAGGGTTGCGGTATTTTAAGCACTTTAAATTAAGTTAAACAACGCTGTGGTTCCGGAGATAATTAAGGAGACGTTAAAAATTTTTTTTGAAGATTTTCGCGTCCGATAATAGGCGCAGGACGGCTACATTAAGAATTGGTTAGATACCTACTACTTTACTAAAGTTGTGATGCCATTTTTATGGTGAAATGTAATGGTGGCTCCAACCTGTCACCTGACTAGAATGTAGATATTAGACGATTATACAAATTAAGGATTACCTTTAATTATACATTTTAGTAACACATGTACATTAATAATTAATCACAATTGTGTTAATAGTTTATTTACTGTTGATATCAAACTTTATTAGTATGAATAATGCTAGAATTTACGTGTTTACGTTTGTTACAGTTTGTGTACTGTGAAATAAGTATTTTGTACGTTATATATTGTATCATACAGCTGAGACAATAGCAATTATATTCTGAGTACATTATTAAACTATTCATCATCAGTTTATTCTTGCACATTAACATTTTATATTCTATATTGATTATTTGTAATGATTACTTATTGATTTTTAAACTTTGAAGAAATTGTTAAAAAAAAACATTACAGTAAATGGACACTAAATATGAACCATTGACAAAGTGTGAATTATCTATCATATTATTAATCGTACATGGTTTACAAAGTATTTGTTTAACATTTAATAAGGTATTATTATCATCAGTTACTACTTTAAAATAGCTATCCAGATGATGTTTTTAGAAGGTTGACAAACAAATGAACCATTAACAAAGTGTTAATACATATCCGGTCAATCAAATCATGTCATGTTTAGAGTCGTTTTACACATAATTTACTTCCATTTACTGCCATCAAAGCCTTCGCCCTATCCCTTCGAAAACAACGACTATATCAATTTACCCAAAATGAATCAGGAATAGCTCCTCAACCATCAGGATTATAACTCATCTCCTTTGAAAGGTAAGATGCTCAATAATACTACTCTAAGTACTCTAAACTAAATTCCCATTGTAAAATGGAAAAGCAATGAGGAAAAAAAATATGATTTATATCCCCATCTCGCATGAAATCTAAATTTCAGAGACGTTATCATCGTCTAGATCCCATAGACAGGCAGCTGAGTCAGGCGGCGGCTGAAAGCAAAAGTATAGTTCCAGGCAAAATGGCACCTTGCTCTTATCCCAGCTGATCTGTGTTGCTCTCTGCTGGATCACAATCACTGCACACATGTAAGTAACACACTCTGCTGTTTTTTCTGCAAAAATAAAACTGTCCTTGGTGAAATACTTTGATAAGACAGCAACCGCTGTGTGTTTTGAAGGAAGGTATGTTCATTGCATCAGAAATCTCGGAATTCCAAGCATGGTATCTCGAATGATGAGGAACTTATTCTGTATCTTTTGATCACAACTTGTACTTGTAATTACAATGTTCATATATATCTGTACATCGGAACTAAAATACTTCATAATAAGACCTAGTTTGGACAACATACGATTGGTTTATGGATTCTGAGAGCTGAAGACCTCATGTTTTCAATACACTAAAACATTCATATGTTCTATGCGTTAACTCTTCAGTCACTCTTTGTTCAGCTTTTTAACTTTAAACTTCACGTCAGAACTAATATTTTAGACTGTAATCTGTGTCTTTAAATAGTTTGATGTCTTGAATGGTGGGAGAGGGGTGAACAGTCTCATTACTGTAATTGATTATAGCAGAAGTCCTATTGATCAGTGTGAATAGTATCAGTTTGCAGTCGTTTGATAAGTGTCATAAGTCATGTACTGTATCTGAGAGGTAACCCATTCCTGGTAGAAAAGGTTCACATAGGTGGACTTGGGATATTAAATTGCACCTCTGGATGAGCTCATTTGTTGAACAGGAAACTTGACGGTTTTAACTTCCCTTATTTAAAGTATAAAATTGTCATTCTAGTTGAACACTTTGATTTATTTTGTGTGTTTGTGTAACTGTTTTGCTAAAATATTTTTCCTCATGAAATTCATTATCTTATTATTTTTCTCTAGAAATTAGGATTTTATTCTCATTACATTGCATTTCCCCCCCAGAAGTGACCCTAATATACTATATATAGTACTACAACTAGAAGCCCCTTGAGACCCAATATGCTATTATTATATCATGTACTCAGGATCATGGTATAGGTGCTATTATTACCATGTTCAAAAGTAAAAAAAACTCTTTGTGTGGTTAGCATGTGCTGTTCAGAATGTAAAGGGCTCACGGCGTTCAGTAGGATTCAACCGCTGAAGACAATGAACATCCACAGAAGATGCAATACAACACTGCTATGTGATACAACACTGCACTACAACACTGCTATGTGATACAACACTGCACTACAACACTGCTATGTGATACAACACTGCACTACAACACTGCTATGTGATACAACACTGCACTACAACACTGCTATGTGATACAACACTGCACTACAACACTGCTATGTGATACAACACTGCACTACAACACTGCTATGTGATACAACACTGCACTACAACACTGCTATGTGATACAACACTGCACTACAACACTGCTATGTGATGCCTTTCACAGCTTAACCAGAGGGATGTCCACATTAAGGGGGTTCATAATCTGGCGAACATGAATGTGATAATACATGTAATGGAAATCAGATTTTGATGATTCTTTATGTGCAAATTTGAGTTCTAAATAATATGTCCTCATCTGAAAGCATTCATACATATTCAGAATCAGAATCAGAATCAGAAACTGTTTATTGCCAGGAATGTTTTCACAGACAAGGAATTTTTCGAGGCGGAAGGTGCATACATTAAACATGGGACGTTAGACGAGACAAACAACAATCAACAATCAACGACAACAACAGTGCAATGGGTATTAAAATAAGTGTAAGATAAGATAAAGTGCTCAGACAAACAGATACGTTAATGTAAGTGTATGTTAAAGTGACATGTGTGTTTAAGTTAAAGTGTATGTTAAAGTGACGTGTGTTTAAGTTAAAGTGTATGTTAAGTGGCATGAGTGTTTAAATATGAAGTGTGCAGAGGAGTGACCGGTAAGGAAAAAGAAAGAAGAGAAAATAAAAATAAAAATGAAAATAAGAATACAAATAAAATTAGTCCTGGGGGTGACAGAGTCAGTCAGTGGGGGACCCGGGCTCTGTTGATGAGCCCGACTGCCGACGGGAAGAAACTGTTTGTGTGGCGTGAGGTCTTGGTCCTGATGGACCTCAGCCTCCTGCCAGAGGGGAGGGACTCGAACAGGATATGTCCAGGGTGAGAGGGGTCAGCTGCAATCTTCCATATTTATACTAAATTGGATTATGCTTTCACATTTGCCTGATCAGATGTTCCCTTGCATTTTGCTCTGCGCTGAGGTCTTGCTTCCAGACAAAGAGGGCTAAACAATGGTGAATTTAGGATTCAACAAAAGAAAGAAATCCCAGCCAGTAAAATGATAAGGTCCATGAAACAGCCTAGCAAACACAGCAAAGGAGCCTTATTTCTATTTAGACGGTGGCTTTGGGACAAAGGATGGAAGGGTAAGAGAATGAAACAGTGTGGAGGAAAAAAATTAATCGTTGGTAAACACCATTTACATGAAATATGGCCAATATCCAGAAGTCAGGTTTTGCCTTTCAGGGCAGAGTGTGTGTCTGGGGAGAAAACTATCCACACTAAGTCCTGCTGACTGGGCACTTTCACATGGGAAATAAAAGAGGATGGGAGACCGTAAGATTGAGCCATTTAAAACACACACACACACACACACACACACACACACACACACACACACACACACACACACACACACACACACACACACACACACACACACACACACACGTGTCCACGTACACACACACAGCTTATTGTTCTCCGAGGCAGTTCATCTCCTCCATCCCCAGCTTTATGTTGTCAGGTGCACTAGTTTCTTTCATCATTATGGCAGTTATACGGTTTCTCCACATGCTGCTGCTCCATCAATATCTATAAAATGATGTGTTATTACAGAAAAAGCATCTCCAACAGAAGCCAGAAAAGACATGGTAATTTTGGAATACTAATGTCAGTGAACACACTGCATTATTCAGGATGGAAATCCACATGGAGACAAAATGTTCATTTAAAGATCATTGCCTACAGTTGCCATTGCATACAATAATCACATTATGTGTACTGGGCTTCACATTTCGCATTAATATCTCAGTTCTGGAAAGGTAAACTCTTCCAACCCTAATAGCGTGCATAAAGCTTTAATAGTTGAATCGTAATGTCTGACTATTCATTTGGCCTTATTTATACCTGGGCTACAGAAACTAAACACTTTTATGTTTACAACTACAGCACTCCTTTTGGATTGCTATGTGAATCTTTAAATCTTTAAATCGAAGTCAGCAAATTCATTTCATACGTGTAAGTATATCATAAGTGTTGAATATGTTCTCCCACTACATTTAATCCGCTAAATCTATGTTGCAACTATAGTTATGTGTTGGATTGCAGAGTACAAATGTCAATACAAAACACATCAGTTCATGACATTTGATGCATTGCAACAGTAGATTATTGTATGCATGTTGTAATTACAGTCAGGTCCATAAATATTTGGACATCGACACATTTTTCATTATTTTGGCTCTGTACACCACAACAATGGAGTTGAAATCAAAAAATGTGCTTTAAGTGCAGACTTTCAGCTTTAATTTGAGGGTATTTACATCCAAATCAGGTGAACGGTGTAGGAACTACAACAAATTAAAATGTGACCACCCTCTTTTTAAGGGACCAAAAGTAATTGGACAAATTAATATAATCATAAATCTAATTGTCACTTAATACTTTGTTGAAAATCCTTTGCAGTTAATGACAGCCTGAAGTCTGGATTCCATAGACATCACCAGACGCTGGGTTTGGTCCCTGGTGATGCTCTGCCAGGCCTCTACTGCAACCGTCTTCAGTTCCTGCTGCTTCTTGGGGCATTTTCCCTTCAGTTTGGTCTTCAGCAAGTGAAATGCATGCTCAATTGGATTCAGGTCAGGTGATTGACTTGGCCATTGCAGAACATTCCACTTCTTTTCATTTCAACTCACCAAAATAATGAAAAATGTGTCAATGTCCAAATATTTATGGACCTGACTGTATCTCCATTGTGACCAACTACAACATTTAAGTGACACATGGTGTTAAGTCTTTACATTTTTTGGGGGGAAATCCTGCATATTATATTTTCAAAATGATGTCTTCCTGCTAGCATATAGGGTCCAGTGACAGAACTTTAGGACAGTATATGAAATGTTCATCAATGTGTATCACTGCGTATGTGTTCTGTCTGTCAGTCACAGTTCACTACAGCACAAAGCCTTTTCTGAAGGTGCTAACATTCCTCCTGGCGACACTGACACAGCACGGAGAAAGCTGCGGCATTATGGCGATTACCCCAACGGAAAGTTGCTGAGTTATGAACACAGCTTTCCACAAATCCCCAGCTTCTCTTTTGCGAACTGCAATTACACTCAACAACATGTCGAAATGTGTCAGCATGTGTTGCTCTACGGCATATCCTCTACTTGCAGGGTTGTGCATTACACATTTTTCCGATCTGACAGCTGTGTTGTGGTATTTTCTATCAAGAACAAGTCAGTTTATCTAAATAACTATTTTTTTCCTTTTGCTTTTGATCGTTAGGTTTTTGAATCACCTTTCTGTCACCAGTTCTGTCGAAACAGACATACTTTCAAATGATTCAACCCTAACACCAAAACAAATTAGTTAGTTAGCAAAAATATATGGTTCGTCATCAAATGACTACAAAACTGACAAAAAAACTAAACAAAAATGCAACAAAAGTACTGGGTTATGTTCAAGAAACAAAAGTATTGTGTGGTGGGGAATGCTCCCCAGATAAAAGGGTTGTTTGAGATGAGCACACACACACACACACACACACACACACACACACACACACACACACACACACACACACACACACACACACACACACACACACACACACACACACACACGTTTTTAGAACTGGAACTGAATGTTGCCATTGGATAAGTATCTGTGTTTATTCTTGGGTACACAGCTATACTGCAGCTACAGTAATTCATTATCCATTTGGTTTCTCTCCGAAGTGAGAGGGAATAAAGAAAAAATCATTTTCAGCACAAACTTAAGGTTCTGTTTCGCTCATCAGTAAGTGACAAGCATTTCCCTTTGTGAAGATGCTTCAATAAACACTGATGTTGGAATACAATGTATTGGTTTCTCTGTATGCGGTCCCCACTTAATTCCAATGCAGTGTTGGTTGGCCTTTCAAAACATGTGAGCCCAGTACTCTGTCATGACCAACACTATGTAGATGATACCAGTTGAGCTGGGAGTCACTACGAAAAAGCCTCTGACCCATTTCTTGATCCTGACCCATCATTAAAGGCCTACAGCAATGAGGGCAGGGAGAACAGGATAGAATCTCCTTGAATATTTAAGTGGAAGAGAGGGCTATCCTCTGTGTGATATGTTGAATCCCAAGCCAAGCCATTTGACGGTTGCAGTATTTGAAGAATCACAGGAGGGGGCCGCTTGAAAATCCCCTACTGTGGCGGCTCTTTAAACTTTCTCAGCCTGGGACAGAAATGGAATAAATTGTGCGTCTCCCACGGACTCAAGCTCATTAGGACGCTCCCTTGTTATGGTGGGACCCACCGAAACAAGGACCATGACCCACTTTTGGGGTCTCCACTTATAATATGAAGAAATATTTCAGTGTCTGCTTTGACATTTAAGTATGCATTTGGTACTGGCATTAATTTCATCTTGATCAGCCTTTTCAAACATGGATAGGTTTCAGAAGTCTAGCTGTAAATGTTACATTATTGCAACTAATACATAATAATTAGTAAGTGTTAAAAGCATTCTTTCCACAATCTAAAATACAAAGCCTCACTGCTGATAAGAGGACAAATGATGTTGCTGAGTGTTGTGCCATCCTATACTTAATTAATATTTCAATATATTTGCATTAGTTTATGCCTTTATTTAGAATTGAATACATCTATTTATACAATGGTTGTACTAGTACGTCAAATGTGGCAACGTATTGTTGCAATGGCAAAAAGGTTTTAATTTATTTGAATGATTTCTTTAATAGGTTAACAATGTTAAGCATAAAACCATACCATTAACATGGGTAAATCTTTGGAATGCAATTCTTTAAATATGCTGATTGAATGTGCTGTAACTCTGTTATGTTGTTCATTCTGGTCACATGACATCTATTGCTTCTGTCATCCTGATAGAGGATCCTCCTCTGTTGCTCTCCTCAAGGGAGTTTTTCCTGAACCAATGTCACGTCCCGGGACAGAGGATGTCATATGTGTACTGATTGTAAAGCCCTCTGAGGATAATTTATAATTTGTGATTTTGGGCTATATAAAATAAACTGAATTGAAATGATTATCATGCCATTTCCCCTGGAGGTCTCTTTGTCAAAACATCTTTAACAGTATGAAGGAAAGTTGATTTGTAATGCTAAATGTTAGCCACGTGTGTCAGCATCCAGTAGGAAAACATTTATTTGGATTAAACCAGATGAACCTTTCCACTTTGTCCTTCGCGTCTCAGAGCTGTGTAAATCACAGATAAATTTGCTTTGGGATTTACAGGTGGCACGTGGGATTTCAATGGGTAGTTTTGGAGTTAGCAGTTAACTGTGTGTGATTTATCAAAAACAAACAGTAGCGATACTGCATAAATATGTACAGTTTATTCTTCTTCTTCTTCTTCTTCTTCTTCTTCTTCTTCACTCGGACAGAACCCTATCTAGCTGGCCGTCACCATGTAGTTTAACCGGCTTTTCTTTTTAGAGAGAAACGGAGGTGAAATCTGATTGGATAAGAACTCTGCTTAACCAGCTGCCAAGCCGCCCGAGAAAATAAGCTGAAAAACAATACAATTATAAAATAGATATAACTTTTAATTATTTAAAAAAATAAGTATATATATATATATATATATATATATATATATATATAGCTATAACTTTGTGATTCTGTTTAGGCCAGCAGAGAAGGCTTAGCAGGCCCTGACGGCCACCACTGCTGTACAACAGTATACAGTTTGCATACTGTACAGGTGTGCTGTCTGCAGATGATGGGCTATGTATGTGCCCTCTACCTACACTGTCTGTGAGGATCAAGCGACTGTACGGAAATACAAGAGCATCCACGAGGGCCAGTTTAGTGGGACCAAATGCATTAGTGTGTGTGTGTTTGCAGACCACTTCTGTGATCAGGTAGGAGGTGGAGGAATTCTGATGTATGACACAGGAAGGGGACATTGAGTGACAGTCCACACTGTATTGTGACCGCTGGGTCCTTGGGGTCCTTCAGAAAAGGCCATGTCTCCAACACGCTGGCGTGATTTCCATAGCTATTGGAACCAGTCATAATATCTGAGACACTTTTGGGAGCAATTGTTTGATTAAAAGAACAGTTTGAGAGAGAGCAAGAGACAGAGAGAAAGGGAAGAAGACAGCCTCTCTGTGTGTGGTTGCACTGAGAACACAAGAGAGGAACACAGATGTTCAGGGGAAAAAGAAGCTGATCTGACCTTTTCTAGTCAATGCCAACTTCTATAAGGAAGATTCTATGAGGCCTCCAAACCATACACATGATAATAGACCTCCATTATCATGCTTATCCACATCTATTTGCATCAACTCTACTCAGTGGCAGATCCATTTAGACCTTGAGTTCAACTTCATGGCAGGTTGCGTCTTCCAAACAGAAACAGATGAGGCATCCCAGACAGAGCATTTGGATGGCTGATATAATAACAGCGTTCAAGATAATGTAAAGAAACCTAAATATATTTTTAAAGCTTGAGTGAGAAAGTTAATATTGCTGGACTCTGGATCTTCCTGAGTAGTTCCGGCTGGGTAGTTCCGGCTGTGAGTGAGATATACAGACTGATGTTTAATGACGTGTGCCTGAGCTGCTCATCTGAAAAGGATTTCATCCAGTGTGTAAGATTCAACTTTACATTCTTCAGTAAGGTAGTCTTTTTCAAGGAGGTCATGAATGAAGAGAGAAACGGGGACCCTGTGGCATGTCAGCCCATCACTATCTGCCAGTGCACTATGTGGTACGTAGGGTCTCACTCATAGAGAAACAGCGCCACAGCACATCAAGAGGTCAACACTCCACAGAGTTGTGACGTTCTACCTCACTCTCAGTCCACCAGATGCCCCCGGACTTGTTCTCCTGTCCCCTTCACCCAGTCCTGGCCTGCAGTAGTGTCTTTCCCTCCAGTCGCCCACCTGCTCACCTGGGTCCAGGTTCCCTCATCCGCCCTGCAAGGGGCAACCTCTGGGTCTGAGCAGGTAAACCAGTGCAGGTTTAAGGCACTTCCGCACATTTTTTTTCTTCTAAAGGCCAGCAATAAGTATGATTGTATAGAGGTCAATAAGACATTACCCTACTCCTCACTTACATATCTCAGTTAATATTGTAAACACAAGTCTATGGTCTCAATGGCTAGTTTCTCTTCTTCTTCGTCTCCAATACAGGGTAATGTTCATTTCTTAAATGATGATCCCGTTCAGAGTAAAATAGACAATACAGCAGGGTGTGGCTATCAGAACATCAGCTCCACAGTGTCACAACCACGGTGTTTGGTTGTACTAAAAGACACTCACAAAGATAGGGCTGTCCATTGATTTCCAGCAAGTAAATTACAAACAAACTTTTTTTTTTCTCAAGCCAAAATTAGAATTTTAAATAATGTCACAGTTACGGATGAACCATAACAAAGCTAGCTGGCTCGCGATATAGTGTTAAGTGCTAACAGTACCCGGCTCTCCCCAGCTCTACTCTCTCTGTGGTCACTTCTGGTTCCAGTATGCTAAACAGCTTGAAAACCACAGTCCACAAACCAATGTGTGATGTCACTGTGACTATGTTCTCTTCTTATATACAGTCTATGTATATAACCAGGCCGTCTCCACTCTCTCCTGACAAGATTGTTCATGTTTCTTTGTGCCTCATGCCTTTGCGTTCCTGTCTCTATATCCTGCAATCAGTGCCCTGTAATCTTTACCTGAATCCTGCAACTTATAGCCGGATCTGTATTGGGTGCTTCCTGTTGCCTAGAGCTGACACCTGCATGACAAATTCATAACCTGTTGATACAACTTTGTGATTTGCACTAATTAATTCATGTTTCTACTGCGGATGAAACTATGGAGCTGCCAAACCCCACAGAGTGTGATAAATTCAGCAAAATGCAGGCAGTCAGGAAGTGTATCGTCAAGGTAACTCTGTCAGACTATTCTGAGAGTTACCTTGACGATACACTTCATGATACACAAGTGACCAAGAGTGGCTTGCTGTGAAGGACTTCAAGACATACCTGCACAAAGCCGATGATCAGAACCGTGGATATTATTCTACAGGTTTTCCCCAAATATGATAAAAATGAAGATAACATACTAGTTTACATATAAACACTCAATGCTTCTTTGATGTTGCAGCATGTGAAAGCCCTCAAATGTCTGAGTGCCTTTAAAGTCTGCAGAGTCTCTTCGTCAGCCCAGTTTGGGACAAATATATTTATATAAAACCAAGTTGAGTTGTCGAGGTCTACCCTGCATGTGTCTGAGTGGAGTGAGGAGCGCCACGTTTAGTTGTTGCTAGTCTTGGTGCCGCCTCTGCTTCACTGGGTTGGGTTCACTGGTTTGGATCGATCAAGGTTTGCATCACAAGGTCTGATCGTTGTTTGAGTGACCATTCTGACCCATGAAGATCAAAAGGTATCTTGCCTTAGTGGGAGGAGGCAGCTACTGTCTACAGCTACACTGACTGATTATGAGACCCTGATTTACCTCATGACTGCTTTCATCTTAAACTAAAGGAGTCCAGTCAGTCAGACAAACAAAGACAGATACTTAAGTCATATTGTGCTGTTTCATGAGTCTTCGTGATCAAATAGCATGAATTCATGATGCAAAGAAATCATGATCAAAATTCAAAACATTTGGCAATTAAAAGAATGAATGAAAAACATGTTATTCAATTCATTATTACAGTTACCTTGTCTTACCGCTGCTCTTATAACAAAGCCATGTTGTCTTCTTTTTTTGGAGGGAGAAGATCTATGCAGCTACGTATATTGGGAGGACTTGCAATTGGAACCAATCCCCACACTATGACTTTACAAACGTGCTCTCAAGCTCTCAGACAAATGACAGGAACAGCAATTACCACACACAGATCATTCTAATTTCCCTGCAATACACATTATAGTGAAAGCACTCGTCAACAAGCAATTCACCATAACACTTTCCTCTGACTTTTGGCTTGTCATAAAGTTGAGTTTTTTGTTTTGCATTCCTGCCACTGTGTTTCATTGTGTGTCTACACTGAATTTTAACCTGAATATATATATATATATATATATATATATATATATATATATATATATATATATATATATATATATATATATATATATATACATACACAACATATGATGATGTTGCAATTCAACATGGATCAAACTAATTTGACAGAACTGTCGTAGTGCCGTCAGTTTCATAGATGCTGTTACAAAAGTTCCCCTGCAGTGTGTAACAGTAGATACAAAATGATAACTGATCAGCGGTGAGTGCAACCAATACTCACGAATATACTCAATGGTCCTTGTTGAGCAATTAGCAAAAAAATATTAAGTGCTACCCTGAACATCACTTGTTTCTGCCTCCCACTCTTTAGCACTCACATCCACTAACACACACACACACACACACACACACACACACACACACACACACACACACACACACACACACACACACACACACACACACACACACACACACACACGTGTTTGTCTCTCTATACTTGTGAGGACAGTTTTTGACATAATGAATTCATTAGTGACCCTAGAAGACTGTGGATTAGTGAGGACCTGCTAAAATGTCCTCCCAGTGTAGACATGTCCTCCCTACTGTGGTGTAAGCACACCCCAAAAAATATATTCAGCTGAGCAAACTCTGATGAATTATCTTACAAAAGTCACCCAAAAAATCACATGTTGAGGTTTCCTGACATTGGGAGTCACGTATAGATATGTGTATTGAAGTCATAGGAGGAACAGTAGCGTTCTCTCACGTGTCCCAGTAAGCCATGGCAGTGTGACAGGGCTCACTTAAATGGTTCTTTGCAGTTCAAATAATCAAATAACTCAGGAAATGATTTAGTAAACAAATACAACCATTTAACATTATGCCAGGCAATCAATCCATTATCGTTGTGGTTATAGATAATAGATAATACAAAAGAATACATATTATTTAAAAAAAATTAAAATGTAAAAATAAATGGGTCTTTGATTTCACCTGGCTAAGAGGACCATGACAAATCAGCCCCAACCCAAACCAGAAGAAAAGGATTGAATGTATATATATATATATATTCACACTTACAGGGATGTGGGTCACATCGACTTCACCCCGTTTTCCAAAACACGGCTAAATGCGGAACAGATGCTGCCAGGCAGTAATGAACAGGTTTTTTTAATCAGGAATGACAAAGTAATTCAATGACACCTCGGTGTCTAGGTCAGGATAAGGCTGGCAATATTCTATATTTTTATTATTGTCAACAAATTTCATGAAAAGACCAAAACCAACAAACAGACCAATTCATTCCATCTCTCAATACTTGCCTCATGTCTGTCGCATGCTGCTCCAAGCAACGCAAATCTTTAAACTGGGTCACAAAAAAGTAACAATTTTCTAAAAAGCCTCAGTAATTTCCTCAAACAGCTGGCTGTTTTTTTAGCTTAATATAACTTAAATGATAGAAACAAGAGCATTTGTTGCGTGTTATTTTCAGCCACAGAAGTGGTGCTCTAGTGCAGTGGTTCAAATGGGGGTACGTGAGAATTAAAAATAATATATTTAAAATTAGCATCCAATTTAAAAATCCTTTAAAAATAGTTATTTAATAAATATTTACTCAAATTAAAGTGTAAGTTCATAAACTGAATTTTCAATATTCTATATTAAATCAGACACTGGCACAGCGCTGTGTATTACATTTTCTGTTCAACCCAAAATGCTCTGCGCTGGTTAGGGGGTACTTTGCTGAAAACACATTTCACAGGAGGTACATCATGAAACAAGGGTGAGAAGCAGTGATCTAGTATTTCTGTCAGCAGGAAAATAAAGTAGTGTGTTCATCGTAATGAAGAGACATTTCCCCAGTGCAGCAGTGGGTCTCTTTGATCTCCCTTTTTGGACAACAGTATGGCAGCGAGGAAGAAGATATCTGGCTTTGGATAATCACACGATACTTATAATAAGAATATAATCATCAGACGTAACCTTTAACTGACTAGAGAGAGAGAGAGCGCTAAGGTCTCTATCTGATGGCAGCCTTGTTTGTAGAACCAGAAAGACATGATGTGTCCGCTATCTGTTAGTACAAGTGTACTTTTATTTGTATTTATTTTTGTGTGAATATTATGGCCCAAGCTTCATAAACACATTTGTTGATTTGAGGCATCAGAGGTTAGAGCTGGTTCTGCATTGTAGAGCTTGTTGGTGATTCACTGGCTGGATGTAAAAACTAAAGAACGTTTCAGTAAATGTCCGACGATCTGGTTTCATTTGATCCAGGTTTTGCGCCAGTTTTATTATTAATTGGATTGTTTGTATGAAAAAGGCCACTTCTGGTGTTTGACTATGAATTTGACAGTTCTTTATGGAAAGTAAGAATTCAATCTAAATTGAATCTACTTGAGCAAAACCAAAAGAAAGTAGCAGAAGGTCGAAGCAAGGGTTTGACATTTACACTGCAGGGAATCCTCCGTCTCCCTGCGTCCTTCTAATAGCAATAAAGGCATTATGAAAGTTGTGGCTCTTTTCCAGCTGATAATTATCTTTTAATTGCTGTTCTTTCCCTCCTTTTTCAACTCCGGCCGTTTTCTTTCTTTCACACTTGGTTAAATCTCTTGGTGACAAAAGGTCAGAGTGCACCAAGTGTGATGCTGCGGCTGCGTGCATGTGTGTGAGATGGATAGATCTATAATCGCGCAGCTCATGCTCCCTGTGTGTGTCATTTGTCATGGTAACTGGCAGTCAAATGGACTGGCATGCAGTCAGAGAGCGGCTAGAACAAGAGAGCAAAGAAAAGATGAAGGGAAATGGAGAGGAAAAGGTAGGACCAGGTCAGCTGATAAACCTGTCGCCTTGAAAGGGCCCAGTGAGGACCTTTTCTCTGCTCTCTCCTTCTCCATAGAATCATTGTGGAAGTGGACGAGAGAGAGAAAACAGATCTGCGTGAAGGAGTGTGTGTACTTATTTGAGTGTGTGTTTCAGAGAGTGAAGTCTAGGTGTGTGTAAAGCTATGCATCTTTGTGTGTGCGACTGAGTGAGGATCTCTCTCTCCGTCTGGGTCAAGCGTCGTCTCTCTCGGCGTGCGGTCTCGACGCCGCGCCCCACTCCCTACCCATAATCCTTTTCTCCCCAGGCGCTTCACTCTCCCGCAACTCGCCCCACGCTGAGATGAAGTTATCACACTACGCACACTACCCTTGCCCTACCCCTGTGTGTACGCTTGTGTGTGTGTGTGTGTGTGTGTGTGTGTGTGTGTGTGTCTTTGTGTGGTGGTGTGTATTTTTCCAAGCCTCAGCCATTATTTCTTGCTCTGCTCTTTCTGTACAGAGGCTCTGCAGACGGACACGCCTGTTTACTGCATAATAAGGCAGAGCGGCTACAAACAGCATTCTATTCACGGAAACTAATAGGAAATGACACACACACACACACACACACACACACAAAAAGGGAGGGAAAGAAAGTTCGAGAGAGCATTTTTGTGAGAAGAAGCACGATGAATGAAATACAATCCGAACACAACTCATGGCCGCTTGGCGTTTCCTCCCAGTAGAAGCTGGTGAGCTGGAGGTGTGACTGCGGCTTCCTGTCCGTTTGTGTTCTTTCTGTGAAAGATTGTCCGCGTTCTAACCTGCTTTTTGTCCAGCCTCCTGTGATCCGAGGAGAGTCTTTACACTCTCCGCTATTAGAAAAACCTAACCAGCGGTTGGGCTCAGAATATAAAGTGTATCTGGCGGATGGTGCGACAAGAAAGGCCAAACATTCAATGACCTCCATTGACGTCTGGCATTGACATCTTTTCCGTCACTGTGGTTGTTGATGTAAATGGACCTGGACTTGTATAGCGCTTTTCTAGTCAACTTGTCATCATTCACCCATTCATACACTGATGAGAGGGGCTAAGGTGCCACCTGCCCATTCACACACACATTCATACACTGTAGGCACAGCTACGGGAGCTACACATCGACATGGACCAGCGGAGCCAGGGATCGACCCGCCGATCGTCTGATTTAAGGAGGATCCTGCTCACCACTGAGCCACAGTCGCCCCGGGATGGGGTTTTTATCCAGGAAAGTGCACAGCAGAATGTACAAAACCTAAACAACACTGCCAAGTAGGCCGTACTAGCGCGGCTCTGAGGCTTGACTTAGGCACAGTTGAGCTAAATGTTGCATGCTAACATGCTCACAATGACAATGCAAACATGGCAGTGTTTCCCATGTAGTGTGTCACCAAACACAAAATGTCAGCCAGAGGTATTGGGTCATAAACCTTACACATTATGTAAGTGGAAAACAGTGAACGGTGAAGGTGAAAGTTATATTAATGATTCTTATTTCATTCCTACAAAATGTCATGGCTATCCATCTAATAATTGTTGGGGCAAATGTCAACCAAACAGATTTGTATTGCCCAATATCACAAATCACAATATGGCCCAAAGGTCTTTACAAAGTCCTTCTGTCCTTTGACCCTCTATTCAGGACAAATCACCAAAGTCCATCCAACACAAACAGTGTTTGGGGAACATGATTGTGCTGAGTAAATTATATGTAAATCCATCCATTAGATATGCTGTTATTAACAGGTCTTCATTTCATTTCTTTAAACCAATCACAATCATCTTGGCTGATGCATCCTTCACCTTCAGCCATCTTCAGCGCAGATATAGCTGAAGAGGAGGTTTTACCACAGTCTACATTGGACCATTAAACTGATCAATATTGCAGTTCTTAGTCAATGTCGCTACATAAGAATGAACAAAAGAGGCAAAAATAAAAAAATAAAAGATAAAATATACAGAGAAAGAAAGGGGTAATGGACACAGGATTCTTCACAAGTTCAATTCTTCAGAGGATTGCCGGTTAGAAACAAAGTAAGCAAGTCAGACAGAAAGAAACCGGGAGGAAACAAACATACCTAAGGAAACAAAGACAAGAATAGAATTTGTGAGAGGAAGTCTGTGGAGATTTGCTGTGAATGCCAAATGTCACCTCTGCATCTCCAAAGCTTTGGTTTGTCCTAGTTTGGTTTGAGATGCAAAATGCAGCACTTAAAAGCTGCATCAGGCTCATTTTTACGTGAAAGAAAAAACATTCTTCTGAGACTGAACTACAAAGTGCGGCTGCAACACTAAAGAGAAGCCCATCCTGACTAATTGAGATGCCACAGATCAATTCTGTTTCCTCAAACTCAAGTGTTGTATGGACACTGGTGGGCAGTTCCGTAACCTTAAATGAAAGCAGTCAAAACGTCCTAAACATCAGCGAGTGTGTGCTCCATCCAAACACTGCTGTAATCAATAACATCAGATCGGATTGTTCTCTTGGCTCTTGGGCAACACATTTACATTTGGTGCCAGAACAAGACTTTATGTCCCCTGCTTTCAGGTGATATGGTAATCAGAATCAGAACCATTAATTGCCATGTGTGTTTTCACAAACAAGGAATTTATCATGGCGGGTGGTGCATAACATTAAACAATAAACAGAATGCAAGAAGTGGGAGCATGTTTAAATTTACAATTAAATCTACAATAGAATATACAATTAAAATAAAGTGCACAGACAAACAGAGCGCAGTACTTTAAGGTGACATGTAAGTGTAATGTGAAAGTGGTAATGCTGGATATAATGTCCAGGCCTATGGCGTTAACACATTGGACTTTTGTCAATCAAATTAAATCTAAGTGAAATATTTTTTTAAAAGCATCCACCATTTTGATCTTTAAGTACCCAGATGAGAACAGAGAATGCCATCTTCTTTAGCTGTACAGACACAGCAGGCTAGGCTGAGATTGAAAGGGAACTCTCTCGCCTCATCCCAAGCTGAACGCCACTTCATGCTGGCAGCGCTGCGTACAATGTGCTGCAGCAAATGTAAACTGGTTCCCACTCTGGCCATGTTGCAGAGCAATGCGTCAGATGTCTCCGATGCACATAGGAGACATCTCACAGAGAGAAGTAGTCAAGGCCTGAAGGTGCCAAACCGGAGTGAATGTGATGACATCACTGCTCTTCTGGGCCATGCTGAGGAGGACAGTGCAATAACCTGCAATAAGCTGCATCATTTTGTGTGCTTACATTTTAAACAATCAGTGCAGATGTTTTGCCACTGCTGTATGTTGCCGTTGTGTTAGCTACACATGATAAGTATGACCTATGAGCCAGCAAAGCACCTTCACAGAGGGTGTCCTCCTTGACATGAGGTTGGCTAAGGAGCTGCTTGGTTCATTCACTTCAGCAGTATGGATAGCATAATAGGTTTTTACTATCTTTATTTGGGGAGTTTTTCCTGATCCGATGTGAGGACAGGGATGTTATGTGTACAGATTGTAAAGCCCTCCGAGGCAAATTTGTATTTGTGATGTTGTGCTATATGAAATAAACTGAATTGAACTGAATTGAATAACATGCATCTAGAGATCTGTTTTTAGATGTATTAGGGTCTTCCCACCAACATACAGAGTTCCCGGTTTTGGTAAACTTTGACATTGGCTTTGACATCCAGGCCCAGTTGACTCCCGTCTTCTAACACTCATCTGAACAAAGAGGAGCTCTTACGTGGCCCACAATTGGTGCTTTTTGGACAGCAGAGAGAAGAAACCAGTTGAGAAAAAATAAACCCAGGTCAGGAAAGAAGGAACACAGAGAGATCTTCACACCTGAGAGTCGCTGATATAACAAAGTCTTTAGAGGTTTGGATAACAGGTGCCAAATGTCAGCAGCTCCATCTCCACAGAGCTGCTGTTGGCCTAGTTTGTCTTGAGATGCAGCTGTATGCTCTGTCATAGGGATGGCAAATAAGCACCAGAGGGGGTTCTGACACACACAGACACACACACACACACACACACACACACGCACACAGAAATATATATACATCCCCTCAACACAAGTGCTATACACACCTACGATAGACCTGTGTTCACACAAGCTTTTCCAGCTACACGAGCAATTGTAATTCCAAGTCAAACATGGGAATATGTGAAAGCATGTACAGAAACACACACACAGAGTGTGCACAGTGTGGTGCCATACCCGGAGTGAGGAGTGAAAAATAGGACAGCATGGATACACACCACCCTTGGTTGTTGGTGGGGATAACTGTCAAACACTTCTATTCTCTCTCTTACTTTCTGTATCTCCCCTTCTCTCACTTCTTTCCCTTTTATCTCCATTCCATACGCCTTTTTATAAAATTGTGCTTTCATCTCAAGTTGATACTTCAGAATGCACACATATATATATATATATATATATATATATATATATATATATATATATATATATATATATATATATATATATATATATATATAATATAAAGAATTATTTTGCATTTCTCTCCTCTTCATGCCAGTTCAAAGTTACATACGCTGGCTTTAAATCAAATATTTAAAATATTAGTTGATAGAATGTTGAAATAAATGACCGTTCATACCATACTAGAAAGTAAAAGTTGTAGTGAAAGTTGTCAGTTTAGATAGTATATGTTCGTATATTTTAAGGTAGACAAGAACACGAATAATATTAACACATAAGTGAATATGTCAGTATTAAATGTAGATATTAATGATTGCTTGCCCAGGACTGTCTAAGATGTCTAAGTCAAGGAGAACTCTTGTATGTGAACCCTAAATAGATGACTTCTATGTGTTATTACTGTGGTTTTTTATTATTACGTGTCTTCAATTTTGTAGAATGTATTTATTAGTGTCTGAATACTTGTATGTGTATGCCTGCCATGCAAGTGTATTTGTGCACGATTTGCATAAGACATTGAAAATGTTGTGTGTAAATTCTGCATGTCAAAGGCGTTAGTTCGGTATGGCAGTATGTCCTGCTGTCTGCTTTTAGCGCCAACAATTGTAAATTCATTGTCAAGGTTTTTCTCATAGTTTGTTGGCCTATAACAATAATAACTGTGACTAAATATCTACATCTAGTTGGTTCTATTATAACATTTTTAGCGCACTGGTCAGTCAGTTGGTCACGAGAAAATTGCTAATTATTGTTAACGATATGTTTATTGTGGTACATTTGTAATATTATGGTTTCACAACTATAAAGGGCACACTGATGATCTGATATTCAAATTACAAATAATGTGATTTAAAAATACAAACATAGTTTGTTGTCTGTTGCTCCGTATCACGGTCCTCTCGTATCTCTTGAAGCCATTTTGTGGCACCAAATTGGACTTCAACAGTCCTGTAGAAAAGACTAATATTTGATTGACTTTCTTGTTCAGTTTTTTGGAAGTATTATGACAAAATAATGTGTGTACAGAAAATAATGATATTCTGTGAAAATAGGCTATAACAGGCTATAACAGGCTAAAAATAAACAATTAAATTTGATCTTTTTTTTTTTTTATCTTGAAAATATATATTTTTTATTGAAATATTATCAATGAAAAAAAAGGAATTTGATAGGCTCTTAATCACGGATATATAAACATCTCAACCACTTAAAATAAATGAACTTAGAAAGTTGAACCTTCTAACAAGACTGCTCAGTATTGTTAAGCAGGGTGTCTTCAGTGATTGGCCCCTGATCTAATCTTCCGCGGGGCCTCTACTCTCTCTGTAAAGCCTGTGACGTCATGCCAGGAGTGTGAGGTCGTTCCCTCTGCTGCAGGAGAGCCAGTCCAGTCAGTTGAAACCCCATCAAGTGAACCAGAATCCGTTCATGGACTTCACGTCGCACATGCGGCTGCAGAAAACTCTGCTTTGTGATTGGGTGAGCGATCCAAGCCACGGAGCTGATTGGCTGACCTGCCTGTGCAAGCAGCATTTCGATTGGTTCCTCGCCTAGTGTGGTTTCCAAAGAAGGCATGTTGTTGTATGAGCTCCTACCAGGCAAAGCTATGTCGAAATGTTTTCATCCCAAGCATGAAGGCTTTCCCATGGCAACATTTGACAGCCAATGAACATGCATAAGTCCAATGACATCACTTCCCGTTGAAAGCAAAGGGCTGAAATTAGGCATGGCCATCGGAGCACCCAATAAAACCGTGACGTCTTGCGGAGCACCCATTTTGCAACAGCAGAGGCAGCGATTCACAGCGATATCCGTACTGTAGTGAAATTGATGTTTTAACTCGCCATTACACAACGCCAAATGTTTCAAGAAAAGGAATGTAAATGACAGTAATGCCATCAAAGTGAAGTGGAGTGAATCAATCTGTGTCTCGTGGTGTGTGTGTGTGTGTGTGTGTGTGTGTGTGTGTGTGTGTGTTGTGGTCAGACGAGGCACTGTTAATTTTATATCTCACATAAAATCACAGGTGTTGTACCTTTCACACTGAACTGTAGAGGCAGCGCTCTACTGTTTATTTCAGTTCGACTTCTAATGCAATTAACTGAAGGCCGAACAATTCTAGCCTAGTCTGATTCTGACATATTCATATTTATGGGTAAAAACGAGACTTAAAGCTGAACAAAAATGTAAATCTTACCGGTAAGTTAAGTCCTTAAGAAGTCAGACAGTGTGTCTTTGTCCGAGCATCGTTGTCTTATGTTGAAAAGGAATACTCTTTGCAGACACCTACATCTGGAGGATACAAAGAGAGAAAGAGACAACAACTTTGAGTTGAAGGATCAGAAAACAACAGGACCCCTAAAACAACAGGAGGAATACAACGGGCAATATATTTGTGTTTATTAAAAGCCAAGAAAAAGCCAAAGCATATTAAAAATGGAAAGTTTCCTCCGTTCCTTTTCAATCAGTAAATCCCATTCCCTGGACGCAAAAACCTGATTGAACCCCAAAACGGATTGGCCTAAATAATACAGGCCTTCACCTCTCCCTCCTGTAAAACTGCTAAGAAAAATAATTTCTGTGGGAACTGAGGAGTGGAGAAGGTCTTGAAAGGACGAGGGGTTTAACAAAGTGCAGATGACGTGAAGAGCGAGGCAAGGTAGGCTGAAAGCTGGGCTCTAATGTACCGTCTTCTCTCGTCTGCTTTGTCATGTGTATTGTGCCTCCGCCTTCAGGAGCCACCGTGTTTCCAAGCTCTTACAAAATGAACGGTCATGGGAAACTCAGTAGGCAGCGCACAGACTCCACGGGGAAACCGCGCTCCGCCGGACCCCCCATGGACCAGCAGTGTCTCTGTGTCGGGTTCGGTTCCACGGCCGAGTGTCGTCCCGTCCCAACAGAGAGCGAGGTGCCGCTCACGGTGAGCCGGCTATGATACGATGTCGTCTGGTGCTCCGTATCACGGTCCTCTCGTATCTCTTGGAGCCATTTTGTGACACCAAATTGGACTTCAACAGTCCTGTAGAAAAGACTAATATTTGATTGATTTTCTTGTTCAGTTTTTTTGGAAGTATTGTGACAAAATAATGTGCGTACAGAAAATAATGATATTCTGTAAAAATAGGCTAAATGTGGTATTCCACCAGAGTTCTATGCCTTCCTAATTACTTTGCCAATCTATTTAGTATAGGACAGATACATCTAGATTTAGAACAATTTAAATATGTTTATCTGACACTACAATTCCTTGTTTGCTATGAAACATGAATTAATGTGTTCAGTGAGTTCAAAGAGATTAGAGGCTGGTGTCTCGGCAGCTGGAGATGAAAACGTCTCAAGTCTTTGCTTTGAAGTGTAGACGTTGTGATGGTTATTACCATTCCATGTCAAAGTATAGTACACAGTCCTGAAACATGTTATATACTTGTCTGTGGTGAAGCTAGATTATTTTCCTCATTGTAATCTATCCACTTTAGGAGTTTCACATTTTGACCCCCTACACAGCCAGCCAGTGTGTCTCTGACAAATGTCATTACATGCCTTAGCCTCTCAGACGGCCATTTTGGGTCACAGAGCCCCCCTAGTTCTGCAGCTCTTTTCTGGTCTGCTGTATTCTAAGGTTTCCACTCACTGCAGGCGGGCCCTTGTGTCCCGGTCACTGAATGGAGTTCGAAGCATTGACCCCCTGTGGCCGTGAAATGTCCTCCTGTCTAACCCTATTCCATGCCATCTTGTCTCCCACTAGGAAGCCATTTTGCACTAAATGGCGGCGACGCAGCTGAAGCCTCCAGATTCATTGTCATTTACAATATTGAAAGTTATTCAGAGCAAGGCAATTCACATTTGAGTGTCCACCTGTGGCCCTCAAATATGATTAATATATTGGCGTGAACTGCTGTATATTTGGCTTGTATTTGTTTCAAGAAAACAGTAAATAAAGACAACATTTTGTACCAAATGTTAAGAGTTCCAGTTTGTTAAATATCGTAAGACTACGTCTGCTGCATTTTTTTGTGTTGTTTTAATAAGAAGTACCGAAACTGGGACCTGAGAAGGGTCATGTTGTTAAAACATGTGTATACTGTGACTCGTGAAAAGGCTCCACACTGGTGTGAGTATTGTACCTATTTAAAGTGAGAAAGAAAATGTATTTAAAAAGACACAATGCTCACCTTTACTTAAATTCCCAATACCAATCAAACAATGATGAAAAAATTACTTCAAATCAATAATAATAAAGTTAAGAATAAAGACTTCCAGTTAATTGACATTCAATTTGAAACAATGCAGCTCTAATGTCCAACGTCATAGAGTCCATCATATTGTAAATAGTAGTAAAGGAGCATAAAAAAGTACAATATTTTCCTGTGAAGTCATAGCATATGGATGTACATAGAGGAGCAGAGAAAGAGTGACGGTTCAAAGAAGGGAGGATGGACAGAGACATGATAACACAGGTGAGGTGAGGAGATACCATCACACACACAAAGGAATGTGTCTGTGTTTCTGAGACCACCTGCTAGGCCAGTGCTAGCTGGTGTTGGCGAGGTGGCATCTACACACAGACACATGCACACGCACACAGACCCCCTGCCAGGACAGAAGAAGCTGCAGCAGGATCTGTGCCGGTTGATAAGCAACAGCAGCACGGCTCCCAGGGAAGTTGTGCTTCTCCAAAAGAAAAACACAGTCTTAATTTGTGCTGTGTCTGGACCCAGAGTCGATTACCAGCAGGGAACCACAAATACCTGAAGACTGGGCTAAGATTCATATCTGGAAATGTACTATTATGAAGAGTCACATAAAATCACTGTGGTCCTGCGAGTACCATTGTATTGGCTGTTTCTTATAGTGGAATTATACTATTTCTGAATTATCAAGAATTATTGTTTTCTTCTCTTTGTTCACACTACAAATGTTATGATGTAAGCGGCCATTAAAGGAATACTATGTAGGAATTGTAGCTTACGGTTTGTAAACACAACCCCTCCTCCAGCCACGCCCCCTTAATGTGGGAGCCAGAACACAGCTCAGTGTACCACCTGCACTTCACACACAGCGCCAGATTCACCTTTTACAAGGAGCTTTGTCCATTTGGCGCAATATTTTTCAGCGCTTTGTCTTCCATGTTCTTAGCTCCCTCTTGGATGCAGGCGTACACATGAGGGCTCCACGTCCGGTGACCAAAGGCTCACGCCCAGAAACATCCCAACACAAACACAGCAACAATGAGGATACAGGCAGAGGGCAGGGTCTCTGCAGATAGAGACACCGCCACACACGGGTGGGCCAGAAGGGATGATTAAGGGGGATTCCATTGTATGAGTCAATACGATGTTTTTTAGGAAAAGTCTGCATGGTAGCTTTCAAAGAAGCCATATCTTAGGTGTTAGTGATCTTCTATGGTGGTCCCACCAGCTAACTGCTCATAAGGAAACAGGTGGAAATGAGCACGTCATGATTTAAACTGCAGGTGTAAGACAACTTTAAAAGTCCCTGTGCACAGCTCCTGTGAGGAGCAGAGCAGGCAGGTATAGCCGGTGAGACTTTTGGTCATTTGAGTGCATGAATTACTCATTGATACCCCTTGCATCAAAATGCACTTTTCCCCCCCTTAAATAAATCAATTATTTTGTACCATCGCCTGACTTTCAATTTGATTCATCCCCTCATAGAATATTAACAGTTGGGACTTTTTGTGAGTTTTTTTTGCTGTCAATTTCTGTCCACATCAGATCAGCTGAGTAGGCAAATAAAAAGCTAAAGTGACCATTAATGATGTTTCATATTATGCAGCATCAATGAACAAATTCTCTAAAAATCAACGTTGACTTTGTTCAATTTATATATCAACTTGTTTAAAAATGGTTTTGGCCAGGCCTATTTTGTTGGCCTTCATTTAGAGTCATTGTCTTTCTCATGACACTATAGTTCTCAAACCAAATTAATTAGTTTGAGACTGTTTACCTTTTTGAAATATTTATGAGATGATGTGGAATAACAAATCAGCTTTTCTTCACTGCAAGGACTCTCTAAAAACCTTCATGTGCTGTTGCTTAATTTATGTTCAGTCATGATGACTGCACTGTGTACCTTTGGCAAACAGTCTCTCAACGTTATTTGATAAGTGAAATATAATTTTAGCCCAAAATGTTACTTCTGATTGGCCTTGATACTTTACAGTAGTAAAGCATGTCCATCTTTACGAGGCCTTTGCCTTTTATAGTCAATTTGAGCTTTTTAATGAATACAGTTACCTAGTTAAGCCAGGGCACATCTCACGGCACACCTTCAAAGAACTCTAAACCCCATGAGCTGACTTTTACCACGTCAAGCCATCCTCTCCTGTTTGTCTCAGTTTTCTCTCCCGCTCTTCCATTTTATTCACTACCGTATCTCTTCCTCTGCCCATGCCTATTCACATGCATTCAACCTCTCTTTTTCAAACTGAGCATAACTCTCCTATCTTACTTTTTCCACATGTTGTCTGGGGCCTGGTGTCTGGCTCGGACAACTCACTGAGTCGGCTTCTCCCCGGCCCTCAATAGTTCTGTCCCAGACCGGCCTCAACATAAAACTTCCTCCCCCACATCAATCCCCTTCCACACATCCATTTCAACACACATTACTTCCTCATTTCCTTACACTAGAATCACGTTGTTGCTTGTAAAAAGTGAAACATTACGTGTACTAGTCTGCCTGTGGGGTGAAGAATGTTATATTTGTCCAATGCTGTTCTGATTGCACTCTCTCACAAAAATATTATACAGAGTTAAAACATTGATTGATTGATGTATTTAGTCCTGCATCATATGGTGCACAGCCCGTATGTGCTTACGAGACACAGGGCAACCACCAAGAGGACCACATGACTAGTCATAGGAACACTCCCTTATTAGTCTCACAGTGGGGAAATGAATTCTCTGCATTTGACCAATCCTTAGTGGTTAAGGAGCAGTGGGCCCCTACTGAAGCGCCCGGGGAGCAGCTGGGGCTTCAGTGTCTCAGGGACACTTCCACATGCAGACTATGGGGAGACTGGGGATCACATAAAGGTAATAAATTCAAAGAAAACGGTTTGAAAATTACTTTTCCATTACACAAATATCTCATTATGACAGATATCTGCCTTTCTTTTTGACTTACTCTCACTTGCAAGACACACAAAATGATCATCGTCCCTTTCGAAGCCAAACTCTCAACTGCAGGTGTGAATATGTTCATAAAACAGAGATATGGCCTTTAACGCAAAGAGACACAGTACTGTTAACCGCTGTGTGAAGTTGCATGCCCAGTATCAAACAGCCATATTACTGCAAAGTTTAAATTCAACATGTCAACCTGTGTAACAGGTCTCATTACTGTAACAATATTGTTCAGGTGAGTAATTAATTATGACTTCAATATTGCAGAAAAGACTGTCAGAGAAATATGTCAGTTTCTAACCGCATTGTATATTATTTCACATTGTGTTGCACTATAACATTTGCCTACTTTCCTTTGTTTCAACCTATAACGGATACAAATACCAAATGTTTGATTTCATGTGTACAAAATATGCAAATGAAAACATTTAAAAGGTGGCAATGATGTACAACCATAATCAGCATTTTACGATGTGCAATAGAATTTACTGTACTGTCACAATGTATGACTGTATTATCCATATTTACTGTAATACAGAATTATTAATATAATATGTGGAAATGCATTTCATCCTCAAATGCAACAATGTTTACATATTTAAATCTAAATGTTATTGCTTGCTTGGCATATGCTGCATGTTTTACAAGATTTTTTTACAGACAAATACAATTTATAAACAATGGTCTGCAATAAATGAGGTTTGTATCCATCAGGGGAGGCAACCTCAGGACTCGGTCAAAACGTCCTCTCTTTGGCACAGAGGAGCTGTTCCACAGCCGATTGATTTATATTCTTCTGCACCAACATTCCGTCTCTGATTGGGAAATACCCGTTGCCTTCTGCACATAATTACTTCTTTCACAAGTTTATTGCTGATGAACAACATTGGGAGGAGTTTTTCTATCTCTTGGGCCTATTTTAAGTACTATTTGTTTTTACAGTTCATCATTTATTGCTGGAATTTTTTGTCTTGAAAAATACTTTGTATTGTCTAATTTATTTTGTCTGTGCTGTTTGCATCTTGCTATAGCAAGGTGAGATTACGTTGATTTGGTTTGGTAGTATATCATTTGAATTCCCACTACACATGATCGATTGCAATGTCATATCTGTCTATGGTGTACATACTGAGAGAGGGAGAGAACCCATGCTGGGAGAGCCTGTGAGATTTGAACCCCTCTTTGTGTGGGATGAACCCCTTTTAAGAACAGTGTTGCTCTGAAAACAGCCTGCTGCAGGAATACTTGTTCCTGTTCAGGCTGGCTGTAGAGAAACACACAGGAATGTTCCATTATTCTGGCACACTTCATGAAAAGGGAATTGGATGGTTAGGAAGTAGGCTCTCCACAGCACATGCACATTACATAAACAGACACACAAACACTGTAAACCACTTCAAATCTAGTTGACAAGATGAAATGAAATAGCAGTTGAAAGTGCTATGCTCTTGTGTTGATGGAAATATATTCATCACATTTTAAAAAAGGCTGTTGTATGTGCTTTTTTATTAATATTAATATGTATTAAAGCTTCCAATCATATTTTCATAGAGCAGTTGTAACCTGCCGATACTCTATATGTTGAATGGATTTGTGGTTCTAAACACTTTTTGATTTCTGTTTTGTTTTCTCTCGCACTTCTTGAAGGACTGAAAGTAAATAATAGGGCTAGAGGAGGCATGGTATCTAACAAATAGTCCAGAGCGTGACGTAAAGGGCATTTCAGTAGGAGAATGGGAGAGAGTAGCAGATGGGGGTGAGTTGTTTCTCTGGGGAAACAACAGCATTGGTTACTTGTTCAAACAGCTGTAAAAAATGTTCTTATGAAGCAGTGACTGCACATGTGGAGGTCCCGGTGGACGGATGAGCGAACACAGTTTGCCTTTATGGAGTGGTCTCGTGATAAGATGTTCTATTATAAACCCATACCACAAATGTACTGTATAGTTTCGGTTGTATTGACTGAATATGTTCAGATGGGACACTGACAGCGGCCTCCTGGGTGGAGGTCCTGTGTTTGAGTGACCCATCCAGAGACGTTCACGGTCCCGTGTTGCGTTGGTATCTCTTTGAGCACTTCCTTCATTGGTCTTCCTGAAAAAACTAAGCATGTTCCTGGAGTTTACTGTCTATACTCTGGGATAAATTGTCATTAGAAATGTTCATACTTTCACAAAGTTGAACCGAGATTAATTTGTTACCATACAGAAAAGTACAGCTAACCCTGAACATTTACCAATACCGAGTATTTGTGTACTCACGTCATCGTTCATTCCTTTTGTCCAAATCTATGAAAAACATTCTTTGAAAGAAATTTAAAAGAAAATCTTTAACTGTAATGTCCAGTGTTCAGTCTTCTCTGAGCAGCAATATCCTTTGTGCTACAAGACAAAATGAGAGCAGTTCTATCCTTCTTAACCTCGATTGTACAGGTACCTTTTTATTCATTACTATCAATTATCATTCATTATTCATTACTATCAATTATCACTGCCCAACAGTCAGTGCATGCCTATATAAATGAAAGGAACTCATCTTTATGTACTCTACCCTTTCATGTATTTCACACCATGTAACCTGTACATTGAGCAGTATGAGCTGATCTACTTAAAAGACAGGTACCAAATCTGAAAAAATGAACTTAACTCAAACCAAAACCGACATCTCCTCATACCTGGTCAGGGGAATAGATTGATGGATATCAGATGTTAGCTCTAGCTTATGTACTCGTTAGGGACTAACTCATGTTGCTCTAGACGTCCTTTGGAAGGGCCGTCTCAATATCCTGTACATGTCAGACAGTCCTCATCATTAACTGTCCGGGTTAATCAACAGTAACACATCGCGAGTCTAACCTTGTGTGGAAGAGCACTGGCCCGATATACGTTGCAGGGATCAGTGTAACTCAAACAAACCCCTCCTTGAGTAAATGATCCTTCTCTTGGGCAAACATGAGGCTGGACAGAGGAATTAGAAAAGTAAAGGGTTGGCAATTGTAACTAAATAAAGGAGGGAAGAAAGAAGAGAAGCAAGAAATGAGAGAAAGAAAAGTACGAGGGAAAGAATAATAAATCAGGAAAGAAGGAAAGCAGAGCAGATTGAAACAAATGGAGCAGAATGTGAGCTGGGAGTCTCTAATTCTCCCACGTCTCTGTCTCACTCACACACCTGGTAGCAATTGAAAAGTAACCTTATTACCTACAATAACTCTCTCTTTCTCTTTCTCTTGCTCTCATGCAAGCTCACAGTGACACAACCAGACACACACACACACACACACACACACACACACACACACAAACACGGCCTATTAGTCAGGATAATAAGGCCTATTTATGACCAACATCACACTTACTCCATTTCACTTTAATAGCTCGATGTATTCCACAGCAAATTGGTCATGTCACAGACACACAAGCTAACACGACTGTAAGCACACACACATCTACGCAAACAAAATACACATAACCAAATGGGTGGCTGCACACACACATAGTGTTAGGGATGTTTTCGGAGGATGGACGCACTGAAACGTGTTTTTGTCAGTTTATTATTATTCATTTTGATCAGTTTTACCTCAAGTGCTAAAAGTATTTGTGAGATCTAAAACAAGAAGGAACTGGTAAAAATACAATACTGAAAAGTACTTAAAGTCATGAGAAATACAACTCAGACTATTAACTCCTTCCAGGAGTTTCAACGTACATGTGAGACCTTTTTAAACTAAATGGTTAAAAACAAAGTTTCCCTTTGACATCAATTGGAAACCAGTGAAATGTACCCAGACTAAAGCCACTGAGCAGAACTAGAGGTAATAGAGGTAACAGAGGTAATCGAGGTAATAGAGGTTGCTCTGGTTCTCAAAGAGATCGTAAACCCCACATCTCATCGCTCTGCTTCAAAATGAAACATTTTCTATAAGGGGGCTTTTCTAGGGTGTGGCAAATCTCAGTATTAGTTGTGAATTCATTATTTGGTGGTGTAATGTTGTAACAAAAAGAAGACCAATCATATATGCTTGCATTTTACAATGTAAGTAAATATGATTTTTTAAGGGGAAAAAAGAAACCAAAGCAGAAAAGAGCCACTTTGCTTTAAGCACATGTTCTCATGTAGCCATGCAGATAGTTGTATGTGCCGTGGTCTGGAGATATTGGGCCCTGACATATCTGCATCCAATCAAATATAGAGGACAATAAATGTTGTTTGTGATGCACTAATTATTTAGAAATAGTTAAGATTCAAGATTCAAGATGTTTTTACTGTCATATGCACAGATAACAGAGTTATTCTATACAATGAAATGCTTATTTTGTTGGGTTCTCCTAACACACAGAATTAGAATAAACTTAAGGTAACAAATTAATAAAATAAGGCACAAAAATATGAACGATATAACATTGCACAAAAATATAAATAATAACATAATATAATAAGTTAACTCGTCTCTCCAGAAACAATGCTTTGGTTACTGTGGCAACCCGTTCTCAATCCAAACTTGTCAAATACCAGCGCTTGGTCAGTGGCCCTCAGTCTGCTGCTGATGCACCGGGGCCTTTAGTGTCATGCGATGCACCAGGATTGATAAATCAAAGCTCTTTAACACTCACTAATGAGGGCCCCATGCAACAGGGCTCTGACTGACATTCATACCGGTTCACACCTTTGGGAGCCAGGCGGGGTTAAGTGTCTTGCCCGAGGACACACTGACATGGACTAGAGGAGCCGGGGATCAAACCACCGATCTTCTGGTTGAAGGACAAGCCGCTCTCTAGTTGCCACAGTTGCTTTGAGCGTGTTCCGCTCAAAGCAACTGACAGTAGCAACAAAGTCCACTCAGCGCAGGGTTGGATGTGTCAAACAAGTAGAAGACTTTCACCCAGCAGACTGCAGTTAGTGTCCCGTGTGAAACCAAGTCAATGTTAAAAAGAATTAAAATAAAAAATGTAATGAAATTATAAAATAGCTATAACTTTGTGATTCTGTTTAGGCCAGCAGAGAAGGCTTAGCAGGCCCTGACGGCCCGCCACTGGTCCAGCGTAACATTTCGAATGCTGCAGGTATAAGCTCTGATGCAATTAAGTGTGGCCTCTTTCTTTGCACAATCCGTTGAGCAACAACATAAGTCTTCTTCTGTGCTTTTTTTAGATGTTTTTTTTTATATTTGGGGTTTCTACTGACACAAAGCTGACCTGGAAGGGGGTAATGGACAGAACATGCTTGTTTCTGTTTGTCAAAATGGTCCCCATCTGTGGATATGTGCTTTTCAATAATACAGCACATTTTTAGAATTCATATGAAATGATTTGGCGGACCCCTGGCAGAGTGCTATGGACCCCACTTTAAGAACCACCAGAGAACACAGGCTTTTCTTTCAGCCAGTATGTGATGATGAAACACACCATCTGTCCGTCCACTTGGACATGTGGTGATCGTTGCACTCAGGAATCACATGAAATGAGGCAGTAAGCAGCACAGTGGCTTCACCACCCTCTGCTTCTTGCTCCTGACGGACAGTCTGCAACACGTGGCTGATAGTGAGAGAGCCGAAGCTTCACGGCCTGCATGGAGAGGCGAAGCTTCACGGCCTGCATGGAGAGGCGAAGCTTCACGGCCTGCATGGAGAGGCGAAGCTTCACGGCCTGCATGGAGAGGCGAAGCTTCACGGCCTGCATGGAGAACTGAAGCTTCACGGCCTGCATGGAGAACTGAAGCTTCACGGCCTGCATGGAGAGCCGAAGCTTCACGGCCTGCATGGAGAGCCGAAGCTTCACGGCCTGCATGGAGAGCCGAAGCTTCACGGCCTGCATGGAGAGCCGAAGTTTCACGGCCTGCATGGAGAGCCGAAGCTTCATGGCCTGCATGGAGAGCTGAAGCTTCACGGCCTGCATGGAGAGGCGAAGCTTCACGGCTTCCCAGCACAGAGCGGAAACGTCCAGAGGATGTGATCAGGGGTTCTGTCCCGAGTGACTTGGAGAAATAGAGTAGACGTAAGAGTCGGAAACAAGTTATGTTCAAAAGTTACAGGATTCTTACGTTTCATCCTCATGGCTGTGTGTAATGCACACTACAACTTTAAAGACAGGGACATATGGCTGATACAGATATGTCATCATATTTTACATGCAGGAAATCCCAGAGATTTCTGATGGAATGATTTGAAGCCAGGGTTTATGTTTATGATCTATGGCAGTTGGAGCCAGATTACTGTCTAAGCCTGGCAGCAGCTGAGGTGGGACCAGGAAGAGGCAACATCTAGGGTCAGGCTTGAAATCAGTATGGCATCACATCACATGTGTACTGAGCCCACACACACACACACACACACACACACACACACACACACACACACACACACACACACACACACACACACACACACACACACACACACACACACACACACACACACACACGTTACGCTTCATGTTGAGTTGGAGTTGTATGCCATTTGTCACTTTGCTCTTGTACACATACTGTAGACTGCTTTGCCAGCAGTAATCATTTAACCAGGAAATAACCTTTAATTGCACAATTCAATCGCCTGAAAGTGCAGTTTTGCTTTTAAATGTTAAACTTTGCTTATATATAATGAATAAAAACCAGCATTACAACTCTGTAGACTGGAAAGGAAATGGCTGGTCAGACTAGATAACCTTTGAAAATAAATATAAACCAAGAGGTTTTCATATGTATTTCATAGGAACTGAGTCTCAGTGGACCAGTGATTAATATACCATTTGCTTACACTCTGTTTCGCTGTACCCATTCCACATGTTGTGCTGTTCATGTACAAACTAATTGGATTTGCTTGGCAAGTCCCTCCGTGGTGTGCAGTGGCACGTCATCGTAGACAACAGCACTGGTTAGTCTCTTTGAGTGATTCCACGTTGTCATTCAGCCATTTCCATATTCAGTCATTGCTGCAGATTATGCTATCTATTCCTTAATGCTTTAACACTCACACACACATAATGCAACTGCATATTGTTTGTTTATAATTATATTAACAATCAATAAAGAGGATATGTTTTTGAGAGCTTTCTATTTTACATAGTTTATACTACTTTAAATAGTCCAACGTCTCATGGTCTCTGAGCTGCAATGTGTATTACTCCCTACACTATGACACTATTTTACAGAACAATTCATGTATTTGCTATTCTTTAAGACTATTTGGTACTGGGGTAAAACATATCTGATTTGTCCCTCAAGTATAGTGAGAAAGGTGCCGAAGTGATTACATGGAAAGGGTTCAACTTCTGGGAAGTAAATGCATGTGAATATGATCCGATAAAGAGACACCTTGTTTATGGTTTGAACTGATATTGAATGGAATACACAGACATAATGGGAAAGATACAAGTATCAAAGAAGTCAACCATGAATATCCACAATGGCTCTGCTAGGAAGTATGTTCTCCAAATGGTACGCCAATCTGCTTGTAATGTGGACACTTGTTTTACCATTCATGTGTATAGACTCTACGCAGTTATCAAGTTCAGATCCTGTGTAACCATCTGTTCAGCACATTTCAATTGTTATTCCTCTTGTTAGTCCAGCCTACTTTTATTGCATAGCTCCAGTATTTATCATTTGTTTTGTTTAAATACCAAGCCCAACATAAACAGCCATAAATCTTCCATGAAGAACACAGCACATATGTCCCCGGGGACTGAATGTTTCAGGTCTCCATAGGAAGGCTGTTCACAGTGCCTGACTGTAAATGGCAAATTCCCCTGAAACTCTTTGTCCCATTTTAACAACTACGCTCAGGTCTTGCTTTCATTTCAAGGCCGAGGGATTTTTTTTATTGTTGTCTTCTTTTTAGTTTGAAAAAGAATAAATCAAACAGCCTTCGTCCCCACACAGGACACATGAGCATGCAATCACACATACAGACATCCACTTACAAAGAAATCCAAGTCTTGTACATCCACACACACGCGGTCAGTAACCTTACAGGCTATTTGAAGGTTTTTAGCCTAGCCACTGTTAACAGTGAAAGGGGCTTGTCGAGGGCGAGGTGATTGCCAGTGAAGGGCTCTGCTTGGTGAAGGGGCTTTAGGTCACAGCGCTTTCAGTCTCTAATGCAGTCTGAAGAGGTCATCCAATAAAATGGCACCCTTAATCCCACCTACGCTAAAACATACAGCACAAGGGTGAGTACGACTTTGCAGTTAGTTTTGACCTTCTTTTGAATGTAGAATCAAACTAGTATAATACATCCAACAACCAATGTGATGGAGTGAGCTACAGTCTGTGAAAGGGAGACTCGCAGGTGACCATAGAACCCATTTCATTCGCTTACCTTGAGTCATTTGATGGTATTTGTCTAGAAATTTAGCTGTCAAAGCTTTTTTATTTATTTTAACACACCTAAACGTTGACAACCATTAAAAACAACAAAAAGAATAGTGTAGAAATTAAATCAGGATTTATTCCAGAAGATGTGTGCTTTCACTCCTGCATACAGAACCCCACACACACACATACAAAGACGGTCTGATTCTTGGATAAGCATGCACCTGCACATGCATCTCTAGGTAATATATGCAGCTCCAGAAACAGATGACAGCACTTGCTTTGCCAATCTGGGGGACATGAAGAGGCTTTAACGCTAACGCTGCCATGCGATGTTGTTGTCTTTCATAATGTCCCTCTCAGGCGCCAATGATTCATAAATACTACAAAACAGTAGCAGTCATCAAAATTTGTCATATGTCAAGAATGACATACGTAAATATGAAAAGCATGAGAATTTCCAAACTTGTAAAAAGCAAAACTTGAAAGGAAAAGCAATCATCTGAGAAAAAATGACACCAAAGTAATTAGATATGACAAGAACAAAACTGTGAGGGAACTGAAAACAGCTGAAAACAAGTCTGTAAACATGCCATACTGGTATTAACAGAGTGGATGCCACATGTTCACAGCCATGTGCTTGTGTGTAGGAATCCTCCAAAGAAGTTCACATTCAGAACTTCATGTGATGAAGTACTTTAATTGTATGAGTGGGTTATTCTGCTACTCTGTCCATGTGTGTGTGTGTGTGTGTGTGTGTGTGTGTGTGTGTTATTACTCCATGTTGACTTCATTCCTGTTGATACTGCATGCTTCTCTATCTTTATGGTGCTTAGAGCAAGACTATATCTTCAAAACTGCAGCGGACAGAAAACCACTTCATGGAAAGAGCCAAAGAGACCGGAGAGAGAGAAAGAGACAGAGAGGGAGAGGGAGGGAGGGAGAGAAAGAAAGAAAGAGGGAGAGGGAGGGAGGGAGAGAGAGAGGGAGAGAGATAGAGAGAGCTAGAGTTTGAGCAGAAGTAGCTAGAGAAACTAGATATATCTAAACACACCTGCTTATAATGATTTCCACCAATCTGTCTCTCACTGTGTGTGTGTGTATAAGTGCACACACTCAAAATATGCCTGTGGTTCATCAGTTCTCTAAAGACTGAAACAGACACACACAGACACACACAGACAGTATGGTATAGATTAGCAAAGAGCAGACTTTCTAAACATACTCATGTAAACAGAGCAAATTCACTCACACACACACACACACACACACACACACACACACACACACACACACACACACACACACACACACACACACACACACACACACACACCATTTCAGGTGGTCCTCTTGATGGTATAAAGAGCGTTATGAGCATTAGTGCATTAGGATATACAACTAATAATATAATATATAACACAGTCATGGCGTATGAACATGTCATTTTCCCTCTGGAGGATAATGGGTTCATGTGAAGCACAGGCCTACGCCTTCCTTCCTCATGGAGTCCACACTGTCACTAAAGAAGCAGACAGAAGAGCTTCAGACAGAACTATGTGTATAAATGAACGTGTTGAAACCATAGACTGTCTATGGTACAAACAATATCAAAGCCGTACTTATGCTTAGATGTGTTGGTGTGCTGAGTGTTGATGGAGCAGCTACACTGTTAGCATAGTCACGCAATTATCCATCCGTACTCCATTCAGAAAAACAGCATTTTACACGTTTTTTGCTTTTCGTCTTGCAGAGAAACATGACAAAGCATGAATTCAGACTTTCTACGAATCTGTATCAATATGTACTTACTTTGGTGTCCTTTTTATCCATTTATTGCAAATATATCAAAGTGAAATCTGTTTATTTTCAGTTCATATTGCTGTAGTAAACCAGCTGGCGAGTGTCTTGCTGTATACAATAAATGCAGCTTGGTGAAATTCACTGCGCTTCATATGAACTTAGACAGGCCGGCGTTTGATTTCAGCAGCAATAGTGTTTTCCACCATTGGTTGATGAAACGTTGTGGGCGGGGCGGACCTGTACATCTCGTGGCCCTAAGCAGGATGAGGACATTCTTGGCACTAATACAGGTTGACAGTGTCTGTGGTATAAACAGAATCATAGAATTCAACTGCTAAATAAATAAATCCTCCCTGAAACACTCAAAGGAAAGGTGATGACTGCACTTGCAACTCTCCCTTCTACTTTGTTTCTATATGAATGCTAAGTGGACATTTTTTCAGGCACTAACTGTTTTCAGGGGATTCTAGGACTTGAGGACATTTGTATATTCATAACTCTGTCGTGGTTCCATGAACAGTGCTGGAATGTAAAGCAGATACATTTACTCAAGTACTGTACTTAAGTACAATGTTGAAGTATCTAATGTTTAATTGTATGTTAACACTTCTACTACCACATCTCAGAGGGACATTTTTTACTGCTCTACATTTATCTGACAGCTTTAGTTACTGTACAGATTCAGATTCATAATACAAAACATTGCTAAATCACCTTATACATGATATTTAAACTATCTGCCAGTATATGAAGCAATTACAATTATCTCAACCTTTATGAGCTGCAACATTAAAGTGATGATTACATGACATTTTATATTTAGATTGCTTCACTTTTCATAATGTTACATTATATTCCGTAATGTCACTGCCTCCTCACACTTTAGTAAATCACATGCCCCCTGCTTATCTCAAGATGCCAAAGTCATCAGTTGTTACCACATGTAGTCAGTTAGCTCCTGTTAGATAGCAACACCAATGCTAACATGTGTCTGGAAGTGTAGATCATTCTGGTGAATGATTATGTTCGCGCTCTGTATGCACACTACAGGACACCGTACTCGGAAAAGTGCACATGCGCAGTGGGGTTCGGGTTCAGTGCGCGCACCTCCCGTCAAGTTAAAATGTTAGTCTGATATACTCGGTTGTATTCAGGTTCTTATGTTTATCTACAAGTTTACAAAATAAACAACCGGCTTGGATTTAAAGTAAGGACTCCTCACTCATTTCGACATGGTGTCAGAAGAGGGGTAAATCTATCGCCTGTGATTTTTTTTTTTTTCTCGTGTGAAGTGGACAACTAAGCTAACGTCTTCAACGTACGGAAAATATGGCAGATGGATTTCGCAGACCAGACCCCCTCGTTTTTGACGGGAACATCGCCGAGAATTGGCGGATTTTTGAACAAGAGTATGATATCTTCATAGCAGCGGCGCACTCAGACAAGACTGCTCGGACAAAGGCATATATCCTCCTCAATCTCGCAGGAGCTGAGGCCATCGAACGGGAGCGTTCATTTGTTTACGCAGCAGAGGTGAGAGCGCCTGGTGAAGATGGAGCCGTCATCGTTCCGGCTGAATCCAGAGAAAACCCCGAGTGCTTGAAACGGAAATTTCGGGAAGTATGTAACCCTCAACACAACAAAACTATGGAGAGACACAAATTCCATTCAAGACATCAAAAGCAAGGTGAGACTATTGAATCCTACATCACTGACGTGAGGATCAAAGCTAGAAGTTGTCACTTTGGAGACCTGACAGATGAACTGATTTGTGACAGAATAGTGTGTGGCATCAGAAATGACAGTATAAGAAAGGCTTTGCTACGTGACAGTGAATTAACCCTGAATAAAGCCATTACAATCTGCCGTATCTATGAAATGACTGAGGAGAGTAATAAGGCTCTAGCCCAGCCCCAAACAGCTACTACTGTTGACGCAATTCAGCCAAACTCCAGTGGTTGGTACAACAGGTCAAGACCTAAACCTCAAGCAGGCCAACGTGAGGCAAGATCCATTGCAAACTGCAATAACTGTGGAGGCAGCCATGCCGCACAGAGAGACAAATGTCCTGCCTTCGGGCAGCAATGCCATATCTGCAGGAAATTTAATCATTACAAAAAATGCTGCAAGTCCATGTCATACGGACAGGGCTATGCTAAGAGAGGGGACTGCGGAAGATCAGTGCACCAGTTAGAGCTACAAGAGCCCGATGACAGTGCCAGTGACGACACTTTCTATGTGGATGGTCTCGTAGTGGACACTATCAATCCTCAAACAGAAGGACAAGATGAAGGATTTGTTACACTACATATACACGACCGGCCAATCGAGATGAAGGTTGACACGGGCGCAAAGTGCAATGTAATGTCAATAGACACTTTCCGACAGCTGGAGAATGGCAAGCGACCAGTGGAACAAAGTAAAGACATCAACCTCGTGGCTTATGGAGGCAGCAAAATAGAGACTATAGGCATAGCCACACTGCTTTGTTGTTTAGATGAACAGCAACACACACTACCTTTTTTCATAGTGGACAGAGACGTAGTGCCACTATTAGGATTCCGCGCGTGTGTGCGACTCGGACTTGTCGCAATGAGCCCACACGTTCATCAGGTCAGCACCGAGAGCAATGCTGAATTCACCAAACAGGTCCATGAACAATACAAAGACGTGTTCAGTGACGAGCTTGGAGAACTCCCTATCACATACTCCATGACACTGGATCCAGCTGCACAACCGGTGGTTCGTCCAGCACACCGCATCCCGGTGGCAATGCAAGCACGAGTCAAAGCTGAGCTCAACAGCATGCAGAACAAAGGTGTCATAACCACAGTTGCTGAACCTACAGACTGGGTTTCGTCCATGGTTGCAGCACACAAAAAGGACAAACAGGAAATCAGGCTGTGCATCAATCCAAAGGACCTCAACACAGCCCTGAAGAGACCTCACTATCCAATGCGCAGCGTCGAGGAAGTTGCTACCCAGATGTCAGGTGCTACAGTGTTCTCCGTTCTAGATGCAAAGAGCTCATTCTGGCAAATACGGCTCGACCACAAGTCATCAATGCTGACCACATTCAGTACGCCTTTCGGGCGCTACAGATTCCTCCGCATGCCATTTGGCATAAGCTCAGCAAGCGAGGTGTTCCAGCGCTCAATGGAACAGCTGTTTGCAGGATATCCGTGTGCTATCATAGTCGATGACATCATCATAGGAGGCTGTGATACCGCAGAACACGATGCCAACCTAAAAAAAGTGCTCGACCGGGCACGAGAGATAAACCTTAAGCTAAACCCTCTCAAGTGCAAGTTCCGCAGAGAACAGGTCTGTTATGTGGGTCACATATTCACAAAGGAAGGCCTCAAGGCCGACCCCGCAAAAAAAGTGGCGATCACAAACATGCCAGTCCCACAGGACGTCCTAGCCATGCAGCGATTCCTTGGCATGGTGAATTACCTTGGGAAGTTTATCCCAAACCTCAGCGATATAGCAGCACCTCTGAGACAGCTCACACACAAAGACGCTGCGTGGTGTTGGTTTCCACAGCATCAGCAGGCGTTCGATCGTCTCACGTCATGCTTATCCAGTTTGCCGATTCTATCCTACTACGACGTAAGAAAACCAGTCACACTGACCTGTGATGCGTCATGTTACGGACTTGGTGCTGCATGTCTACAGGATGGGAGGCCAGTTGCCTACGCGTCTCGCACGCTCACGGACACAGAAACACGATATGCTCAAATTGAAAAGGAGCTTTTGGCAGTGGTGTTTGCATGCATCAAATTCAAGGATTACGTGTATGGGAAGCCCACGGTCGTTGAAACTGACCACCAACCCCTTGTCACGATCCTGAAGAAGCCCATCCACACTGCTCCTGCCCGACTGCAAAGGATGTTACTACAGTTACAAGCCTATGACATCACACTGGTTTACAAGAAGGGTAAGCACATGTACCTAGCTGATACCCTATCACGAGCTCCAAACAAAACCATCTCACAAAGTCCAGCTACAGACGACACGTTTGAGGTAATGTCTGTTAGCTACATCTCGACTAACAGACTGGAGGAGCTCCGGACCCACACGGCACAGGATCAAGTGCTACAGACTCTCAGCACAGTCATCCACCGCGGTTGGCCTGGCAAAGAACGCAGCGTCCACCCTTCCATTCGTCCATTCTTCCCTCACAGGGACGAGTTGGTAGTGGAGGATGGGATAGTTATTAAGGGCCACAGAACCGTGATTCCAAGTTCTCTACACCGAGAATACATTAACATCATACACAGGGGTCACCCAGGTTTAGAGTCGACCAAGCGCAGAGCCAGGAGCACAGTCTTTTGGCCGACAATGAACAATGACATTGCGGAGGAGCTGCTGTCGTGCTCCGTCTGCAATAGCACCAGACCACACCAGCAAAAGGAACCTCTACAACTTCATCCGGTTCCAGTCTTGCCATGGTCCACAGTGGCTGCTGATATGTTCGAGTGGCACGGACAACAATACCAGGTGCTGGTAGACTCTTACTCAGGATGGTATGAAATGGACCTCCTCCGTGACGCAACTTCAGCAGCTGTGGTCACAAAGCTGAAAAGACACTTTTCGGTTCACGGTGCGCCTCACACCCTCATCACAGACAATGCAAGGCAGTACACAAGCCAACGTTTCAAAGATTTCGCCATACAGTGGGACTTTATCCATGTCACCAGCAGCCCGGAGTATCCACAGTCGAACGGATTGGCAGAAAGGGCAGTCCGCAGTGCCAAACAATTGATGGAGAAATCTCACAGAGACGGGACCGACGTCTTCCTCAATCTGCTGAACATCAGAAATATTCCCCGCGACCAATCATTGGGCTTACCCGCAGAACGTCTGATGTCACGACAGACGCGCTCAGCTCTTCCTGTCAGCACCAGACTGTTAGAGCCAGCCCCAAAAATCACTAAGCAGGTTACTGCCCAACTCCAGAATAAAAGACTCACCCAAAAGCGATATTATGATGCGTCAAGCCGCCCACTACAGCCACTCGCAGAGGGACAAGTCGTCAGGATGCGGACTACCAAGGGACACGACTGTCACGGATTCCCCGTCATATTAAGTGTTTTTCATCCTGTCTGTCATTTCTAACCACTCTCCTGTCATTCCAGATCCTACCACCCACGTCTGATTACCCCTCATCACCGTCACCTGGCCCTCACACCCATCTCACCTGCAGCCCGTTCCCTCATTAGCTCACTATTTAGGTCCCCTCACTTGCACGTGTCCTCTGCCAGATTGTCTTGTCCTTTGTGCCAAACTCTCCAGCGTATCCCTCTCTTTGCCTGCCTGTTCTGACCCCGTTTTTGCCTGTCTAGTGTACCGTGGATTTTTGCCTGCCCCTTGTCGGATTTGTTTGCTTGTTTGACTGATCTCCTGGTTTTGACCCCTGCCTGAATACCCCACTAAAGAACTTTGCCTACCACCTGTCTCAGAGTTGTGCTATTGAACTCAACTATCTACTGTGCCTCACAGTACAATCTGGCCAACATGAGTTCAGCCGACTCTGCTCAGGCCGCGACGGAACCTCTGACTCCAGCCGACATACTACAGCGCCACGAGCAACAGCTCACCTTCTTGACCGAAGCAGTGCAGGCTATGGGCGTGAGTCACGAGCGCGGCATGGAGTCGCTCCGTGATGATCTGCTGAGGAGACCCGCTGGAGAGCGGACTGCCGGCAGTGCTTCCAGCCCGCCGCCTCGCACTTCTCCCGTGTCAGAGGCACGTCTGCCTCCTCCGGAGCGTTGTTCTGGTGCTCCTGGTTCCTGTCGGCCATTCCTGACCCAGTGCTCTCTCGCCTTTGAGCTCCAGCCATCCGCCTTTCCCTCCGACAGGGCCCGAGTTGCGTACGTCATCTCGCTCCTCACGGGCAGAGCCAAGCAGTGGGGAACTGCTGAGTGGCAGCGACAGTCGCCGATCTGCTCTTCATTCCTGCTGTTCTCCAAGGAGCTGCGGAAGGTCTTCGATCACGCCACACCAGGGAGAGAGGCCGCTCGAGGCTTGATGGACCTGGAGCAGGGAGGAAGATCCGTGTCGGATTACTCCATTGACTTCCGCACCGCAGCAGCTGAGAGCGGCTGGAACGCTCCTCCGCTCCTGGATGCCTTCTACCACGGTCTGTCGGACCGCATCAAGGACGAGCTGGCGGCTCGCGATCTTCCGACTGAGTTGGATGACCTGATCGCGCTCTCTATCCGTATCGACGGCCGCCTGCGGGAACGGCAGAGGGAGAGGCGGTTTTCGGTCGCTCCACAGGCGCCGTTTCACCGATCGGCCGAGTCGGGGAGGTTCCCTTCAGAAAGGGCCTTTGGCGGTTCTGCCGAGGCCCCTGAGCCCATGCAGCTTGGCCGGGCCCGACTCTCCACCGAGGAACGACAGCGCCGCCTGCAGGAGAATCAATGCCTGTACTGCGGTCAGAGCGGTCATTTCGTAACCTCCTGTCCCGTAAAAGAGAGGGCTCACCAGTCAAACAGAGGGCGCTGGTGAGCCGAAGTGTGAATTTTGAAATGCCCTCTCGGCCTCTGATGACAGTTCAGCTATGTTGCTCAGGGAGGAACCACCCGGTTTCAGTGCTCATAGACTCTGGTGCAAATGCTAACCTCATGGACATGGCTCTGGCTTCACAGCTGGGGATCGGGCAGGTGGTTCTGGACGAACCCATCCACGCTACCGCTTTAGACGGTCGCCTCCTCTGCAGGGTTACTCATCGATCCGCTCCCCTGCCGATGACCATGTCAGGTAATCACAATGAAACACTCACTTTCCATCTCATCAATTCACCACAGCAACCGGTCATTTTAGGCTATCCATGGCTCACGAGACACAACCCACACATTGACTGGTCTACAGGTACCGTTCTACAATGGAGTGCTCATTGCCATGCGGTGTGTCTAAAACCGGCTCTATCATCTGTGTCAAGCTCGCCTGTCTCTACTGAGTCCTCAGATCTCACCGGTGTCCCCAGGGAATATCATGACCTAAGGGAGGTTTTCAGCAAGGCTCGGGCCACCTCATTACCGCCTCACCGCCCGTACGACTGTGCAATCGACCTTCTCCCGGGTACGACTCCGCCCAGAGGTAGACTTTTTTCCCTATCTGCTCCTGAGATTAAGACCATGGAGAAATATATTAACGACTCCTTAGCCGCTGGCCTCATTAGGCCGTCTTCATCCCCTGCTGGAGCTGGTTTTTTCTTTGTCAGCAAGAAGGACAAATCCCTGCGCCCCTGCATAGATTACAGAGGACTTAACGACATCACTGTAAAGAACAGGTACCCCCCTCCCACTCGTTTCCTCTGCTTTTGAGTTGCTCCAAGGGGCAACCATCTTTTCCAAACTCGATCTCCGCAATGCTTACCACTTGGTGAGAATCCGAAAGGGGGACGAGTGGAAGACTGCATTTAATACCCCTAGTGGACATTATGAATACTTGGTAATGCCATTTGGACTCACCAATGCCCCCGCGGTTTTCCAGGGGTTGGTGAATGATGTTCTCCGAGACCTGCTTAATGTTTCTGTGTTTGTGTATCTAGATGATATCCTTATCTTCTCCAAATCCCCACAGGAGCATGTGGTACATGTACGGCAAGTTCTCCAAAGACTCCTGGAGAACCACCTGTTCGCGAAGGCCGAGAAGTGTGAGTTCCACACCTCTGAGGTGGCATTTCTGGGATTTGTTATCAAAGCAGGTAGCATCCAGATGGATCCATCTAAAACCAGTGCAGTGGAGAACTGGCCTACACCTGCTACACGTAAGGAGCTGCAACGCTTCCTAGGCTTCGCCAACTTCTATCGGCGGTTTATCCGTAACTATAGTTCCGTGGCTGCCCCGCTCACTGCTCTCACCTCCCAGCGGGTGCCCTTCAGGTGGACCTTCGAGGCGGCAGAGGCCTTTGGTGAGTTAAAGACACGCTTCTCGTCTGCTCCCATCCTAATATTCCCAGATCTGACCCGCCAGTTCATTGTGGAGGTGGACGCCTCGGACACTGGGGTTGGGGCTGTTCTCTCGCAGCGGGCTGCCGGAGATCAGAAGGTTCATCCTTGTGCCTTCTTCTCCCGGAAACTGTCGCCTGCAGAGAGGAATTACGACATTGGGAATCGGGAGTTGCTGGCAGTGAAACTAGCGCTGGAGGAATGGAGACACTGGCTGGAGGGAGCGCAGCAGCCGTTTGTAGTCTGGACAGACCACAAGAACCTGGAATATATCCGCTCGGCGAAGCGGCTGAACTCCCGTCAAGCTAGGTGGGCTCTGTTTTTTTAACCGTTTTGAGTTTGCCCTCTCATACAGGCCCGGCTCCAAGAACATAAAACCCGATGCCCTGTCTCGTCAATTCCAGCCTAAAGGCTCCTCGGCTCACCCTCAAGGCATCCTACACTTGGATTGTGTTGTTGGTGCAGTGTCCTGGCAGGTGGAGGACAAGGTAAAGCGCTCCCATGCAGAACACCCAGCTCCCAGTGCTTGTCCCGATAATCGCTTGTTTGTCCCAGACAGTCTCCGTTCCCAGGTACTCCAGTGGGGTCATTCCTCCCGTCTGGCGTGCCATCCGGGAGTCAGACGCACCCTGGCACTACTCAGACAACGCTTCTGGTGGTCTTCCATGGCAGACGACACCAAGGGATTTGTCAGTGCTTGCCAAGTCTGCGCTCAGCACAAAAGCCCCCGCAAGGCTCCCTCAGGTCTCCTTCATCCTCTGCCAATTCCTCATCGCCCCTGGTCCCACATCGCATTGGATTTCGTAACCGGCCTACCCACCTCCAACGGTAACAGTCATTCTCACGGTCATTGATCGATTTTCCAAGTCTGCTCGGCTCATCCCACTAACCAAATTGCCTACCGCCAAAGAAACAGCCCAGATTATGTTACAGGAGGTGTTCCGCCTGCACGGTCTGCCCACGGATGTGGTCTCCGACCGGGGTCCACAGTTCACCTCGCACTTTTGGACTGAGTTTTGCAGGCTACTGGGGGCCACGGTCAGCCTGTCATCAGGATTCCACCCTCAATCGAATGGACAGGCGGAATGTATGAACCAGGAGATGGAGACCGCGTTACGGTGCCTCTCCTCCCGTAACCCGCAATCCTGGTCCACACAACTCCTGTGGGTTGAGTATGCCCACAACACCCTTCCCAGTTCAGCCACTGGGCTCTCCCCCTTCCAGTGTGCCCGTGGATACCAGCCCCCACTCTTCCCGGAGCAGGAACAGGAATCCAGGGTACCTTCTGTCCAGGCCTTTGTCCAGCGATGCCGACGCACTTGGCGGCAGGCCCGATCCACACTATTGCGCACCTCCGAGCGCTACCAACGGTCAGCCAACAAACGTCGTCTCCCCGCGCCTCAGTACGCTCCGGGACAACGGGTCTGGCTGTCGACTCGGGATCTTCCCCTCCGGGTAGAGTCCAAGAAGTTGGCTGCCCGTTATGTGGGTCCGTTCCCTGTTTCACGGGTCATTAACCCTGCAGCCATCCGGCTGCGTCTGCCACCAGCCATGAGAGTCCATCCCACCTTCCACGTCTCCAGGGTTAAACCTGTCCGGGAAAGCCCGCTTCAGCCCTCCCCCAGACCCCCGCCACCCCCCCGGCTCATCGACGGGGGCCCTGTCTACACAGTCCGTCGCCTGCTCAAATCTCGGCGACGGGGTAGGGGACTACAATACCTCGTTGATTGGGAGGGGTATGGTCCGGAGGAGCGCCAATGGGTCCCCACTCGCAACATCATGGACCCCTCCCTGATCACGGCCTTCCATAGGGCTCACCCGGACCAGCCAAGGGGGACGTCGAGAGCCGTCCCTAGAGGGGGAGGTTCTGTCACGGATTCCCCGTCATATTAAGTGTTTTTCATCCTGTCTGTCATTTCTAACCACTCTCCTGTCATTCCAGATCCTACCACCCACGTCTGATTACCCCTCATCACCGTCACCTGGCCCTCACACCCATCTCACCTGCAGCCCGTTCCCTCATTAGCTCACTATTTAGGTCCCCTCACTTGCACGTGTCCTCTGCCAGATTGTCTTGTCCTTTGTGCCAAACTCTCCAGCGTATCCCTCTCTTTGCCTGCCTGTTCTGACCCCGTTTTTGCCTGTCTAGTGTACCGTGGATTTTTGCCTGCCCCTTGTCGGATTTGTTTGCTTGTTTGACTGATCTCCTGGTTTTGACCCCTGCCTGAATACCCCACTAAAGAACTTTGCCTACCACCTGTCTCAGAGTTGTGCTATTGAACTCAACTATCTACTGTGCCTCACAACGACCGTCTGGGCACTGTGAAAGGGCGGTGCAAGGAACCACGCTCCTACATCATCGAGTCCGCTGGAGGGACCTACAGGAGAAATCGCCGCCATATCCTTCCTGTCGCTGAGCCACCACCGGGACAGGTCGACCCTGCAGACCTCGATCGTCAATATGCCGACCCAGCTGTACCGGACAGTCTCCCCTCCACGCCGCAGACATCTCAACTGACTCCGGCAACACCTCAGCGATCCACCAGTGAGCAGCGGAGGCCTGCAGCTCACTCTCCTACAGAGGTCACACTGGGTAACTCACTATATGTGACGCGCTCAGGTCGCATTTGCAGGCCAAACCCAAAGTATGAACAATGAACATTGAGTGATTATAAGCTGAGGACCTTAAAAAAAAAAATATATAAGTTGGTTAATTACCGTTCAAGGATATTTAAAGATGGTTGTTTGAAACTGTTACTAATTTCTATTCTATATAACAATGTCGCAAAGTTAAAAACAACAGCTATGTTATTATTTTGTTAGTTAATGCCCAGCCTTCCATTTGTTCTCTATGGAAGGCACGAACTAAAGAAAGGGGATGTAGATCATTCTGGTGAATGATTATGTTCGCGCTCTGTATGCACACTACGGGACACCGTACTCGGAAAAGTGCACATGCGCAGTGGGGTTCGGGTTCAGTGCGCGCACCTCCCGTCAAGTTAAAATGTTAGTCTGATATACTCGGTTGTATTCAGGTTCTTATGTTTATCTACAAGTTTACGAAATAAACAACCGGCTTGGATTTAAAGTAAGGACTCCTCACTCATTTCGACAGGAAGAACCAACATAACTCATTAAACCTCACAATAAATGAAGCTCTAGTGTAAAGTCAGTCGGAAGACCAGACTCTCATACGTCTGCCAATCCCTTCTCACGCATGCTCCCTCATTTGTTACCTGCTCATTTTTCGGGGCTGTTGATCACGATATCAGCTGTTTAGATCAGCTGGTCCCCTCTATTCAATGAGCACAAGGAAACAATGAAGTGGTTAGCATCTTGCTGCTGTCTCTTTAAACATGACTGTCTCTCTACTTCAGTTCATTCATGTTGCTGTTACGCACCGCTCCACCTCCCCATCTCCGCCCAGGTCCATCTTCTTCATCAACTCATCATCCTATCAGCCTTATCATCATCATCATCATCATCATCAGCGCCACCACCACCAGGTCTGGACTCCGCGGGGCATTTATCATGTAGCTGATCGGAGCAGACGGCCTTCCCTTACACCAGTGGCGGGCCGTGGATTTGGTACCTATGCCTGCTGCTGTTTAACAGCTGATCGCAATAATACATGTAGTGTATTTGTGAAAAACAATTAAATTATAAAATAGATATAACTTTTAATTATAAAAAAAAGTTAAAAAGTTAAAAAAAATCAAATTTAAACTTTGTGATTCTGTTTAGGCTTAGCCGGCCCTGACGGCCCACCACTGCCTTACACATCTCCCTGTAGAGTCCAAGACTTCCTCATCACATATATCTGTTAATAATAAACGTTACATTTTCTTTATCTGACTGTTCTCTGATGATTGAACTAAACTTATTTAACTTTTAAGCCTTACCTTTTAAAAATCCTGCTAATGTTACCAACCTTGTAGACTAACAATGAGCTCAGACAATGACTCATCATCTATGAGAAAAGACGATGCTACCAGTGTTACCCAGCTGATGACAGAGTCAGAGAGTGACCACAATTCAAAAAACAACGTTCTCTTCCCAAAGTTGTGACTTCCTCGACCAGCTGGACTTTACCAGCTCGGCTCCTTGAGCTCCATGAATGAAAGAAGCGGTTGGTTTGGATGTCTGTGTGCTGTTGATCTCCAGCAGCAGCTAGCTAGTTGCTGTTAGCTAACGAGCGCCAACCCTCTGAAGTTGGTAGCAATCGTTTATCTTACTTGTCCTAGAGGCAGGACAATGAGATGGAAGCAGAACGGTGAGGTCCCATTCATGAAAAGTGACAATATTCATTCAAATCTGCCATGAAATAAAAGTAATTGGGAAAAAAAATACATGATGCATTATGAAATAAAAGCAGACTTTTGAAAGAGTGATATTTTTCAATAATTATGATATAAAATAGTATTAAGTAAAAAAGTATTAATAGCTTTTCTGACATATACCACAAACAATACAAATAAATAAACGGACACATGTAAAACAATAATTTAATTATGTTAAAAGCTTTAAGTTTTAAAGCTTGGAATGATTCATTTGACCATCATGATGGCCAATATAATCATATCATCACAGTTAAAGTCCATTAACAGTCAATAAATAATAACTGTATTGAATTACAGCGCAGCCAACTAACGAAGCATTATTGCATGCTCTACATACACATGAGGCGATGACAACACTTTCAGATGGTTTTGTTTATGTACTTGTAGAATATTCTATTCTCTCCAGTTCCAACTGTACTGTATGGGGTTATTTCAGTCTCTTTAATGGCAAATGCGCACAGAAAGATTCACAAATGCGCACAGAACAATTCACAAATATATTCAATTCACAAATGCACACAGAAAGATTCACAAATGCGCACAGAACCATTCACAAATATATTCGATTTACAAATGCACACAGAAGGGTTTACAAATACATTCCAATGATTTATATAAATGTATTTAAAAAAAATCACAAATATATTTCTGCATTTGTTTGTGAAAAGCTTCACATTTACAAGTGGCTTTTATGAGACTGCCCTGCCGTCCTTTGGATTCGTAAATGCATTTTTTCTACATGGACCTATCCGTAGCCAATCAGATGTCGCCCTCATTTTCAACCAATCACACGAGTGCAGCTCCCCCTCCCCTACCCACGAGGGCGGTGCCAGCGTACAGTTACGGAATTTGCGGAGGTGATCAGTCAAACAATGGCGCTGGTACACACAACTGAAAGTTGACGTTCTCTGAATACTACAGTTGTTGAGTCACAACATGACATTTTAGGATGTTTTCAGGCGAGAAGTTAGTTGTTTAAGCATCAAATCTGGGGTCCGTTCATCTAGAAGCCGCCGGCTTAAAAAGATACGCCGACAAAATGCATTTACCAATCCAAAGGACGGCAGGGGAGTCTCATAAAAGCCACTTGTAAATGTGAAGCTTTTCACAAACAAATGCAGAAATATATTTGTGATTTTTTTTTTATACATTGATATAAATCATTGGAATGTATTTGTAAACCCTTCTGTGTGCATTTGTAAATCGAATATATTTGTGAATGGTTCTGTGCGCATTTGTGAATCTTTCTGTGTGCATTTGTGAATTGAATATTTTTGTGAATTGTTCTGTGCGCATTTGCCATTAAAGAGACTGAAATAACCCCATAGTACTGGTGCTAGCAGCCCTGACACATCACAAGTCCCAGACCTTTCTCTGACCTCGTCTCTTCTATCCAATATTCACTAACTCCTTGAGTCTTCTTCCATTCCCCTCTCACTCACTCCTAACAAGTCTTTCATATTTCAGTAGGTTTTAGCAAGGATCAACTCTCTGAGGTTAAGTTGCTCTCTTTAAAGGTCTCCAAATGTGCATGTCTGCTTTGTGACAGCTGTGGGTGACGTAGACGTTCTTACTAGTCAATGCAACTTATAGATGTTCTACTTCTAAATATTTTTTTTATCCTGTTATTGAATTTTACGTTTGACAGATAATGTTTCTAAATAATTTATCTTTGAAGCCTCATCGCTGCCGATGATTTTTCTTTTTGCTTGTTTCTTTTTTTGGGGGGGGGTCCTGTTAAGCCATTAAGTGGACATTAATTTATTTCATGACGTACATTATTACCAAACAATCCTCTCAGAGCCTTTGGTCTTGCAAAATAGCACTGATTTAGAACTGTAGATGGTGTTTCAAGCCATTTTCAAGCATGGAATGCATATTTTCATGAATTTGGTAAGAAGTGTCAAATTCAAAACAGAAGTGATGTGTTCCATCACAGTACAGTCATATCATTGAGTTTACAGTAAAACAAACTATTTAAGTGTGCAGTTACTCTTTAATATTTGGTCTTCATAAGACATTCCCTGTGAGCCTTCGTGAAATACCGTAGCAGTAAAGGCTTATTTATGGTTCTCCGTCAGGTCGACGGCGTACCTACGCCGTAGCTACGCCATCGACGCAGACCCCTACGCCGTAGCCTGACGCGCACCTCCAAAAAATCCTAACTACGCGTCGCGTTGACGCGGACCGCAACGCTGTGATTGGTCCGCTCAGAACGTAATTTCCGGCGGATGCTCTTTCCGGTTTGTCTTCCTACACCGCCATTTTTAAAGTTCTTGTAGACCGGTAGTAACAATTTGCAATATAAGCATTTGCTCTTCAATATTGATGAGCTCCAACTCCAAACACAGCCGCTTCAACCTGGTCGCCATTGTTTACTGTGACCGGAAGAAAAAGCAAGGATTCGGCTATAACCCCTGAAACCACACAGCCACACAGGCACACCCCCCTGGCGGCATGGCGGTTAATTGCAGAGCAACGCGGACCCTCGATGCAGAACTTCGAATGTTCAACCTACGCCGTCGACGTGACGGAGAACCATAAATAAGGCTTAATGGTTAAGCTTCCATTAAGTGTTCTCCAAAACCACCTTTTATCTTATTAAGCTGTCAAGTGGGGAAACTATATCAGAAACCTTAGGAAACATGAAGGAACAATAAAGATACAAGTTGTTTCTTTTTTTTTTTACATCAACGTAAGCCAATTACAAACCTCAATTCAAGCAAATAGCTCAATGCAATATGCCAGCATAACAGCCTGCTCTCTTAACATCGGAGGCAATTAAAGAGGAACATTTCCACCAGTGGATTGTATGTCTACTTTTTCAAACTCTGCAAATTTAAATAAAACAAGCTTGGCTTGGTTGTGGCTTTTCGCCTGCGTGCGTGTGTGTGTGTGTGTGTGAAGGCTATGCTTGCATTGACATGTTGACATTTGTGTTGTTTCTATTTATGTGCTGACGACAACCTGACCTAAATCGTACTCTCTGATCGGGTACCTGGGAGGCTTGTACAAGTGCATTCTGGGAAAATAAAACCTCTCACCAGCTGACCCTGTCACACCTTTCTGTCACTCCTCAGGAAGTGAATTAGTATGTTAGTGTGTGTTTTCCTCCTTTTTTACCTTTTCTTGTGATCAGTTTTTTCACCTCTGCTGCTCTCCGGTTGGTGGAAACTAGGGAAGCGTTGTTGGTATTATTCCAGCGTATTGTACATCACGGGAGCTTTTTCCAAGGTCAGTCCTGATACTTCTGGTTTACAAGTATGGATAGCTAATACTTTGTAGTTTAATAGTTTACAATGCAATGTACAAGATACATATCACTTTATGAATTGACAGCCCATTTGATTTTAGTTTCTGGTCCTCTTTCATCCTTGTTTTTACTTTTACTGTGCTCATTTTTCGATTTGTGTCGGTTCCACATTCACTTCATCAGGTTATACCTCGTTAAACAGCTTTGAGAATAGAGACATTTCTCATAACAAAATGAAAACAGTCAATCACATGGGAAAAATGAAGTCATTAAATTGTTCTCATGACACCTGCAATATATTATATTGACCCTTCGCTCTTCCACACGGCTACTCCGTCAAGCTGTCAGAGCCACACTGTCACTAACTGCACTCCCTGCATACTTGTTGTGATTTCAGAGGAGTTTGAAGTATTTTTCCAGGATGTCAGACTTATTCCACAGAAACCGGTTCAATAGGTAAAGTTAGAAGCTTAAACCTACAGAACACAGTGTAAAAGTTATTTTTGTATTTGTACATAAGCAGGACCTTTAGCACACCATTGAAGTGAGTGCAGTGCTCTGTTCATTTAAATGTGAAAGTGCAATAATAAAAGATTTTTGTCTCTAAAATATATGAATAATGGTGATAAATAATGGTGATCTCAACATTGATCAAAGTAATCATCATTATCATTTTGGCAATAGTCGTGCAGCATTATCATAGTGTAATAGAGTCCTCTTTGAGAACCTTTCTGCAACGTCACAATACACAGTAAGGTCAAATCTCCACCCGGGCAGAGGTTCTGCACAGCAGTTCCCCCATCATGTAGCAGCCCTGACACAGCACATGTCCCAGACCTTTCCACGACCTCATCTCTCCCCATCTAATATTCACTCACTCCTTCTGCATCTCCTTCCTCCCCCGCTCCCCTCTTGGTGTCTGCTCGTGTTCAACCTCCTCCCCTCCTCCCACCAGGTCGTTCATATTTCAGTAGGTTTTAGCAAGGATCAACTCTCTGAGGTTAAGTTGTTCCTTTCAGAGGTCTGTGTATGCATGTGTATGCGTGTGTGTGTGTGTGTGTGTGTGTGTGTGTGCATGTGTGCGTGTGTGTGTGCATGTGTGCGTGCTCAGTAGACCAGCATGTCCCAGAGGTTAAGTCGAGTGTTTCAGAAATCAGGAGGAGAGGTGGTTTACTGCTCTACAGTCAGTGCACTGTGTGTGTGTGTGTGTGTGTGTGTGTGTGTGTGTGTGTGTGTGTGTGTGTGTGTGTGTATATGTGTGTTTCCCCATCAGCAGGAAGAAAAACAGGGAACAAGCTTTTTGAGGCTTTGGACATAAAAATTGAGAGACGATTTGGAGATTCTATTGAAATTCTCTTTCTATGCTAGCAGAAACACACTTGACCTGGCTCCCCATGTGTTTATGTCATTATGGCAACAGCATCATTGCCGAAACAAAAGAGCCTGTTGTGGATAATAAGTGAGGTAATTGTAGACACAATGCATACAAATGTCTGTCATATGGTTGCTATGTACATTTTCACTGGCTAATGATGCAATCTTCATATGCGTCATAATCTAGTTATTCACAGTTAGCGGTACATAGATACAGGCTCTGCATGCTAGCATTTCCATAATAGTCTACGTACTAATTTACAAACATAACCATCATTGTTTTTTTTGAGAAAACCCCCAAAAAACATAAGCATGAAAAAAATAATAATAATGCCTGTCAGACTTGCATTTGAATTACGCATGTCATGTGGGTACCGGCCACAGTGGTGTATAAAGTACCCAAAAGCCGTACTTGAGTAAAAGTAAAGATACCTTACTGGAAAATTACTCCAGTAAAAGTAAAAGTCACCTATTAAAATACTACTTGAGTAAAAGTCTTAAAGTATCTGATATGTTCTGTACTTAAGTATCAAAAGTATTTTTCTGATATAAAATGTACTTAACTATTGAAAGTAAAAGTAGAAGTACATGCTTTTAATAAAAAAGCAAAGGGTCAGAATTTGGAGAATTGCTGTGGCCACCGTGACCAAGGACAAGGAGTTGTGTTGATAAAATAACTGGGTTGGCTGTGATCCATCCATATATATTATGTTCAACAAAATATATTGTACCTAAGTATACTTTTGCATCACTGAACTTATCATCATAATTCTCCAAAAAGCTTGTAACAGTGTGGTAGAAAGAGTAAGTATGCTCATTCCGTCCATCTGTTGCGTCTGAGGTTACCACAGACGGATGTATGCGGTAATTTTTCACAATAAAACATCTTTCCGGCCTTGATTTTTTTAATTTAAATTAATTTTTTCATTCATTCTTTCTGTGCGGCCCGGTACCAAGGGACCCACAGACCGGTACCGGGCCGCACAGAAAGAATGAATGAAAAAATTAAATTAAATTTAAAAAATCAAGGCCGGAAAGATGTTTTATTGTGAAAAATTACCGCATACATCCGTCTGTGGTAACCTCAGACGCAACAGATGGACACATGTCAAGATGTTACGTTACTCTAAAAATGAAATTTAAGTCTGTTTCAACTTTGTCGGTGTTCTGGATTAAAACCAAGGCAGAGTATCCTGAGATCACCAAAAAAGCACGAAAACCTGCTTCCATTTCAACATCCTGTCTTTATAAAAAAAGATTATTAAGCAGTAGACTGGACTAAAGGTTTATTAAGGAGTAGACTGGACATAACGAACACACGTTGGGTGTCGTTGTCTCCCGTCTTTCCGAGGTCGGACCCGGTCCGTGAAAATATTGCCTTCACGTAACCGGCGCGTGACGCATAAAGGTTTGGGAGCGCCGGACTAGAGGATGTAGAGGGAAAGTGCATAATATTGTGATTCACAAAACCTGCTTGGTGGAGTCTGTGTTCCACCACAGTCCCCGGTGTGTTTTTTTTTTCTAAAGATAGATTTGATTTTGTAGCGAGTAACGAAGGTTTCAGGGGAAATGTATCGGAGTAAAAGTATCAGTTTTCTTTGCAAAATTTAGTGAAGTAAAAGTAAAAGTCAACAGAAATATAAATAGTAAAGTAGAGTACAGATATCCCAAAAAACTACTTAAGTACAGTAACGAAGTATTTCTACTTCGTTACTATACACCACTGCCGGCACACATCTTTGCAGTTTGTATGAGGTAGTTTGTACCCCTGTAGAAAGGAACACTGCTACATTGTTCTTTACAAGGCCATATTGCACTAACTGCCTCTGCTAAAATAGTTTCATCATCCCTAGAACCATCACTTTTCATGCTGAAAGTCATCTTAGTGTCGGCTACAGTGACATTTTAAACAAGGTTAATTTATTTACAAGAGCTTCTCAAGCCGTACATTGAACACCACACGCCCAGCCGAGCATTGGCCGTCTCACATACTGTATGCATAGCCTGGATCACATACTGTATGCATAGACTGGATCACATACTGTATGCAGACTGGATCACATACTGTATGCAGACTGGATCACATACTGTATGCATAGACTGGATCACATACTGTATGCATAGACTGGATCACATACTGTATGCAGACTGGATCACATACTGTATGCATAGACTGGATCACATACTGTATGCAGACTGGATCACATACTGTATGCATAGCCTGGATCACATACTGTATGCAGACTGGATCACATACTGTATGCATAGACTGGATCACATACTGTATGCATAGACTGGATCACATACTGTATGCAGACTGGATCACATACTGTATGCATAGACTGGATCACATACTGTATGCAGACTGGATCACATACTGTATGCATAGCCTGGATCACATACTGTATGCAGACTGGATCACATACTGTATGCATAGACTGGATCACATACTGTATGCATAGACTGGATCACATACTGTATGCATAGACTGGATCACATACTGTATGCATAGACTGGATCACATACTGTATGCATAGCCTGGATCACATACTGTATGCAGACTGGATCACATACTGTATGCATAGCCTGGATCACATACTGTATGCAGACTGGATCACATACTGTATGCATAGCCTGGATCACATACTGTATGCAGACTGGATCACATACTGTATGCAGACTGGATCACATACTGTATGCATAGCCTGGATCACATACTGTATGCAGACTGGATCACATACTGTATGCATAGACTGGATCACATACTGTATGCAGACTGGATCACATACTGTATGCATAGACTGGATCACATACTGTATGCAGACTGGATCACAGCCTTGCACTTTTTTGCGACTGGTACATGTTTGTAGAGATGCAGAGAAGATGCAGAGAACATCGGGAAAGCCCCTGCATGCTGTGCTGTTTGTAACGTTTATTTAGCGCTTAAGAAACTCATGGATGTGTTGAAAGCACTCATAATTTTATGACAGTGTTATTAGTACACCATACATATCATTATTGTAGAAAATGATTAAGGTGGACTCATGATGAGAATAGAGAGGATCACACACAATTTCTTTTCACTGCTTCAATTGATTGAATTTCTGATTATGAATAATACATACATACTGATCCGCCCATACACATATTCAAACTCCTAGTTATATGGTAATCTACACATACATATACATACACATATAAAGTACATGATACATACACGCATACAGTACATATATCCTCATAAGTATCTATTAATTCATATCAATTAGATACTCTTTGGGCTTGTTTTTATCTACTTATTCTGAAAGCCTACTGCCAGCAGGTACATTTAAATAAATATAAATCTGATTGATTTGGGTGATGAGGCACTTACAATTAGCCGATACATTTTCCCAACACTTACGCATTTAACTTGTTAAGCTGCGTTCGCACCAAAAGCGTTGCGAATATTCGTAACACTTTTGGTGTGAACGCAGCTTTGCCATGATTATGCTCTTTACTTCCTCATATGCGTTCATGATCATCTCCTGCTCGTCAGTGGAGAAAAAAGTGGCTTGTCCTTTGAGTTTATTTGTCATTGCAGTGTTAGAAGATCATGGATTCAGTGATCGACTCTTCTCCCTTCTGAAGAGGAACGGGCATGCGCATTTATCCAGATGACTGACGTCTTGTTCGACTGTTTGAGGGCGGATCAGCCTTTGAGAAACCGAGTTAGCCTGACGTCAATCATCGGGGTAATTTGAGCTGGATAATAGGACATTTGATCGACTTAGTTGAACCACGTACGAGGAATGGGGCCCGGGTCAAACTAACTCAGGACTTTTATTCTGGAGACCTCTGTTCGTGTCCTGTGCTGAACTAAAAGTAAAGGTTGACATTTTGTCACGTCAGTTGGGCCTTACGTGACTCGTTTGTTGGGTTTAGAACAATTATGTGGTTGATGTTAACTTGACAGACTGTTAAGTGGTTTTGTTGTCTAACCCTAATGTCCCGTGATAACAGAAGTTTATTTTGAAAAGACACCATGCTGTCACGAGTGGAAACTGACAGGCTGTCCCTGACATTTCCCAAACCTTTCTGCTTTAATGATTCTTTTGCACATTGCCTCAATGCTTTTGATTTTGTATGTAAAGCACCCTGAGTTGCCTTATTGCTGAAATGGTCCAAATAAAAGTGCCTTGCCTAAATTGCCTGAGAAGCTCAACACTTTATGTATTAATACAATTTTCTTTCTTATGGTGATGTGTTGTAGCAGGGTAGAAAGCTTCATCAGCAATCTAAAAAAGTAGTAATCCTCCATCCATCTCCATCCCTTTACTCTTCTTCTCTTGTTACATCTCCATCACTCTCTCCTTGTCTTTCCTCCCACTCTTACCCAGTCTCTTCCCTCTCCTTTCCCTTTCCCTGTCTGAGTTACCAACAGATAGAAGTGTCCATTTGGGAAACGAGTCCACTCGTGATTTATGCTCAAGTGTCTGGAATCCCCCCTCTCTCTCTGTCTCCATCCCACACACATGCCCTTTATACCTTTTAGTGACCCATAAATCTCATGGTGATGAACACAAACACACACAATAAAATGCATCAATTCACACCCACAAACATGGCTGTCCATGTACTGTATCATTCTGAAGGTAAAAGACCATCTTTATGCTGGCTTTCTATCTGTCTCTATATATCACTCACTCACTTACACACACATTTTACTTGGTGACATCAGCCCCTCATCATTAATTTTAATGACCACCAATAACCCATAATACACCGGAGCATGCACGCACACACATCCGCACAGCAACAGGCGCCACAGATCCTGGAGAGCAATTATAGTCTGCACTTTGTTTATTATCTGTTACGAGAGGCAAGGGAGTGTGTGTGTGTGTGTGTGTGTGTGGGGGGGAGAGATTTTGATAAGATCAGCCCTGTTTTTCTGCTATCCTGTCCCCCATTGGCACCTCTCTTTGTCCTGCTTGACACTCCACCATTACAGACACCCAGCATCAAACTGAGAGTGAATAGCATGACAACATAAACATTGTGTGTGTGTGTGTGTGTGTGTGTGTGTGTGTGTGTGTGTGCATGCAAAATACATCTAACTCTATTAAGAACCTGAATACAGTACAGTGTGGTTTTAAATGGAGCGAAGCCTGCAAAGATTAAGCAAGGTGCACCTCACATGTGATTAATCATACTAACTCACCATGCGTGTGTGAGTAGATATGTAATGTAAAAGATTAATTACATTTTTTATTTGTATTCTTTTACTTTTAAATCTTTACAATTTTAAATCTGGGTGAAAGGACTACACATGCCAAACATTCTAGCAAACGTTTATCTGACATACCAACTGTCCTTCAAAAAGCTGTTTGTTTTGAACTCTTGCACTTCAACATGTACTATCGGCTCATACCCCGAGAACTGTATACATCCAAGAGCAGCTCTGACTTTCTGCACTGCCAATGCAAAAGCCTCAAATGAAGTGGTTCTGGTCAATGACAAGATACTCATGCTTAAAAAGTATTCCAAAATTATACTCAGTATTATGACATCACAGTTTAACTTGCTGTAAACCCCCAAGCAAAGTAAGACCTGTTCAATGTGCCATCACACCTAAAGCTGCTTTCTAACTATTATTTACCAACCAATTTAGATCCATTAAAAGAGTCACGTTTGTTCATTAAATATCTTCAATACATTTCTTCAGACATCCCTGTCCGTAGAATCCAGCTTCGGCTTTAAGATTTGAAATTATATATCACAGAAATCAGCAACAACTGTAAATAATTGGGCGAGTAAAGGACTGAGGTGACTTAGTCTGAAGAAGAGTGGGCACCAGAAAAGGTCAAGTTTCAGAGAGGTGTCTCTCTCAGTGTGACTTCTCTCATTTTTATCGCGCTGAACCGGTTACAGCTCCGTCTGTTCTTCCTCACCATGCTATCGCCACACAGTTAGAGAAGAGAGAACAGGGAGAGCGGAAAGAAAAACAATCTGAGAAGAAAAACAGGTATTCAGAGGCTGCGAGAAGAGTGGAAACAAGAGCATTGGAAGACAGATGGTTGCAAGATGGCACCAGCCGCTAATAGAATACATAAGTGGCAGAAGGTGAAAAGGAAGATGAGGTCAGAAATGGACAGTACAACGTATACGCAGAGAAAGTGTGTCTGAGACACAATGAGAGGTAGACAGCAGGGTAACAGGATGGAAGAGAGCTCTAAGAAAAAGAGAGAAATAGAAAATAAATGAAAAGATAATAGATAATGGTGTCTGCTGTGGCAGCTCGAGACAGATCAGGATATCTGCTCCTTTTGGATTATGTTCCTGGCATTTCCCTCTCCTCTTCTTTTCTGTCCTCTCCTGTTCTCTGAACTCCCCTCGAGACATTCCCGTCTGCCTATTTTCTTTTCTCAGTTTTGAAACCTCCCTCTCGCTTCTATCCTGCATCACCCCTCGCACCTCAGCGTCCACCTGCTTTCATCACCATGACTACAGCACAGCCAGTGTTTTATGTTGTCATGACGACTGGGGTCGAGGCTCAAGCCATATTTAACAAGGTGGAAATGGTATAGTCCTCTAATAATTATGGTAAGGGATAGGATTATATACAATTAGCTATCTAGTGGCCTTAAAGGACCCTCTGATGTACTGGCACACTATGCTATTGTACTGTGTAGTTTGCTTGATGTATATAGTTTGCTTGATGTATATAGTGATCTTGATGTATATAGTGATCTTGATGTTTATAGTGTTCTTGATGTTTATAGTGTTCTTGATGTATATAGTTTGCTTGATGTATATAGTTTGCTTGATGTTTATAGTGTTCTTGATGTATACAGTTTGCTTGATGTATATAGTGTTCTTGATGTATATAGTGTTCTTGATGTATATAGTGATCTTGATGTTTATAGTGTTCTTGATGTATATAGTGTTCTTGATGTATATAGTTTGCTTGATGTATATAGTTTTCTTGATGTATATAGTTTGCTTGATGTTTATAGTTTGCTTGATGTATATAGTGTTCTTGATGTATATAGTTTTCTTGATGTATATAGTTTGCTTGATGTTTATAGTTTGCTTGATGTATATAGTGTTCTTGATGTATATAGTGTTCTTGATGTATATAGTTTTCTTGATGTATATAGTGATCTTGATGTTTATAGTGTTCTTGATGTTTATAGTTTGCTTGATGTTTATAGTTTGCTTGATGTATATAGTGATCTTGATGTATATAGTTTTTTTGGTGTTTATAGTTTTCTTGATATTTATAGTTTGCTTGATGTATATAGTGTTCTTGATGTATATAGTGATCTTGATGTATATAGTGTTCTTGATGTATATAGTGATCTTGACGTATATAGTTTGCTTGATGTATATAGTGTTCTTGATGTATATAGTTTGCTTGATGTATATAGTGTTCTTGATGTATATAGTTTTCTTGATGTATATAGTTTGCTTGATGTATTAATGTTCTTGATGTATATAGTTGTCTTGATGTATATAGTGATCTTGATGTTTATAGTGTTCTTGATGTTTATAGTTTGCTTGATGTATATAGTTTGCTTGATGTTTATAGTGTTCTTGATGTATATAGTTTGCTTGATGTTTATAGTGTTCTTGATGTATATAGTTTGCTTGATGTATATAGTTTGCTTGATGTTTATAGTGTTCTTGATGTATACAGTTTGCTTGATGTATATAGTGTTCTTGATGTATATAGTGTTCTTGATGTATATAGTGATCTTGATGTTTATAGTGTTCTTGATGTATATAGTGTTCTTGATGTATATAGTTTGCTTGATGTATATAGTTTGCTTGATGTATATAGTTTTCTTGATGTATATAGTTTGCTTGATGTTTATAGTTTGCTTGATGTTTATAGTTTGCTTGATGTATATAGTGTTCTTGATGTATATAGTTTGCTTGATGTATTAATGTTCTTGATGTATATAGTTTTCTTGATGTATATAGTGATCTTGATGTATATAGTGATCTTGATGTTTATAGTGTTCTTGATGTTTATAGTTTGCTTGATGTATATAGTTTGCTTGATGTTTATAGTGTTCTTGATGTATATAGTTTGCTTGATGTATATAGTGATCTTGATGTATATAGTGATCTTGATGTATATAGTTTGCTTGATGTATATAGTGTTCTTGATGTATATAGTTTGCTTGATGTATATAGTTTGCTTGATGTTTATAGTGTTCTTGATAAATATAGTTTGCTTGATGTATATAGTGATCTTGATGTTTATAGTGTTCTTGATGTTTATAGTGTTCTTGATGTATATAGTTTGCTTGATGTATATAGTTTGCTTGATGTTTATAGTGTTCTTGATGTATATAGTTTGCTTGATGTATATAGTGATCTTGATGTATATAGTTTGCTTGATGTATATAGTGTTCTTGATGTATATAGTTTGCTTGATGTATATAGTGATCTTGATGTATATAGTTTGCTTGATGTATATAGTTTGCTTGATGTATATAGTGTTCTTGATGTTTATAGTGTTCTTGATGTTTATAGTTTGCTTGATGTTTATAGTTTGCTTGATGTATATAGTGTTCTTGATGTATATAGTGATCTTGATGTTTATAGTTTGCTTGATGTTTATAGTTTGATTGATGTATATAGTTTGCTTGATGTATATAGTGTTCTTGATGTTTATAGTGTTCTTGATGTATATAGTTTGCTTGATGTATACAGTTTTCTTGATGTATATAGTTTGCTTGATGTATATAGTGATCTTGATGTATATAGTTTTTTTGATGTTTATAGTTTTCTTGATGTTTATAGTTTGCTTGATGTATATAGTGATATTGATGTATATAGTGTTCTTGATGTATATAGTTTGCTTGATGTATATAGTTTGCTTGATGTTTATAGTGTTCTTGATGTATATAGTTTGCTTGATGTATATAGTTTGCTTGATGTATATAGTTTGCTTGATGTATATAGTTTGCTTGATGTATATAGTGATCTTGATGTTTATAGTGTTCTTGATGTATATAGTTTGCTTGATGTTTATAGTGTTCTTGATGTATACAGTTTTCTTGATGTATATAGTTTGCTTGATGTTTATAGTGTTCTTGATGTATACAGTTTGCTTGATGTATATAGTTTGCTTGATGTATATAGTTTGCTTGATGTATATAATGTTCTTGCTCTCAAAACATTCTGAACATGTTTAAAGACACTATAACATTTTTAGAATGAATCCAATGAATGATATAATTGACATTACCTTGTTCTTTTCGTGTACTGTTTCTAATTTACTTTTAAAAAGAGTATATTGAAGGACAACCTCTGACTCCTCTGTAACAATGTTATAAAACATCCATTATATCTACCAGCTTCTCTTGGGAAACATAAAAGGGCTGAGTTGTCAAACTCCAAGTATTTGAAGGGTTGATGTAACATGGTACAGCATGCCTTTTTCACTGTTTTGAGTCAGCGAGCTTCTTTTAAAATCTTTTCCTAAATATGCATGCAGCTCAGCAGACGAAACAATAAGAAGTCCTCTGAAACCCGGCCACCCTACGGAGGAAGCTCATTTCGGCCGCTTGTATCCGAGACCTCGTTCTTTCTGTCACGACCTAGAGTTCGTGACCATAGGTGAGGGTTGGAACGTAGACCGACCAGTAAATGGAGAGCTTCGCCTTCCGGCTCAGCTCCCTCTTCACCAAGACGGACCGGTACAGCGCCTGTTTTACTGCTGCAGCCGCACCGATCCGCCTGTCGATCTCCCGCTCCACCTTACCCTCACTCGTGAACAAGACCCCGAGATACTTGAACTCCTTCTCTTGGGGTAGGCAGTTTGTCCCCGCCTGGAGGGAGCAGTCCACCGGTTTCCGGCAGAGCACCATGGCCTCAGATTTGGAGGTCCTAACTCTCATCCCTGCCGCGTGGTCATACCCATAAAACTGTTATCTCCTCAACCACAAGTGCTAGTTGAATAATTTGAAGTGATTTAATACAGAAACCCTTGTAAGATTACTTGTATATGTGTAAAGAAACAAAAAAAGAATGCACATACAATATTTTCTTATGGATCATAACTTTCCTTGTCGATCATAACTTTACAGAAAATGCATCATATCTCCCCCGTACAAAGTCGTATTTCAGTCTAAAACCTGTCATTTTAATTGTGCGAGCCTGTGGGAGCCGTCTAAAGCCATCAACATGAGTTTTACAGCCCTTTTAGCCACTCAAAATGAGTCAAGTGACCCATAGTCAAAGTGTGACCCGTAGCATCAGATCTGCTGCGAATAGAAATGCCTGCACTTTTTATGCTGAACCTTGAACGCCTCCCAAAACATGTCAGCAGGCGGAAGCTCATTTTGATACCAAACAAGGCCGTGTGGGATATTGTTTGATCAAAAAGTAAGTAATATTTCACTTTTTCCGCTGGGAAAAGTTGTTTTACTGGATGAAATATGGCTCGGAAGTTGTGGGTGCTTGCCCGATTTGGCGGATTCTGTAGGTCGTAAGCTTTATAAAAAGGTGCGCTAATCGCATGTAGCAAGTTAACACTACAAAATGTTATATTTCCCATAACATGGGAAGCTCTTTTCGAGACACCTCGTTCATACTTATGGTTTATGCTTATACTTATGGTCGAATTATGTTTAAAACATGAACAATGTACGTAAATGCTCTTGTAAGCCAAGGACTTGCTGGTTAATTAGAGGTAAAAAAAAACAAAAAAACAATAGGTCTGGGATTCATACATAGGACTTATGACCAGTAGAACACACGCTATGAGCTCTTAAACAAGCACAACGAAGGGGTGTTAAAGGATATGAGCAAAGGATTTCAATGAAAAAGGAGGTGGAACATTTAGTAAAATGTAAAGGTGAAGATTATGGACTTACTCCTTATTTGCTCTCTCGAGTTGGGCTTTTGGGTTTCCGTCTGTTCTGTGATAGTTCAAGTGACTGATAAAAACACATGCCAGAAACAATCCTAAACTACCACTGGAATCTAATTTTATGAATAGTATAATACTAGCCTGATATTAGTGGAACCTAATCTGTATCAAATTTGATCGTCAACATTAGGAATGAAGCTTAGAACTACTCGGTAGGATAAGAAATTCTACTCACCACTTTGAATCAGCCTTTTTCATTATAATTTGCTCCCAAGTCTGTTTCAAATTGCAGTGTTTTCAGCTGATAGCTAAAATATTGTTCTACAAATCATACGAATGCATCTCAGCAAGACATTACTTTAATGCAGTGGTTCTCAAACTGTGGGGCGCGCCCCTCTAGTGGGACGGTTATACAGGTGGGGCGTGAGGGGGAAATGCAGAATTTCCTGCAGAAATGCAGAATGACCTTTATTGAGAACTTCACATATTACAAAAGTACACGGGCATAAACTGTCATTAATAAATACATGGCAAAATGCCTGTATTTTCGTGGAAATGTTTACGTTACGGCGTTAACAGGTTACGCATGCGCGACTCGCCGATTCTTGGTGTTCTGCTGTTGCGTCTCTCAAAACAGAAAACAGATCTCAGCTCAACATTGAGCATGAATTGAGAGCCGTATCAAATCTACAACCCTGTTTTAAAAAGATGTGTAGAGGAAAGCAGCTCACTGCAGCCACTAATACTGATAAAACTTGATCTCACATATCTGCACTCATTCTGTTTTGTTTTGCACAGGTTGCACGCTATTGTTATTATCTTGAAAATATATTCAGTGCAAAACAGATCAATTGCAGCAACAATAAGCTATTTCTTTTGCCAAATATTAGTTATTTTTTTGCACAGACAGAACTTACTTTGCATTGTTATAACAAAGTGATTGCACATTTTATTAGTTTTTGTCTGATGGAGCAATCTGGTTTACTTGAAAGGGATTGCAATTTTCTTTATTCTATTATTTGAAAAAGCGCGGATGGAGGAGCCACACAGTTATTTCAATACAAATTCAGCATTGACCATTTGTTACAATTTTGTTGATTACATTTTTTTTCCTCCAAAGTGGGGCGTGACAAAAACTGTTTGAGAACCACTGCTTTAATGGAATACACACATGTACATATAGTCATATATATTATGCTCTAGATGGGGAAGATATATTATAAACCTATTCATGGCTGCTGTTGCAAGGCAGTTGCTGTTAGCTTGGATGATGACTTTTAGTTCCTCGGATTTGGGAAATATTATTTTGCGATCATCACACCAAGCTTTGATTGATCAGTAGGCAAGTTCATTAATCTATCCCAAACATAACCTATCACTGTCATAGGACTGACAATCCAAAGTTAAACCTGTAGAAACCTCGCTTGCCCAAATCCAGCTTCATAATACAAGGCCAAGGTTATTTGAGCAACAAAAGTTACCATGGCGATCGAGCCAGGTTATGAGCGAGCTACCTCCGTGACATTGAAAACTCTGAATCTACTCGACATACCTTGCTGTCCCATTAATATTGCTTCATACTACATCGTTCTGTGGAACAGTTTTTTTAACAAGATTACAATCGCAGTAAAACAAGTTTTCTATGACAACAAAGCTCTTTACATTCACTGAATATCTCTGACTGACTACCCAGGGTGCATTTCTCTTGTTTAGCCTGCTTTCTGAAGAATGCTAATTAAAGATGTAACTAATTGGAAAGTGGAATGTAATTGAGGTTCAATTAAGACTTAGTTAATTTAAAATCCACTGCTACTGCTTGGATTCTAGCGTGTGTTGGCCATAGATCAAGGAAGGGTCTTTCTTTCTTTCCTTATATCAATTCACAACATTTTAAATCACTCATGCTGTTGTCAGTGATTCTACCTCTCTCCACCTAATGCTCTTTCTCTCCTTATCTGCTACTATCTTGATTCTCCCAGTCTTTTTGTATTAACTCACCAACAAAGCTTTTTTTTTTTTCTCCAAGAGACTTCCATTTTGAAAAGAATGAAATCTCCCCACTGTTATAATAATGAGCATGAGCATTAGCACACGCTATTGTGCTTTGAGCAGATTTTATGCTAATAATAATAAACAAATCAGAGGATAGCACAACCCAAAACCATTTTCATTCATGAAATCGTCCAATATGAATATTGGTCCTTGGCCCTCATGTACCTTATGTCCGTCTTCTTTGGCCTGTAGATAGTGTAGGTTTTGTTATATGGATATTGCTCTTCATATGCATGACACACAAAAAGTAATGTCCATGATAGGCAATGTTGCCTCAATTTCACTTTTGAATATTAAATGCTCTATTCCTCGAAGTGAGCGCAATTTATATTGAATACAAGACATCAAGTACTAACATAAATTCATATTCATTTGGAGTTCCGGGGGAATAAGTTTGAATGTCAGTGAAATTGTGTGGGCTCCCACCACTTTCAGCCGTTTGTGTATGTAAACATGTCTATGCCTGAGTATGTGTGTGATAGCTGGTTGTGTATTAAAGATGCTTTGAGGTAGTTTTCTTGTTATTTAATCTTTCTGTTAATCCCTTTTTTCCTGCTTTTCTCAGTCTTAAGTGTTCTCCCTCTCCCTCTCTCGCGGACACGGCTCCAGCACTCTGCTGAGGTCATTTTGTTATTTGCAACAGTCCATGCTGTGCTTCAAAGAGCACCAGTATGTGTATTTGTCGGCCTAACTGTATGCCTGTCACATCTGTCTGCATCTAAACCATAGGCTGCCTTGATGAGATCCAATGAGCACATCCACAGGTGGTTCTGAGATTTCCATGGTAACTATGCTTCCATCTGTCCGTATTCTTTCCTGGGCTTGGCTCACATCGGTCTAATAAGGAGGTGAGATTTCTCTCCATAAGAAACCCCAATCCAGTACCTTTCTAAATAACTGAAAATGTAATTATTTTTGTCTTGACGTGTGTCTAAGTAATTGAAAATTGAGCATGTTCACTCGAGGAGTAAGAGAAGTAGAATGTAATTATGATGGTCGACTTTTCTATCTAGTAGAACTAAGTCTTCACTTCCGCTATTTAACAGAGGAGGAATGCATCCTTTAGTCAGTCATGAAAACATCTTGCAATAGAGCTGATTTGTGTCCATCTTGACCAAAGAAATAGAGGTGGTGAAGCATGTACTACCACACCATCAGCAGTCGACCACAGAGTTCTGCATATAAACAAACACAATTTGTAGTGATGGCATTACAATCATCCTTCCACCTCACCTTGGTACAATGTGTTGGTTATTTTTGTGATGTTTCCATTTCTTAATCAGCAGCGAATACAACAGTCCGAAGCAAAAAGCCCTGATATAAGTGGCGAAACATTGATTCTGTCAAGGTGTTCGCCAAATAAATGTTGTTGTCCTTCCCATAAATAAAGTACTCTCAGAAAAATGTTAAAGTAAAGCTTGAGGGATTACAATTGTGGACACAATTTAGTGCCACAATCAAGGACAAATTATTATGCTCCTCCAACATAATTGGAATTTTGTGTCATTAGCAAGAAGTTTGCTGATATTTAAATAAGGCCATCAGAATGACTGGCTAAGGTTTTGGTCATGTTCGAGCTAAGAAAATACGAAAAGTCTGTGGAGCAAACGTAGATAATCAGCAGCGGCAAGGAGACATGATGATTGTTTAACTTTTTCAAATCGCCCTCACGGCTCTCAGTGTCACCATGACAACCATAAAAGCCACAATGTGGAAAATGATACCGGAGCTAATTTCACTGGTATCTGATCCACCGTATCTACCAAGAAAAAGGGTCCTGGAGCAATATCAGCTTCAAAGTTTCACAGTCCTGTGTTATTAACTTGTCATATTTTCTTAATTTTAAGCTACAAGCTGCTCTATTTGGCTACACAACGAGATAAGAGTAGGTGGATAGCAGCAGCCAGTAGTGTTTACTTTATAAGGGGGTCGGATGAATCCATTTAAAATATAGATCATTGACATACACAGTCATGTATAGGTCGCTGTCAGAATGGTCCTTTGTCATACATTTGTCCTTGATTTTTCGGTGTTTAATGGAACTCTTATTCAAACTGAAAGTTTTTTCTAGAACTTGCAACCACATCTCAAAGTCTTCCTCAGTGTGTTTTCTTTTTGTGCTCAACTAAAGTAAGGGTAGAGAAGCACCTTGATAGTGCTTCAACACACAAAAAGATCATTTAAGCAACATTTAATAAAATGTATATTTGATGTGCATGTCATTAGCTGTTCATAAGCTTTTCTTTTGTGTAATCTGCTCTATAGAGCATTATATTGTCCTTTGATGCAAAATACATTTGAAAATGTCAGCTACGTGTTCAGTAAGTTTTCTATGCAGGCCCAAGGCGGCCTTTCTTCAATTGAAGTTGTAAAAGAAAAGGAGTGTCTTTTATGAAACCCATCCCGTGATTGTATCATTGATTACGAAATGAGGCGCATGGCTAACATCTAAATCCAATCCAAACAGGGTTGTCGATACAATGGTGTAATTCAGAGGTCAAGATGTGAGGTGTGCTCAAGCTCCTCTGGAGTGGTCTTGAAGACATTGGACCATGAAATGTGAAGTATTCTCAATTACAAATTAGGCTTTTAACTGACACTCTTATCTAGAGCGGCTTCACAGCACTCCACAAGGGTGATAGTATTACTATTGTACGAGAACCTGGCACAATAAATGAATTCCTCTGACCTCCACGCTGTGGGAATCTGAAGGCGATTCACTCAGCCTAGAGACACACATCAGCAATCTGATTGTCTCATTAGTTTATGGTTCTTCATTCACAATCTGACAGTAACAGGCAAATCTAAATATTAAATCTGCTCTGACCAGATTTAGCTGAAATATTGGTAGCACTTTATAATAGGTAGACACTTTTTAGCATTAGTAAAGCATTAACAAACAATGAATTCATCATGAATTCATCATTTATAAAGCATTACTCCAACATGAATTACTCATTAGTAACTCATTCATAAACACAGTTTTAAATGTTCCATTCATGCTTAACAAGCTATGGTTTCATACTTTATAAATGATGAATTCCCCATTTGTAAATGAAGTATTCATGACTTATAGATGATTAACAAGATCATTTGTAAAGTGTTAGTAAATGATACAAAATGCTGCAATTCATGATGAAATCAGGTAGTTACTACTCATTAGTTAAGTATTAGTTAAGCATGTTCTGTAACAATCTAAAGTGTAGACTATTTATGCTTTACAAAACGTTAATAACTGTCATGACTAATTCACTAGTTACTACTCATTAATTAAGTAGTTACTAATCATTAGTTAAGTATTAGCTAAGCATGTTCTGTGGCTTAATATAAAGTGTAGACTATTTATGCTTTACAAAGCATTAATAAATGTCATGACAAATTCACTAGTTACTACTCATTAATTAAGTAGTTACTAATCGTTAGTTAAGTATTAGCTAAGCATGTTCTGTGGCTTAATATAAAATGTAGACTATTTATGCTTTACAAAGCATTAATAAATGTCATGATGAATTCAGTAGTTACTACTTATTAATTCAGTAGGTACTACTGGTTAGTTAAGTATGTTCTGTAACTGAGACTTCAGCTAGCTTTGAGCCCCTGCAGTGGCTCAAAGCTAGCTGAAGTCTCAGTTATCTTCTCAACAGAAAAGGGAAATAGACACAACACAAAGTGATGAAGAACATTAATATGCTGGTGCTGGGGGGCCATGCCCGTCAGTGGCACGAGTGTTCCATAGTATGTTGGCAGATAGCTACATATTATTGATTATGCTAGCTATGGCTAGCTCGCTAGCCCGTTAGCTCGCTAGGTCTGTCCCACCACGGTGCCCGATCAGAAATAACTCCGGCCAGGTGATGGGACTGAGCCTTTCTGATCGGGCACCTTGGTGGTACACACCGGGTCCTCGCATAAACACATGTCCCACGTTGATGACGTGGCACCACCTCCGTAAATCTGCGCCAGATTATTATTATTATTAGCTGTTGCACAGTAGCACGAGTGGTGGCATGTTTCTCAGTTTGCTGGTACAAATGATTGATTATGAGTATCTCGCTATCACCTGGATTGGTCTACGTACAACTGAGGTGGCGCGTGCCAGTGCCTATCTCTGGACCAGTGACGAGCTTGCTAGCTAGCGAGCTAACGGGCTAGCGAGCTAGCCATAGCTAGCATAATCAATAATATGTAGCTATCTGCCAACATACTATGGAACACTCGTGCCACTGACGGGCATGGCCCCCCAGCACCAGCATATTAATGTTCTTCATCACTTTGTGTTGTGGCTATTTCCCTTTTCTGTTGAGAAGATAACTGAGACTTCAGCTAGCTTTGAGCCACTGCAGGGGCTCAAAGCTAGCTGAAGTCTCAGTTACAGAACATACTTAACTAACCAGTAGTACCTACTGAATTAATAAATAGTAACTACTGAATTCATCATGACATTTATTAATGCTTTGTAAAGCATAACTAGTCTCCACTTTATATTAAGCCACAGAACATGCTTAGCTAATACTTAACTAACGATTAGTAACTACTTAATTAATGAGTAGTAACTAGTGAATTCGTCATGACATTTATTAATGCTTTGTAAAGCATAAATAGTCTACACTTTATATTAAGCCACAGAACATGCTTAGCTAATACTTAACTAACGATTAGTAACTACTTAATTAATGAGTAGTAACTAGTGAATTTGTCATGACATTTATTAATGCTTTGTAAAGCATAAATAGTCTACACTTTATATTAAGCCACAGAACATGCTTAGCTAATACTTAACTAATGATTAGTAACTACTTAATTAATGAGTAGTAACTAGTGAATTAGTCATGACAGTTATTAACGTTTTGTAAAGCATAAATAGTCTACACTTTAGATTGTTACAGAACATGCTTAACTAATACTTAACTAATGAGTAGTAACTACCAAACTAATGAGTAGTAACTACCTGATTTCATCATGAATTGCAGCATTTTGTATCATTTACTAACACTTTACAAATGATCTTGTTAATCATCTATAAGTCATGAATACTTCATTTACAAATGGGGAATTCATCATTTATAAAGTATGAAACCATAGCTTGTTAAGCATGAATGGAACATTTAAAACTGTGTTTATGAATGAGTTACTAATGAGTAATTCATGTTGGAGTAATGCTTTATAAATGATGAATTCATGATGAATTCATTGTTTGTTAATGCTTTACTAATGCTAAAAAGTGTCTACCTATTATAAAGTGCTACCGAAATATTTAGTTATAGCTATTATTTACTGGCAGTTTTTACCTTGTAGCTGCACCATTTACATTTGATTTATGAGTCTCTGTGTTAGAGGGTTGTGCCATATTGTCTTTAATATATCAGGTTTTGAAATCCTGCTTTAGCATTTCCATTATCCATGTTTACCTGCACACAGCAAGGGAACCCCTAGCCTAGATGTTCTGCTGTGATTTGTCAAAGCAATTAGACCTTCAATGGAAGCGTGCTTCTCTTTTTTAAGAGCACAAAGCTCAGGGCAACGACAGAAGCTTTATTTCAAAGTAAGATTACAAGTGCAGATCCTTGTGTGACGACCGAAACTTGGCATTCAACAATGCAGAATGCTTAGAGAGCTTGCTATCACGTGGGTGAACTCCGTTGTCACACAGTTGCTGTGGAGCTGTCAAATGCATGTTGCTCAAAATAGATTATAGGCTCTTCACCGTAAGTGGTGCTGCAGCGGCTCAGACTTTTGGAGAAGGATGTTGCCTTTAAATGGCTGCACACGTTTGGTTTTGATCTTTTAATTTTGTAAAATGTGTTGCCTCCAAATCCATTGTGCTGTGTGATTGTGTTTGGAATGAAATATGATTAGACCGATTGAAGTGTGTGGTGGGCACAGAACAGTCTGCATTCATGAGATGCAAACTGGATGGCTGTAAATGTTTAAAACGTCGTGTAGAACATGGCGGGGTGACCTCATTGTGTCAAAGCTTGACTGAGTACAGTGAGAGAGTTGTAGAGTCAGAGATGGTGGATGGGAAAATGATGATATATATTCCCAATAAAGAAACTATTTTTTTAGAGGGACAATATTAAAGGATAAATGAAAATGAGAGCGAAGGGGAGGTGAGAAAGAGGAGGATTCAGTGTATACTTTATTGATCTATTAGTTTTTTACAATTTCCACCGAGGAGGTTACGTTTTCAGTCTACCGGGTTCCCACTTTTCACTGTGGAAGAGGTAAAGCCAAACATGTAGTTGAAAAGATGAACACTCAATGACCACCTGATGATAATGACAGAAGGGGCAGGTCTCTCAGAAAGGGCTCCGTCTTGTTGTGGTGCATTCACTGGCTACCATGAAAGGGCCATTCAGCGTTGCAAATTGACAATGCATGTCCATTAAACCTGCTTTCCAGTGTCTTGGTTATCCCTCTCTCTCGCCATGTTTGCTGGGACGGCGTGTCAATATACACTAGTTAAATGACGGGCTGACTTAGGACTCATGTGACTAGTGACTCATGCGAGTCCCATGACTAACAACACAACTCTATCACTGATGTCAACATCACTTTTTAGTCTCCTGGGTGAAAGTCCTGCGTTTGTTTGACCTATCCTCCCTCCTCTCCCATCGCCTGTCCACATACTACTATATCAGTTGCTCTGACCACTTTAGAAAAGACACAGCGCGTTTGCATTGGAGTTAGTTGCAAGTCTGGTGTGTCTCTTACACCAACTATAGAGGATCTCTGTGTTATGATGTTGGTGTTCGGTGTCCTGTCTTGTTGTGAAGTCCTTGTCTTGTGTGTCCTCTGTGTTCCTGCACTTCCTCCCCTGTGATTGTCTGTCTGCCCTGTTCCCTGATTGTGTATTCCTTTCACCTGTGTTGCCCTCAGTGTTTTCCACCTGTTCCTCGTTACCCTCCTCTTGTATTTAAACCCTGTCTGTCCCCTTGTCGGATTGTACTGTTTTTCCCCCTGTCTGACGTTGCGTGAGTTCGATGCCGGTTGTTGCCTGTTCATTCTCCTGTCTGTTTGGTCCCTCTTTCTGCGCCCTGTTTTGGCTCCTGTTTTTGCTCCCTTTTTGGATTATTCTTTTGTTTGTGCGTTCCTCCTTCCTGTCTCTGGAAGCTTGAGTTTTATTTTGTGGATTAAATTTACTTTCAACCATTGCTTGTGCGTTTGGGTCATCTCCTTACCCCACACCTGACACTTTGTGCGTCAGATGCAAAGGAAACTAACCATATTTGACGCATTGGGATTGAGAACGGGTTGTCAGCGGAACTTTATCAATTTAAAATGTCACCAGTTACAAGTAAACAGTTCAAAACACCAAAGTGAGACAATGTCAGGAACACAATAATAGAGACGTCTGCAGCAGACATGTGCAACCAAATGCAAAGGCTGCAATGGTTAAAACGTACAGAACATTAAAAAGGTACAAATGTAAACAGACTGCAGAAATTGTTTCCATGCTGTTGGAATAATTAGAAAGATAATAATGATGTGAGAATTCTAAACATTGTCTTTAACTCGATAAATAATAATCTGGATGCCAAAGAGGTTTATTTTATTATCTTTAAGTTCTAGAGAAACCCAATGTCTTTAGCTTCTGTGCTGTTATGTATTCCCCAGTGAAATGGAATATTTGAGCGTTGTACGTTTACAAGAGCGATTTAAGTCAGTGGAGCCGATCCCAGCTGCCATTGGGTGAATGGTCACCCTGGACAGGTCACCAGACTATCACAGGGCTGACACATGGAGGCAGACAACCATTCACGCTCATATTCACACCTACAGGCCATTTACAGTCATCGATTAACCTGCATCTCTTTGGACTGAGGGAGGAAGCCAGAGAACCTGGAGAGAACCCACGCTGCCACGAGGAGAACATGCAGACTCCACACAGAAGGGCATTGCATCTGGGACCCTCTTGCTGTGAGGCGACCACTCCACCACCGTGCAGTCAGGGCTAAACATGCACTTTTCATTCCACCTCGACCCTAATATGCTGGAAGAAGTACACCTCATCGTCACTAACAAATATAATAGTTTCAGTTCAATAAACTTTAGCTGTAATCATGTGTTTGGAAACTTTTGCACACCTTTGTGAAAATAGAAGAAAAAAATGAGGCAGCAAATGGTGCAGTTAACAAAAAAAATTATGCAGATACATTTCTTTTGGTAGATGTTATTTTAAAATGTGTGCACCAGTGCATTCAACTCAGAAACTCTGTCTCTGATGAATTTCTAGTTGTACTGCGATGAATGTGTTGACCAGCCTCTCTTCATTAATAAGGACTAAATGCTGTGGTTCCTGTTAAAGGTAGGGTTGGTAATCAAAACAGTTTTTATATTTTGTTGAAATTTGCAAACATCCTGACAGTAAACATTGAATCAAATGCTATGACATAAATTTAAATAAATCCTGCATGTATTCTGCTTGTGTACTCACTGCTCTTCACCGGAGTCTTCCACGAGCTGCAAGCTCAGCAGCTGTGAGTACTAACAATAACCATGTCTGTTGTATGTTTACGTTTATTATATGAATTGTGGGGCTTTGGTGCTGTGCTGGGTTTTCCAGTTGGATGCTTTTTAAAATCTAGTGTGCTCCTGCTGGTCTCTCAAACAACCAACTAATATCTATCTATCTATCTATCTATCTATCTATCTATCTAGAGAGAGAGAGAGAGAGAATTATTGATGAGGACGTGAATTTTGTCTTTCAATGTTACATTTTTTAATTTCCAACAAAACAATGGAGGCTTGTGGGTTACGAGACAACAGTGTAATTTTAAAGATATGCCCTTCTTCATTTAATTACATCTCAAATAAATTGATACCAAAGTGTGTTTGTGTGTGTTTTTTAAATAGAGCTGGTTGCATGTTTTTGTGGGAGAAGTTGTTTGTTTGTTGTTTTAAACATTAATGATAGTAATCTCAAAATAACAAGCTGTCTTTTTGTGGAATAATTAGTTTGACAAAATGTAAAATAAAAATACTAAAACATATGCAGTATATATGAGCATGTACAACCCATTTAATGAATTAATGAATGAATGACATCTTATGCTAATGGTAAAGGACTTAATTGATTCTAGAGAAAAATAAATGCACGGAAAGTGAGCCCAGCTATGATTTTAATTTTATTTACGTTTTATCGCTGCATGGTTTTATTAAAGCCAATGAAATAATCTCAATAATGCTGAAATAAAACAGATGAATGAATACAGATTTACATTTACTGTTTTGGGTGCATTTTCAGGAACCTGCATTATTAAAACCATGGCCGAGCCTCAATATTGTTCCCTTGTGTTTCTCTCTCCAACCGTGTCCCCGTTTGGTCTGTGTGTGTGTGTGTGTGTGTGTGTGTGCGCACAGTTCTTGTCCTGCCACTCACTCTCCTGGATCCCTGTTTGTCTGCTCACCTGCCTCTCATCAGTTCCTCCTCCATGCAGCGTCCTGCCATCAGATGGTTGTTCTGTTACCGTGGTAGAAACACGCTTCAGGCCTCGACCTGTGATGTGTGCTTCTTTCCTTCCTAACTGCCTCTTCCTTGTGCTCAGGATGAGCCCGGTTAGCCCGCCCGCCTGCTCGGTTGCCCTCTGACCCCAGTGCGACTCGAGCCTGCCCACGTTGGTCCAGCCGGTCCTGCCCTCTGCCACCCGTCTGATATGAGCACTTTTCAATAAATCACTGCTAGTTGTATTCTGCACTTGGGTTCACTTTTTGAACTACTCTGTAACATTTAAGACAATTAAAATGTTAAACACCTAATTCTATTACAGACATGAATAAAAATAAATAGAGGACATAAAAAAGATCTGTAAAAAGGAGTATATTTGAATAACATAAAGTACAAACATTCAATTCATTATTTATTTGTGTAGCCCACAATTTGTGTAGCCCAAAATCACAAGTATAAATTTGTCTCGGCAGGCTTTAAAATCTGTACAATCTGTACACATAAGACATCCTTGTCCCGGGACCTACATTTAGAATTACACTTTTTAATTATATTTTCTGAAAATTGTATCTTCATGCATGATTTTCTCTTCAATGCCAGTTATCTAATTCCAGTGAAAAATACTATATCCCTTAAATAGTCAAATTAAACAAATTAAATAGATATGTTTTATTATATGTGTGTCCTTCCGTTAACATAATCAGTGTGAGTGTGTGTGTGTGTGTTAATCTGTCAGCTGCCTAGTCCTTACACTCATCAGTTGGGAGTAAATCTAAATCCATATCGACAGCCGGGAGACCAGGACATGATCCATTATTTACACAATCAACCATTTCTCTCGTCTCTGACCCAGAAAGAATGAATTTGTCACTTCTGCTCAGTGCTCAGCCCGGTTAGTTATTGTGAGGAGGGGAAGAGAGAGAGATCCTACAATAATGAATATTTCACTTCATTGCACAATGCTCTGGTGGCCATTGCTTCTAGAAAAAAGTTTGAGGATTTCATATGACTATGTTATTAATGCGCTATATATATATATATATATATATATGCCTACTTCAGGAAAATAACTTTTTCCCACACCCATACACACAAATAACTAAGAATATATACACCACACATATACCTATGCCTTTGATGCTTGAGAGTAATAATTCCGATGTGATGAGTTAGAATCTTAATGCAATGCGTCTGTGCGTGTGTCCTGCTACTTTAGAAACTTAAATTGCAATTATTCTGTATTAGGTGCTATTCATTTCAAACGTAAAGCCTGGACAAACCAGACCACCACAATGTGTGTGTACTTTGTTCACACATATACACACAATCATCTCCTACTAACCATACACCAACATGCTCTTACAAATGTATGCCCATTAAGACAATCACAAACCAATTCCAAAGTCCCTCTAGAAAAAACATGATTATCAAACTGAGCGAGTGAACAAACCAAAATAACACCATCATAATACCACTATTTAACTGAGGTATCACACCACTTTCAATTACAAAGCTGCCACATTTGTTTCCTGCTATTGTCGATGTTGAGCACAACTGAACCCGCATCGAGCCGCCATTAAAAACACCAACTGATTAAAAACCATTTAATTTGATAGCTAAAACGGCGGTTCCCCGTTTTCAGACGACCCATCAATCACGACGCCAGACACACAAATGCAAAAAAACAATTTGACTCCAAACGTTGTAAGCGTTGAATCACGCTGCGAGACATGCTAAAGCTAATTTGCCAGACAAATTAGTTGGCTCGATTCAAACTTCATTGGCGAAGTTATAAAATCTCGTATGGAGAGGAAAGTGCTCCTGCCGTACATTTATAGTAATTGTTTCATCGGAACCCCGCTGTGGGGGGCATTTTAGACGCCCACCCCCCATGCCATTTTTTAAACACTGCGACTGTCAAATGGCTTGGCTCAGGATCCCGAACATTACAAAGACAGCTCCTCCATTCCTTTTCACTACTGGAGTCCATCTTCCCTGCGATGCCAACACATGCCGAACTGGTTGTCGTCCAGTATTTTTAGGCTAAAATGCTCCATTAAATCGTGCTGCAACACAAGGTAAAAGTTGGTTCACATCAAAATGAGTTCTATTCAAAGATCTGAAGACAACTTGAGAAAGCTGGCTAAAACAGAAAAAAAACTCTTTCAGTTAAACTAAACAAACATAGCCAGTTGTATGTCAGTAGCACAGAGCTTCTCTAAGCTCTTTAGATGTCAGACAAACCTCATTCCTATTTTGAGAAAAAAGTTGTCTTTGTGTCTTCCGTTTGTCTGATTGGGTTTCTCTTTTCCGCAAACCCACTACGATTTCATTTAAGGTTTGACGCTTTCACAAACGGAATGTTTGATTTCCAAAACACTGAAGAGAACAGTCAGTGTATTCTCATAAACATCTTGAAGCATAATAGTTTTATTCTATGATAACTTCCAAACTATGCTAACGTACAGTAGCCTAGCCTAGTGCATTATAGCAAAACAACATCAGTGGTAGAACCAATGATGCTAACTTAGTACCGATGCGCGCAGTCCAATTATGGTTAATTATGTACTGCAATTCAAGTAAGGACAAAATACTCCTTGATGACAGACTTCAGCATGTAAATGCTAATGAAATAACCCTACCAACCATTGCCAATATTTAGTCCGTCCGCCATTTTCCTCCAACCCAGTTTGCACTATTTCACTGTCTGGCACCAATTACAAGGGTTAGAAGATCTCGGCCACAGCACTCTTGTGCATCCAAGAACACGTCAACTGATGTTTCTGTAAGTTTCTGTTCTATTGCCAAACGTTGTCAAGGATTTTCATTGTGCTTAAGGTTTGGTGACTTTGGCGCTCTTTGCTAGACATTTTATACCATTTTAAATCAGAAGTCAACCCAGTTTAGCATTCGTCTTTCTCTCTGTATACTAAGAACCCAAAATACTTTGTATTTTAATGTTTTCTTTTCCAAGAAAATTTCAGTGAGTTGTAATTTTGGCACTTGGAGATTTCCTCAGCCATTGGAGAACAGATCTGCCCAATCTGCTTTATTATGTATCACTTGAAACTTGAGTCCGAGTTAGCTAAGCATTTGCTTTTGGTGGACAGATGTGTCCCTTTTATAATTGTTTAGTCACACTGTCACTGTGATGGCTGCTACCATAGTAACCAATCAGAGCCACTTAAATTCCATGGCTCCAATTCACTCACACACACACACACACACACACACACACACAAAATATACTCACGCACTTACATACCAACATGCATGTTTTTTTTTTTTCTTTTCACCACAGTAAAGAAAAAAAGATTTACCTTTCATGCTGTTAAAGGTTCATTTTAATGTTCAAGGCTAGGGTGAGCATGTTTTGTGTGTGTGTGTGTGTGTGTGTACTACACAGACACTGAGGCAGTCCAAAGCCTAAAGCACCGCTATTGTATCGGCTATTGGATTAACTGAACGCATGCTAATAGACATACTCAAACCCATGCCAAGGTCTTACACTGACAGACGCGCACTCTATAGCTTTCTCTCAAACCCATGACACACACACACATACTGCCAAAAAGCCTGATTTCAAGGCTATGTGCTTAGTTAATTGTGTACAGTCTGCTTTCTGATTATGAAATGTTATTCTGTTTTCAAGGTCACATTTATTCCCATCAAAAGAATTCCGTTATTCCAAACCCTAAATCTACATTCACAGGACAGGACGCACACAAACAGACAAACACCTCTATTCATTTAAACAATGCAGTTTAATGGGATTAAAAAATGCACTTTATTATTATTTGGCAATTATCTTTATTAATATTATCATTAGGATGATTAGTGATTCCTTTAAATCTCGTCAAGATGAACAGTATCCCACAGTTTGCTGGCCTATTATAATCAGGATACAGAATAAATGCTCTCTAAATTACAAACAAACGTGGAATTAAGAAAATTGTTTAACGCAGCACATCCCGCCCAAAAAAAATTTACATTCTCAAGCAGCTCTTTACATTACAGAAACATGGTTAAGTGTATTTCTTTTTTGGTCATCTTGTAACAATAAATATGCAGCAAAGCCCTACAATGAACAAGGATCTCATGGTGGATTTTCACTTGGTATATTCTATCTGTATAATTTGTGTTTGGGACTAAAATTATAATAATAATTAAAAAAAGTTTGATTGTCATTGAATTATTTATCTACCTTCACAATAATTTAGCATCTTTTTGTTTTCATCTTGTTCTTTTCTATTTTTGCTGACGTTTTCACTATCTATACTCACTAAATTATACATACAATCATGGAAGTGATATTTATCTCAATACACACAGGTCCAAAATAAAAAAAAAAATCCTTTGGAAAATGTAGTAAGATACAGTATATCTGCAGAATAATTACTACTACCACCACTACTACTGCTACCACTACTATTACCACTACTGGGTTCATACACATTTTGACCAATGGATTTCCATGACTTAACCAAATTTCCATGACCAAACATTTTGTGAAATCTTGGTGTATACATAAAGAGAGAAAATGTAGTATTTAAACTAAAAATGAGAATTCCAAAGCATACAGTATACCTTAAATGAAAAATTAATGAGAAAATAGTTTGATTAAAATAATAAACATTTATATATATGCCTGTATGTATGCCTGCTTATATTTGGAGCGTCTTTCTTTTAAAAGCATATTCATTATTTCAAACTCAGCGTAAATGAACATCATGGACACATGAATATAACACATTTACATGACTTTTCCAAAACATTTGGAATTTAATTTTTTTCTAGGACTTTTCCAAGCCTGGAATTAACCATTTTAAAATTCCATGACTTTTCCAGGTTTTCCATGACCGCAAGACTACTACTACCACCACCACCACCACCACTACTACTGGTGTATAGTCACAAAGTAAAAATACTTCGTTACTTAAGTCATTTTCTTTTTTATATCTGTACTTTACTATTTATATTTGTTGACTTTTACTTCACTACATTTTGGAAAGAACACTAATACTTTAACTCTGATACATTTCCCCTGAAACCTTCGTTACTCGCTACAAAATAAAATCTATCTTTAGAAAAAGAATATAATGAGACACTGTGGTGGAACACAGACTGCACGCAAGCAGGTTTGGAGAATCCCAATATTATGCATTTGGCCTCTACATCCTCTAGTCCAGCGGTCCCAAACCTTTTTTGCACCACGGACCGGTTTATTAACAGCATTTACTTGTACTCTTACTAGTAAAATTGCCCCCTAAAAAATATGTAAATTTCCTACCCTGACTACTACAACTACCACTACTACTACTACTACTACTACTACTACTACCACTACTACCACTAGTGTATAGTAACGAAGTAAAAATACTTTGTTACTGTACTTAAGTCGTTTTTTATATCTGTACTTTACTTTACTATTTATATTTCTGTTTACTTCACTACATTTTGCAAAGAAAACTGGTACTTTTACTCTGATACATTTCCCCTGAAATCTTCGTTACTCGCTAAAAAATCTAATCTATCTTTAGAAAAAGAATATAATGAGACCAACATTGGGGACTGTGGAGCAAGCAGGTTTGGAGAATCCCAATATTATGCATTTCCCTCTACATCCTCTAGTCCAGCGGTCCCAAAACTTTTTTTGCGCCACGGACCGGTTAAGTGAAGACAATATTTTCACGGACCGGGTCCCATCTCGGGTGATGGGAGACAACGACACCCAACGTGTGTTCTTTATGTCCAGTCTACTCCTTAACTTAAACCTTTACGTTGTCTACTCCTTAATTTATAACCTGCTTCACAAATACAGGATGTTGAAATGGAAGCAGGTTTTCAGAGCTTTTTTTTGGCAATCTCAGGATATTCTGCCTCAATTTTAATCCAGAAAACCAGCAGAGTTGAAACAGACTTTTAAATTTCGTTTTTGGGGTAACGTATCACATAATCTCTTTACTTGTGTCAAGAGGCTCAGACGCACTGAAATTAAAACATCTTTCCACAGCCTTTAAAATAATAAACTTCATAATTCTCAAAATTCTGACCCTTTGCTTTTTTATTAAAAGCATTTACTTTTACTTTCAATACTTAAGTACATTTAATATCAGAAAATTACTTTTGATACTTAAGTACTCAACTAGTATTCTAATGGTGACTTTCACTTTTACTGCAGTCTTTTTCCAGTAAGGTATCTTTACTTTTACTCAAGTATGGCTTTTGGGTACTTTATACGTCACTGACTACTACCACTACTACTACTGCTGCTACTACCACTACTGATAATCATTATTAATAATCAGCGTGCTTGAATAATTTTGTGTGATGATAATGAAAGTGGTATGAGGTCTGTGTGTGAATCGAGCACAGCAGTGGGGTTCAGAGGCCAGATGAAGGGAGTAGAGAGTCAGCAGGAGAAAGTGTCGACTCGGCCGTGACTATGAGATAAAGATTGATACATTTCAACAGTCGAAGGCGCAATGCACTTTTCAACATTCATGAATGTTTTGATATTAAACACGTAGATAAGCAAGACACAGCGTTGTACGCAATGTGCCTTGAGGTCACAAAGGCGGAGACCAACTCTACCTTCTGATAGTTGTGCCACGTTCACACCAAAAGAGTTGCGAATTTTCTCAACGCTTTTTCAACTGACTTTAGTCGCTCGACTTTGTGTTTAATTCGCTTTTTCTCAATCATTCGCGGCGGAAAGGGGTCGTGGCTTTCTCCTTAAAACAGTTTTTATTTCCGCTATCCACCATGGAAGGAATAACAACTATTTCTAATGGTACCTCCGTGGCTTTACGCCGTGAAAACAGTTACTATTTCCGCCATTCACCATTGAAATAACCACTGGTTCTGCTTTATACTTGTTGTGGAAGTCCCACGAACGTGGGAACATCAAACGCCCTCGTGTCTGGGTTCATAATATTATCCGTAGTCGCACACAGCTCCGACTCCTCCAGGACGAGTGTCCAGTGCTCCTTCAGGCATATGAGCAGCAGTTTGACTCAGGAACGGCAGGACGGCGGTGACGACGGGCGGAGCTTCTCAACTCTGATTGGCTTTCGCAACTCAGCGTCGGGCTAAAAGCGAAAATTCGCAACCATTCGCATCTGTGCATTGACTTAACATGTAATCTACTCACGCTAATATTTCGCAACTCTTTTGGTGTGAACGCAGCATTAGAGCCAATCAGATTTGTAAATAATAAATGACGTCCAGACGTTTGAACTTTGAGATAAAAACGTGAGGTCTTCTGTGTAAAATGTGTGCTTGCGCCCAGCCTGAGGGCTGGTCGTATCACGCCTGCTTTTGCAATCGCAGCGCTTGCTTACTTTCTTGTGACCAGGGTAAATAAATTATCAGAACGAGAGACGGTGTTTGGCTGAATTCTTCCGGAGGCTCTACCAGGCATCCAATAAACGATACACAATTTCACTACCACTACTACGTGTACTTCTATCACAGAACATTTTCTTCCGGCTGCTGCCACATAATGGCTAGATTACATGCACACATACCATTATGAGGCAGTAATGTAAGTAACATGTAAACCAGACTGATTACAGAATGTGAATGTGCTCATGTCAACTTGTATTTGTGATGTTGGGCTATATAAAATAAACTGAATGTTATAGTAAGAACAATTACAGTAAAATATGTGCAGTCAAATTATTTAAATAATAGTAATTCAACTATTACAAATTAGATTTGTTTCATCACATTCCATGCAAAAAATAACTAAAACTCAGATTTAATTGAGATCCATACTATTGTTGACTAAAAAGGAAAAGCTATACAATTTTAAAGGTATATGAGTGGCCTTGTTGAAGTCGAAAAAAATATATGGTCCACCGGCAATGCTAATTTTTCCTCACAAATGGTCTTTTGCCACGAACACACATGCTTACAGAAAGCAAATATACCTTTTTCACCCAAGATGTTTTCCGTCATCATAGGATGGAAAATGCTGCTCGGAAAAAGACCTCTTAACACGATAACAGCCAAAAACTCAAGTTAGGAACAGGGCAAAAGAACAGTCTCTATAAGTAGAGCTAGAAGCCTGGACACAAAGGCACAAGACTGATAGGACAAAGCTGAAGTCCCATCAGATCCTTGAAATCTCACCTGAATGTGCAATTTGGTTTGAAATCAGGTCCTGGCTTCCCATTTGGCGGGTTCTGTAACAAGCCCATGATCTCAACCCTGGTCCCTGCCTTTCCACTGCAACGTCAGATACCACAGGAGGTAAACAAACGTTTGTATCTTTAAATAGCCTGGGCACAGTCCCATCCTTGCGGGACGAGTAACATACTGTTTTCGCGTGTTCTTTGAACGTTTTTGGATCCTGTAAAGATCACTCTGCAATCAGTGGTCTCACCCAGTCGGCAGAAGGAAGGCATGGCCCACCAGTCTTCACAGAAGAGAAGGATAACTTCTACAACTCACTCCCTTTCAATTAAGTCTACTCTCACTGTTTTTCTCTGCTTCCAGACCGGGACTAGCTGCTGTGAACCCACCAATGGTGACACGAAAGTCCTGTTATTGTTCGAGCCGGAGGAAAAAAAGACATCAAGCGTTGTGCTAAGCGATCCAAGTAAGAGTCTTCTGTTTTGGCAGAGATTGGTTAAGACTCACCGATGCAAGTGAAACAGCGTTAATGATTCCACTTGCCATCACTGTCCGTTGTTTGCAATGTACTATCGGTTGCTCACGTGACATGAGCGCCTCTTCTGGGTCCCGTAGACCAGTGTTTTTCAACCTTTTTTGAGCCGCGGCACATTTTCTACGATAAAAAAAAATCCCGCGGCACACCAACAACCCAAAAAGTTACAAAATGTCACATTGTAGCATAATACAGCATGTATGGTAGGTAATTATTGCACTACTGGCATGGAAGAGTATTCAGTGTTTCAAGTAAACCAGATCGCTCCATCAGACAAAAAGAAAAAGTGTTATCACTTTGTTAGAAAAATGAAAATAAAGTTATGCAAAAAATAACTAATATTTAGTTACTACTAAATAGCTTATTGTGGAAATCAATAAGCTATTTTTTTTGCAAAACAAAACGGAATGAGTGAGATGTGTGAGCCAACACGTATCAGTATTAGTGGCTGCATGCGCTGCTTTGCTCTACACATCTTTTTAAAACGGGGTTGTAGATTTGATACGGCCGCTCTCAATTCATGCTCAATGTTGAGAGACACAACAGCAGAAAGCCGACTTCACGGACATCTCATAAAGATCGGCTTGTGGCAAAATGCCAAGAATCGGGGAGTCGCGCAAGCGTAACCTGTTAACGGCAGACGGTAAACATTTAAAATCAGCATTTCCTCTTGCGCCCCACCTGTAATAAATACCGCCCCAGTTTGATAAATACTGACTTAAAGGAAACATGGTGTTCATTTATTTTAATGACCACCACAAAGTGTGCAGGCTTTATCACTGCAGTGTATTTTTCGGGCTTTTGGAAGAATATTTCCGGAGCCTCTCGATATGCGAAGTCAGAAACATCATTGATGGAGCTCTGCAGGCTGCAGCCTGTTGGATGTTTGTCTTGACCTGCAAATACATTAACTGTTAGGCTTTAAAAGTGATAGTGTTACGTGGAGGTTCAAAGAGTGGACCCAAGAGCCAAAGCAACAGTTCAAAAATAATAATTTATTCTACCAAAACACAAGACTTCAAAAAACACTATAACCAAACTGCACCGTTGACCACGGACAGGCAACACACAGTACGCTCTGACACTGGGACAGAAGACAGACAGGTTTAAATACAAGAGGAAGGTAACGAGGCACAGGTGGGAAACAATGAGGGCAGCACAGGTGAAGGGAATACACAATCAGGGAACAGAGCAGACAGACAATCACGGACAATCACAGGGGGAGGAAGTGCAGGAACACAAAGGACACACAAGACAAGGACTTCACAATAAAACAGGAACCCAGAAAAACCCAAACCGTGACAGATAGCTGATAGCTTAAAATAGTGATAGCTGTCTGCTCTCTTGTCTGTGTGCAGCGCATCGGGGCGGAACGCCGCCGTGCGCGACACAGAGAAGAGTTGTACTGCGCAACCATGTAGAGACAGAGATTACATGCTGTCGTGAAGATACACCAATAACATACGGCCGTTTAGTTTGCTTAATAACAGAACAAGGTGTAGACCTGTTCTATAGGAAATTACTAGACCAGCCACTATATTGCACGCTCGGATGCTCAACAATGGAAAATTATTTGCGGCAAGTAAATAATATTTTTTGGGACCAATTAAGTGAAATTGGACATTTTCCCACGGCACACCTGACGATCTCTCACGGCACACTGTGCCGCGGCACAGTGGTAGAAAATCACTGCCGTAGACTCTGCCCAGTCGACAGCACGTTGTCTACCTGCTGTTGCCACGCGTTATTTCCGTGGCACGAGACCAGATCTGTCTACCTCAATAAACGGATGGTTGGAGCTCATGAAAAATCAAGTGTGCCTGACTGGAAAATAAACAACGCAAGGAAGAGAGAGTACACAACTGCTTCATAAGCTTTACTGTCTGTTGTGAATTTATCTGACCACTGAGTCCTGTCTAATGCGATGGGACTACCTTATTTTCTTTGCTTGCTGCTTGTTTCCGTGTTTAAAACATTAGGCTGATGGTCTCTCCCTCTTCGCGGGCCCTTGCTTGCGTTTCTGTCACTTGATCAGCTAAAGGTGCCGCTGGCCGGGTTTCTGTGTGATAAAAGACAGCTTTTGTGTCTTTCCGGATTCTCCTAGCTTTGCCTTGAACGCTTTTCTCTCTCTCTCTCTCTCTCTCTCTCTCTCTCTCTCTCTCTCTTCCATTTACTAAGCTAACTTAGTTGATTTGCACAGTCTCGTCCATCAGCAGGAACTCTCCTGTTACTCTGCCACTCACATGGTCACATTTGCCATCTTGCTTCCTCTTGCTCCTTCCACAGATTCCCACCTACACACATGGTGCACATGTGTTGTGTTCTCTTCCCTGTTCACCTCATACATGTGAAAGATATGTCCAAGAATCCTGGGTGGTCGTGCAAAGAGAAATCCAAAATTCAATGCGTTATAATAAAAAGGATTTCATAAAAGATGATGATAAACAGTAAATACAGTACTTGATCGAGGACTTCTAATTCTCCACAAATTCGCAGACAACGTAGCAATGCACAGATCACCACGTAGTTACTGCCGCCTTCGCGTCCGAGAAGAAGTGCCTTATGGTCTTGGGCATGGATTAATATAAAGCTTTCAGTCGCGGAGCTTAAAACTGTCATTGGTTAATTCTTTCCCCATGCAGCACCTGAATCCATTTCCCGTCCCTCGGTAGGCTCTGAGTTGTCTCAGGGGCGGAGATATTCTTCTTCTCTGAATAAAATAAGATAGATTCAGCCACAAAACAGTCCGCGCAACTGAAGTTCTTCTACTTCCGGTGTCTTAATGTTTCACTCCTGATCAAAAGAAAATAGTCCCTCTTAAAGGGACTCACAGGCCGTTTCTCAATACCAAGTACGCTAAGTCCAGACTTCTGAACCTTTGGCGTTTGGACTTGGGAGTTTGGAATTGGGAGTCCAGACTCTCAAGGACGGAGGACGCAGGACGGTCTTTCTGCAATTGGAACAGCAGCTGACTTGATGACGTCACCACCTCAGCTGTTGTTGTCATGAGTTACTCTGATTCTTCACTGTAAAGTATTTTTACAGTCAAACAAAATATGACAACCCTGCTCTTTTTGCACTGGTTTCACAGACATACACATATCATTGTATATATATATATATATATATATATATATATATATATATATATATATATATATATATATTGTGTGTATAAAAAAAAAATAAAAAAAAAATATATATATATATATATATATACACAGATACACATATCATTGTATATATATATATATTGTTTATAAATATATATTGCATATGTATTATTGTGTTTATAAATATATATATATATAATATATATATTTATATATATATATATATATATAAATATACACATAGATACACATATCATTGTATGTATATATATTATTGTGTTTATAATATATATATATATATATATATATATACACACACACACAGATACACATATCCTTGTATATATACTATGTTTATAAATATGTATTTCATATATATATAGTTATATATTTATATAGATATACATATAATTGTATATATAATATGTTTATAAATATGTATTTCATATATATACAGTTATATATTTATACAGATACACATATAATTGCAAACAATTCGGTCAAAAGTAATAAGATACCGCTGTAGTTCAAGGTAAAAGTTAAATTAAAATCTTAAGTTATAAATCTTAAGTTTTCCCTCCGTCAAACTGATGTAACGTTACTGTGAATAAATAATAAAATAATAAATATTGCTCGTTAGATCCTCGAAACAGAATTATATCTCATGTTTAACCGCTACAGAGACATCGGAGCCAGCGGATCATTTCAAAAAGTCCAGCCGAGATCAGGCTGCTCTCGGCGGGCAGCAGAGCGCTGACGGCCCGGTGCTGCGGAGCTCACCGGTCCCGCAAGTAGGACCTCAACCCGTCGGCGTATCTTTTTAAGTCGGCTGATTATTACGGTAGTATTCGTAGAATGTCAATTTTGAGTTCTCTCATCTGCCATTGTTCCCGGTTTGCTGGTCCGAAATGCATTCTGGGATATTGGCTCTCTCAAGTACGCTCAAGTCTGCTCTGATGCATCCCCGGTAAAACGGGCCGATCAAGTCACACCCGGGCATTTTCACCGTGCTTGGCGAGAAGCGGACTTTTGAATTGGAACAGTACTTGGGCCGCGACTGATGACGTTTCACGAGTCCACGAGAACACAAGTACAGAGAAGAACGCATATTGAGAAACGGCCACAATCCTAACCACATGTTGCATCCATCTTGTTTTCTACCTCCATTTTAGAATCCATTCACACCTGAATCATTATACAGCACTACAAAACATACAGTGACCTTCTTATGCATACATTTACACATCCTTCATAATATTATTCATAATATCCCATAATTATCATATCCCTCCTATGCATTGTAATGTACACGTTAAACATTCCTTTATTATACATGTGCAAGTCTAATTTAGACAAAATAAACTATTACAATTATACACATGTAAAGTAGTCTTTAAATACTGACATTCGTAACGGCCTTTATTTTGAGACTGTATCAACGGTTTGGTCGTTATTCAAAATAATTCCATCGATACCCATATTTTCTTTGATTATTGCTTGTAATCAAACATGCTTCTAACAGATCCCAATATTGCCGAAGCAAGTGTGATTTGATAGTCCTGGGAAGCGAGTCCACCCCTCTGGTAGACTGACTGAGGACTAACATATGTTACCTTTCTGCTGTGATGTGCTGCTTTCACCACCTGTGTGATGTAGACAAGAAAAATGACTGTTAACTCCGTCTTGCACATTGTTCCATGATTAATGATGCTCTGTAGCAGGTGTGTAATTCCAGCAGGAAACGTGCAGATCCCCCCACAGTTGGACGACCTTCCCCACGAATGACTTCAGTCACAGAACCAACAACAGTCAAGCCTACCATGTAAAATGTAGCAACTGCTACTAATCTATAATGATCTATAATGCAATGATTTTCGTATGAGAATATCAAATCTGACATGTGTTTAGAATCAGTTCCTTTTGTGATTCCTGCCTTATCAAGCCTAACCTCTCTAACAGGAGCAGACAACCTTAGGCACATGTGCCAATGCTGGCGATAGCTTAACTAATGGCACGCCAGCAATAAGTGTACAAGAGAGATTTTTGAAAAGTGCCCTCTTATCTGCATGCCAAAGTACCTCTTGTACAGCCATTGGCAGTTTTCAACCCAGTCTCAGACCCGACACGTCAACTGCAGAGCCATTGTTTTGTTGCCTAAACCTTAAGTTCCTGTGAAGATGGAAGTTCATTTTGAAAAGACATAATGGATCAGTTTGGATGGAATAACATTACAAATTTACATTTTGATGTGATGTTATAATTAAAGTTAATGTTAACTGTAATGTTAATATGGCACACTGATTAAAAAGAACATTTTGAAATGGCATTTTGAATCAAAAAGGTTGCTGATCCCTGCTCTATGAAAAGCAACACATGAACATGGTACTTGCTCCTTCCTCCAGCACCGCCCTCACCATCTCTGCAACAATACAAATACAGACTTAGACCTTCTGTTTCCCCTCTGGTGTTGGTGTAGGAGTTGTTTACTTTGTTACACATTACATGCGCTACTCCTGCTGATATATACAAGTCCTATTATTATGCTTCTGACGCACAGAGCCTTGAAGAGTTACACTGGGTCCTTCGTCCTCATGTGCCCTTTTTGATTTGCTTTTCAACTGATGTTGTTTGTGCAATGGCCCTAAAGAAATTAGAGCTAGAAACAGCATGCAAGGCAAGATGAGAAAGAACGAGAGAAAGGACCACAGATCAAGAAATAAAAGAATCACTGCTGGAGATTTGTTTTCTGCGGGATTCTCCAACGAGGCCGCGGCTCTAAGGTCAAAGAAGTACAAAAAGTTTCAAACACCACCGGCTCTGTTTTTCAAAGTCCTTATATGAATATAATGTAGTGTCATTTTCAGAATTGTATTAGAGTTTATTGGTCACATATCAAGGTTGGACAGCACTGTCTGCAGCAAATTGTGAGGATCTCAACAAAGCAGCAAAAGAACAACATCAAGAACAATGGAATGGCCTTCAATATTTTGTCAGTGTTGTGATTACGCTGTATGACATTTCTTAATACTGTGCATTTCATCAGTGATTTTCTTTCCTCTCCTGCTGACCTATTCTGTGCTGTTCTTGTTCATTCACAGATCATGAACTCAGCGCTAACACTGGAAACTAATTTCCTGTCTCCACACGCCGTCTGCTCCTCTCGGCTCCCTGCACCGCTCCAACAACATGCAACAAGTGATTGAGGACCGTGCTCAAGGCTCATGGGCAGCACCTTGTCTTTCACCAATGTGTCCAACTGCAAAGGTACACCATGTGCAACATGCAAAGACATAATTGATAATGATCTATTACGTCATGGCAGAGTAGATCGTGGATCAAGATGCTTCACATCATATCTCCTCCCAACAGTCAACATAGGTTTCTTTGGTCCATGAGGGTGATCATTTTCTAACCTAAATCCTTCAAATGTGCAGTTTAGAACTACTTTTAAGGCGATTTACGTATGTGCACGCGCACTTCCACAGCCTCACAGACCGGCTTGTTGCCAACTGACTGAAGCACGTCTTGTTCTGTAGTTTCTGTTCTCAACGTGAAAGCACGTATTGTTATGTAGTTTCAGTCTCACAGGAGCCTCCGCGTCCAGAGTGAACATTAATCGCGCATGCGCAAAGCCGCCGCTGAGATACCTGTCAGCTGTCTTCACATCTCCACCTCATTCAACCAGACTTCAGTGCACTTGTTCAAGCCAACACAGACTGGACTTTTCTCACTGAGTAAGAACAACTGGTCTTCCCCGGGGTCTCCTACCAGTTGGACGTGCCTGGAAAACCTCTAATGGGAGGCGTGCAGGAGGCATCCTGTCTAGATGACTAGAGGTGGTTCACCTCAGCTGACTCCTTTCGACACGAAGGAGCAGCGACTCGACTCCAAGCTCCCCCCTGATGTCCGAGCTCCTTACCCTATCTCTAAGACTGAGCCCTACGGAGGAAGCTCATTTCGACCGCTTGTATCCGAGACCTCGTTCTTTCGGTCACGACCTAGAGTTCGTGACCATAGGTGAGGGTTGGAACGTAGACCGACCAGTAAATGGAGAGCTTCGCCTTCCGGCTCAGCTCCTCTTCACCAAGACGCACCGGTACAGCGCCTGTTTTACTGCTGCAGCCGCACCGATCCGCCTGTCGATCTCCCGCTCCACCTTACCCTCACTCGTGAACAAGACCCCGAGATACTTGAACTCCTTCGCTTGGGGTAGGCAGTTTGTCCCCACCTGGAGGGAGCAGTCCACCGGTTTCCGGCAGAGCACCATGGCCTCAGATTTGGAGGTCCTAACTCTCATCCCTGCCGCTTCACACTCGGCTGCAAAACGCCCCAGTGAATGCTGGAGGTCACGGTCCGAGGAGGCAAACAGGACCACATCATCTGCGAACAGCAGAGATCCTTACTACTGAACATGACAAAAGAAGGAGTGGCTTGTCCCTGACAGGGACCCTTACCACTGAACACACTGTTTATGTTGTTCCCTGATAAAAGACAAATGTTTCTTCTTCAGCATGATATTAAGCCGTTTCACATTAGAATAAAATAGTCTATAACATCTGAACATAAATACAATATTTAATTGAATGGCCAGCCATATAGAAGCATTACAAAAATAAAATACATCATTTTTTTCTTCCCTATATATATTTTTGATTTATATGCTGTTGTTAACTTGCTGTTGCTCCAGAGTGCCTGTTATATTGTTCTGATAACATTACTTTAAAATAAAAGCGCGCAATACACTAGTTTTTACTTCATTATTGAATTTGGCGCATAATGCAATTAATTGCAGAAAAATCATGCGATTAATCAGTTATATTTTTTTCTACTTTGCCCAGCCCTAATATACGTATATATAGACTTGTACAGCGCAAGAGAGAGACTCTTTCAGTCGTTATATTAATCTACTATGTATTTACTAAAACTATGGACTCTTTGCTTTTATGATGTGTTTTTTAGATGATGATACACAGACACACACATTCTGTTACAGCCCTGTGGAGGGGTTAGTGACTCTTCACACATGCATGCAGTGGAGCATAGTAGTATCCTGCAAAGTGGTCATTCACCTCTCACTCATACACACTTGATTCTTGATCTTCACTACATCTGCCATATCAGAGCTGCGTGATGCAGACAAACATTACTGATGAAGAAGACAAGATGTCTATGATGAATGTGGTCATCGCACACAAGCAGTGGTTACAGAGACATACACCAACTATGGCTGTGAGGGTTGGTGTACTACATGTTTGGGTTATTGCTGAAAGGCTATCCGATCACCAAGGGGCAGCTGTGTCATGTTCCGTTTACCATTAGGCTATTATTTAATTTGTAATATCACAATCCAAATCATGTCAACTGTCATTTGAATTGTGAATTTGTGGAGTATGATCCCTGCCCCGTTGCAGGAGCTTTACTAGAGCGTCCCTGACAGCCTGTTACTCTTTTTTAACCAGGTACAACAGACAATCAATGTTATATAACAGTAGCTGAGCGAGCTGAAGTGGTTTATTCCCGATCTTAATAAAGCGAACGCATCCGCAACGGGGCAGGGATCCTTTCACCAGTGAACACTACACCTGGCATGCTATTGGTTTGGGAATTTTGACAGGGTTGTTGCACAAAAAAATCCGAGAGCAGAGGAGAAAGCTGAGAGCATGAGAACAATCCGAGAGCAGATGTTTCACAAGCGCACAAAAGCAACATATCCAATTGGCTATTGGCACAAGCCTACTTACATGTACACAATTGGGGATGCCACCGTGTGTTTTCTGCTCATGGAAGTTAACTTCTTGTTACCAAAAAACAAGACTGTGACGGCAAAAAACCAAGATGGTGAACGCCAAAATACTGAACTTCAGGCTTCAAAAGAGCAGTCCACAAACCAATGAGTAGTAACCGGTGACTAGTTCCATTTCCTATGTACAGTCTTTGGCACGCAGTAATGTTGGCAGAAATCACCTTTTACATGGAATGAACTACACCGGCCCTCAAACTAGAGTCCGACATCCCCTGCGGTTATTTTAAAGCTTTATAACGTAATGTTTTTATGATTCTTGTAAGTTTTTAATTCCTGTTTATTGTGCAGTTGTGCTGTTTCGGATTTGCTGAATGTTTCTTGTTGTTAGGTTTCTCTTGGAACCAAGATATGTATCTCAATGAGAAATAAAGATACAATATAATTAAATTAATAAAAAAAGATGGCCATCTTTATTAAACTATTTGGAGTGAGAGATGTGAAAGCATATCTGGTAAAACTTCACACGAGTGAGGGTGGGACAAAGGAAGAGCAGATAGAGGTGGCGAGGAGAGTGAGGATATCCCCGTCTTTGCTCAGCAAACAGGTGAGAGAGCGACAGATTACAGAATGAGATCAAATAAAGAGTCAGAGAGGAGTTCTGCCATCCTGCCTTTGCTCAGCAAAACACACACAGTAGATGAAGGGTTGTAGGAAGGGAGGAATGGAGAGACAGTGAAAGAGAGATACATGGAGGAGAGCAAGAGAAAACAATAAAGCACAAGTGAACAGGAAGAGTGAGACGTTTAAGGACAGAAGGAGAAATCAGCGTGTAAGGGGAGGCAGAGAGTGACAGTGCCGAGGGCTTGTTGAACAGGCTCCTTCATGCAGAGGCACGGCTGCCTGACAGACAGCTCTGATATGGAGCATTAACACACACACACTATACACAACACACACTCTACTAGCGATAGGGTGTATTACATATTACAAGCTGTTAAGTCTGCCGTCAGAGCAGATGTTTATTCATGAAAGCACAGGAGGAGCGTGTCAGGGCTTACCTGCTGCTGAGCCTGTGCACACGCACACACACACACACACACACACACACACACACACACACACACACACACACACACACACACACACACACACACACACACTGTTTGTGTGTGCATGGTTGATGCATATGTACATGTATAGAGGGTTATAGCATGAGGCACAAGGGGAGTCATTGCTTTGTTCAAGGGCACATTAGCGGTAACACAATGTTTTCTTTAGTTAGTTTTTTGATAAACATATCTGTATATTGGTATGCACCTTTTTTATCAGTTGTGGTAACATTGTACTCCCCACAGTGTGGTGCGATTGTGTCTCAGCAGGTAAAGGGCGACGTCCACTAATTGGAAGATCGGAGATTGATACTCGGGCAAAATTGCAAAAAAATAAGTTATATTTTTCAAGAAACACAATCAGATTAGAGAGCTTGTAGACAAACGGTGGTCTCTCATTTTGAAGAGAGAATGCAGAACTCTTCTCCAGTGCCATGAGGGATCATTACCAACATTGCTTCTGGCTCACTTTCTGTTTCAGCGCAAGTAAAGTTGTTAATGTTGCTATACTGTTGAATAGTACTTGGATTTTGTTTGTTTTAGCATTGTTTCTATATTTTAAGGTCTTATCTATTACTTTGGTACGTATTATCATAACCTAACAGATGTATCATTTGGTAGTTGACCCACCAGTATTTAGCATATGCGTGGCTAGAATACCATGTGGCAAGCAGCTGGCTACAGAGCATCTCTGTGGCACTGAGATATGGGGACGCCCTGACACTTCCCACAATCCACCTGTACACAACATAGAAAAGCAGGGTTTTCACCATCCAAAGACACTACATTAATTGAATTTCTACAGCTACTCTGCCACACAGCGCATTAAAAAAATGCAACAGGGGAGTAAGGGATCAATGATTGTGACTGGCTGACCACTCAGAGTGGATAAAGACGAGGGGCTGGTCGTCAGAGCTCTGACAGTCACAAGAAGCGTATTCACGTCCATTTGAGAGAATTGCTTTATGGGTCCTGCTATGTAGCTCGGTGAGAAGCTACTATGAGAGGCTCACCCAGTGTGTGTGTGTGTGTGTGTGTGTGTGTGTGTGTGTGTGTGTGTGCAGAGAGCAAGTACATAGACCTAGACCTGCTGTTTGTCACAGTTAATATTAGTGTTCATTGTCTCTAAATATCTTTTGTCAAGCTCTGAATAATAACAATAATAATAATACATTTATTTATATAGCGCTTTTCAATAACAGCAGTTACTAAAGGAGTGGGAGCAGGGAGTTTGAAGGCAAGATGTTGAAAATAATGAATGGCAGGAATGTTAACGGTGGTTGTTTTAGTGTCCTCCCTGGAGACAACAGCATCACCACCTCCCCGCCCCTCATCAATACAAGTGAATCCTGTGGGAGTGGTCTGGTTCAGTGAGAAGTGGTCCAGGGAGTTTGCCATGTTTCAGTGAGGCAGAGGAAGTCAAGGTTACTGTCCGTTATGAATTCATTCAGAATGAGGCTTTTGTTGTCGAGTGAGCGAGTGTTGAGCAGAGCCAGTTTCAGGGGACGCTGCGTTGTGATAGGCTGTGTTGTTGTGGTGACGCAACGAGGAACTTCGGTTGCGGCCGGACCATAGGGACGTGGGATGAGTTTGGAAGCCTCTGTGTGAAGCATGGCCTCGGCGAAGTATTGCATGTTCTTTTGAGCATTATAGCAGACTTATTGAGGTGCACTGCCACTGAAGAGGAATCATTCGTGTTCCTGTACAACTCATTTTCAACCAGTGTTTTCTTTAGGCGTGTTAATGCTGACGCTAACAGCAGCTACACTGTGTGAGAGGTACAAATTGATGCTTCAGCCATTGTTCTGCTATTTATACTTGGCCCAGACACACAAAAATAGACCTCAGATTTTTTCATTTTTTTCTCACAAAGATGGGCAAGAGTTCAGTTGAAACAAAGTTTTAAATCCTTTTTTTTTTTACACTCAATATATTTTCTGTTGGAAAGAAATCACCTGAATTATTAATCACCAGGATTATGTGTACAGTGCAAATCAAATATACTGTTTGTAGTGTCTCTTTGAGGAGGCAGTCATGGACCATGCTGCACAGTGTTGTGTGGCCTGCATGTCTGAACCTCTGTTCTGGGTTGTGTAGGGTTCTTGAGAAACCCACAACAATAGATTAAAAAAAATGATCCAACTGAAAAACCCAGCACTGTTGCCAACTCTTTAACAATGACAATAGCTGACAGCAAAAGCTTTAAAAGTCCCTAGATCTAGCGAGAAAGTTGTCAAGTCAGCAAACCCACCAACAAAGCCACTCCCACAAAATGATCATTATGCACAAAACAGCAAACCTGGCTATTGATGTTTCTCACAGCTGTCAAGCTAGCAGCCTGTAGACTGGTGACGCGCAGTAAGAGGTGGTAGAACGAGTTTCTATGTTAACTAACATTCAATGTACAGTTTAAAGAAGAAAACTCAGCGGGCCCTCCCAGTTCACATCATGATGCTTTTTTTTTTCAGATTTGCAGTCATTGTTTACACATTTTTTATCTTGGCAACTGCAACCTTTGGGCTGCTTTTCAAGCTAACCAAGTTAAGATTTACTCTTACTATTTGCTTCTAATATTCTATTGTAGTGTATTGCGTTATATTCTATTCTCCTCTATTCTGTGGTTGACAGGCACCTTGTTGGGTGACCTCACAGTGGTTCTCACTAATGGAGTCTCTCTGTCTCCACACACACACACACACACACACACACACACACACACACACACACACACACACACACACACACACACACACACACACACACACACACACACACATAAAGTGCTGTGAAGAGGACAAGACTTTTGATTGCACTTCAGTGCTCTGCTGGTGTTGCCAAATTGCCACCTTTACCCTCCTCCCTACTTGTCTCTGCCTCTCTCTATCTCCGCTGTATTTGTGTCATCCAAAACAAACCATGGGCGAAGGACAGAAAAGGACACAGCGGAAAACACAAGGGTCAAAACACGACAGCGTTTCAGACCTGACAATTACATAGTGCTGAAGCCCACTGAAAACACTACAACATGCCGAGAAACTCAAAGGAGAGTTCAAGTGTGGCAGCAGTTCCTATTTTATCTTGTAGCAATTTCCTTTTAGACACTTCATATCTCTCATTCACAATCAAATAGCAAAGAAACCAACTGACTGTAATGTGCAGAGTTGCATAAGAACACGAGTTATTGATGTGCATAGAATTGGACTCTCAAGGTTATTACCAGGTGGTACTTGCCCTCCTTCTCCACCTGTTTCCTTAAAAGAAAGAATGACAGCCCAGAGTCTGATTAACTAACTTAGGCATGGTGGTAAGAACAGCATTGGCTGGTGCTCACGTGTAAAAATGCTCGCCGTAATGTTATGTGTGATTTTTTTTTTCTGCGCATGGTAAAAACATGTCTTTGCACATTTCAGTGAATAGGTTTCATCTCGGTAAACTCAAAACCAATCACCAAAAAGCAATTTGTTTACGTAGTGCAATGAAGTCAACCAACCAGGAGGAGGGGGAGTTCATTTTGGCCTTGTGCCAAAGCTCAGCAGCTGTCAGACATCTGTTGACTGCTGATTGGCTGATCCAATCACTCACTGATTAACTTTGCTTTTCAACTACTGGTGATCCAAGCAAATGCCAATTGATCCTTGTCAGACCACAATGAGTGAAGATACATCTGGTTGGTTATATTGTTATATAACAAGATATATACAATATATTTGACACTTGTTAAAGTTAACTGATCTTAAAGCAATGGCATATTTCCACTAAGGGAATGTTATCTTCTAAGAGATGGGCAGAAGATTTGTAAAGTCTACTTTTCTTCAGTATAGTTCTGTATAACGTGAGCCTTACAAGAGAATAAAGGAACCCCTTTGGCATTTTGTTGAGCAGTCTACTACATTTTTGGGGATACAGATTTGCTCTGACTCCTGGAATGCAAACGTGGAGTCAGCAAAAGTCCTTTATTACATCAGCAGTATGAAATACAGAGCATAGAAGTGATGGAGGCAGAGGGAGAAAGACGGAGATGGTATATTAGAGGGGAGAGGGAGGTATGGATTATAGATTTCCAAAAGAGGAACAAATTAAATATTACTGAAGCCCAGCTGTGCTGCGCCTACAACTTGCTGAGTTGACACATAACATCTAAAATGTATCTATCATCATCATCTAACTAGTCGGTGGTTCAGTCCTGTACCGTGTAGCATCTCCACGTCTCTTTCCATCGTCTCAACTTTGTCTTATTTGTCAGGTTATGGATTTGGATTATGTATCTTTATTTCTGGTCTTCATCCTGTTGTCAACATGTGCCTCACTCTGAATGTGTACATTCACATCAACATGTGCTGAGTCAGCCCTGAACCAGCAGAACAACACAGGAACACACACTGGAAAAATAGCTTAAAGCCAGACTTTTGACCTGTTGGCAACATGTCCAACGTGATCGTACAGTTCAGTACAGTGGTGCGTACTGCGTACAATACAAACACACTCCCAATGCATGCTTCGTAGTTGCCATTTGGTCCGTGATCAGCAAGCTAGTGGGACACACACATAGCTCCCATTAAGCTGATGGGGATCAGATGAGGACTCTATTCTCAGGATCACTTTAAGGGTATATTGGATATTGGTACTGGCATCGTCACTTTTTACAATATATCCAGCCCTATATGAGACAGATCATTACTGGAAAAGCTGGATGATGCTTGCATCAAGCTGTGGTAAAGTTGAGCTATGTTCATACACTCAGCATGTTGAGCTGGGACCCTTTGTATTGCTCTGCCTGTGTCCATAGTCTGGACTCATTCAAAGCAATGAGGGAGCTGCATATTTTAGACAAGGATGCATTTCTCCACAATAGAGAAGAAACACTCACATTGTGTTTACTGTCAAAATACTCAGTAGTTCGGCTAAAAATACCGTTGAGACTAAAGTCAAACAATGACATGTAAATGTGACTGTTGGATTATAAAATAACTCATTTGTCAATACCAAGAAAAGGTTGCATTAGAAACCATTGTAATGCTGATGATGTACAAACATGCAACTGCTATATGTTAATCAGTGTAGACCTGCATCTGAAGACTCCTTTATTGTTAATCCAGCATTCAATATGTTGTTTTTTATTACTATAAACCTGCTGCCATGTATATGTATTATATTAGATTGCATTCTAATGACTAAAAATGTGTTCTCCACCATCTACTATTTCTAATTCTAGTTTAAAATATTCAAGGTGCCTAAAAAGAAAACAAAGTCTTCATAGTTGATCATCTCAATAATAATCTGTCTGTTATTCGTATGGTATGTATACACTCTACAGTTTAGATCTTGAATCTCACAGCTGCTGCGACACGGCCGTCACATTACACATCTGTTGAACCTTGTCCAACATTTCAGCTATTCAAGATGATATTCACAACTAAATATTTGGTCCGCCTCTGGTTATTGGCTGTCTCACACTGTGGCCTTTACTTAGCTCATCACAGTGTGTGTCGACATATCTTTAGACAAACACACTCCTAATAACTCTCTCTCTTATTCTCCTCCCTTCTGGCTGAGAGCCGGCCACAGTGGATTTGTACACCACACTGTTCAAACAAAGCTGTGAGAGAAGCCGAGCCCAACAGGGAAGACTTGATATTAAAACCACTTTCAAAGGAACACTGCTAGAGTGCATTCACACACATAAATGCAAGCAGACGCTTGAATTCAACTCTGAAAAGATCATTTTTCTGTAATGAAACAACCCAAATACATGTTGTCTTAATATCTGACGTAAATCAGTCCTAAACTCACTGTCCACTGTCAATACACAATGAAATGCATGCATGACTAATTGGTTTCATTTACCCCCAGGTCTGTTGTCCCTCAATGCTCTATGTATCTCCAGCCTCTCACATCGCTATCGGCAGGTAGAGGATGGTGCTGATGGTTTGTGCTTCATGGGCGCTAGCTTCCTTCCAAGGCTTCAGGTGATTCAGTCACTTTAAAAGACAATGCTTTTTCTAAACTGAAGGAGTTGAAGCAAACAGTGTCTGGCCACCCGTCCGTCTTTGTACCCACATGGGTGTTTAATGATTAAAATCAAACGTTTCATAATGATCCCTTTACAGGTCCCAGCATGCTTTGGGTGATGCAAACAGGAGCTGAGATGATGAAACAAGGTTCTGCATTTGAATATTTGTACTGTTATTGTATACACTACTAAAGGCTGCTGATCAATCAGCGTACTCCAGTCCTTTCTTGTTTCTGAAGGACAGGTATGTTAACAGTGTGGAAATCTCAGGCGCCAATAAAGTCATGGTGCAGTAGCTACTGGCACTTCCTGTTTCCAAAAGAGTTATATTATTACTATAGTATATATAAAACATCTAAAGATCGATGATTCACAGGCAACATCTCCAGTTATAAGAAGAGCTTTTGGATGTGATTTATTAACAGATTTATGAACATTTATCTTCATCAAAGATTGGAAAATGAGGCTAGTGCCAGGAAGAGTAAGTTGTGCTGATTCCAGCAGCATGTTACTGCATCTGTCAGACTGACTCTGAAAAGATGTGGCGCAAACAGACCTGCAGTGCATTGTAATGTAGCATCACTCCTGTGATTTGCTACTGTTGGCAGCTTACAAATGAACAGAACTAATATAGGCATATCAATTGTTGTGTGCATATACTGTTGACTGTAACACATTTGTATCATATATTGTCAAAGAAATGCTGTGTTTTCCTATTTAAGCCGGCAAGCCTTACTCCGGATGACCAGATAAATATGTCCATCCACAAAAGAGTGAGTGGCCGTGAGTAATCATTTCTAATGCAGATTATACAACATTAAGGCAAATCCTTTTCCCCCATAAATAGTGCATTTCAGTGGGAAAAGGCCTAAGTAACTATGGATAATAGGCGTAACTTCTACCTACTTCACCAGTAAACATTATCTTGTGTTTTGGACATTGAAATGTCTTGAAAGAGTGGTAAAAGAAGACATATCAAGGAATGGGGAGGATAAAGAGAATGACAGCATGACTAATTGTTTTCCTCTTGGCTGCCCTCTCAGGTTATACAATGGGTCCTCTCCTCTCATATTCTTTTACTTATTCTACTCTCATTGTCCGGCTCATTCAGTTTGTTTAACTAGACACATGCTGTCACGGCTTTGACATAACAAACACAAAATAAATGCACAGTGGACAATCTTTCAAAGGGAACTCCTCTCATCTTGGAGTTTAAGTTGATACTGTGTCACTGAAAATAAATACAAAATGTAAATATTTGTTTGACTAAAATGTGCGTCACATCCTGTTAGGTCGCTGTAGACTAGAGGTCTTCCCCTGCAGGTGGTCGTGATTCACAGAGCCGCAGTAAACTGACAATGGATAAATAAATAAAAAGAAAAGTCACGGAAGAAAATAGAGTTTAATTCTGCGTGCACGTATTAATTTGCTTTCACTGCCAACGATGCTGGCTGACCTGTATGATGATGTGTGGCAGGAAATTATCAAACAACAAAACCTTTAATGTTGAAAGACTCTTCCAGAACACGCTCACAGTATTTACTGCAGAAGAGCGACTTCTCAGCTGCTGCAGCAAACTGACTGGTTCTGTGGCAGCTCGTGAGACACTGAGGCGTCCGCTAGTAAAGACGGATCCGTCCTCGGGATCGCTTCCAAACTCCTCCGTTCTCGGTTAACTGAAACTCCGGCGTCGTGAAGACGATATGCATTTTAAAATGTAAAGCATACGTGGGGAGGACAGGGATCGAACCTGCTACCTTGTGGTTACAGAGCCACATTAGCCACAAATATAGGGAGGAGTAACAGTCTGCATAGTATTGTGTTTAATTGACTTCAATGTAGGCCGACACATGACAGTGTATTTTTTCTCTCCTCTTCATAAGAGCTTGATAGTTAAAATAGCAACACAATGTCAAAAATGGTCTTTATTCTTGTTCTGCAATTTCATAAATACAACAAACTATAGTTGTTGTATATCTTTGGTATATTTTCTTTGGATAGGAAAGGTTGCTGACCCCTGAATTTACACCATCAACATGGTTTATAAAGCGTCGCCGTTACGGATGTAGTGAGCAAACATGTCTGACATTATTATTCAGGCCTTCTGATATATATGATTTCTGTTTGTTTCATAGTTGCTGGATACTGAGCTTTTGATCAGATTGCAGACCAGACTATATTATTAAGGAGCCACAAGCAGCTTTTCTTGTGTAAAAAAATTAATATCTTTGAATATATTCTGACATAAAAAGCAATTGTGGACGTAATAATGCAAGTCCCTGCACGTCTGACAATTTTCACCAGAAACACTAAAATACAACTACTTTGTTGTATTTTAGTGTTTCTGGTGAAAATTGTCAGAAGGAAAAACAAGTGGCACCAATTCCATAGCTCCAAATGAAATGCAATTCACTTCCCCTGTCTGGCAGTAAACCGTGACTGTAGCGATCTAAGCACAAAGCAAATTGTACAAATGAGTTCCAAAAGTGTTTGATGATCAAAATGAAGCCCTTCAGTTCATGGACTTTAGTGGACTTTAACCACTGGAACTTAGACAGACGGTTAGAGGTCAGTGAACAGGTGTAGTGGAAAGGATGTTTTAGCCAACCCAGTCGTCAGAAAAACATAGACATAGTATGTTTCTGCAAACATGTTGAACATTGAAGTTTCTGAACCAAATACATGTTTTATAAAAACTGCTTTAACATCAGCCTTGTGTCACACTTGCAGAAACGCATAATTCCACACAGATGATGTTGTGAAACAATTAGTTATGTTTAGGCTACAAAAGGTTAGAAAAACCTCTCAGTTTGCGTTTAAATAATAGAATAAGAAGATAGCAAGCGTACTTAAATAACCAGCACACTAAGTGGACTTTCTTAGGTTACGTAACGAGCATAAGAATGTTACGTCACACTTGAAGCGTTAACAATTTATTACGGGATATTAACAACGGTCTCCAGGGTGAAAGTACAACTTTTACAACAAATAGGTGATTTAAGAATTGCGAGTAGATAGCAAAGGAAAGAGCAGCATTTATTCTCACTTGAACTTGTGCCCTTACATTTGTAGCTTCCTGTATGAGACCTGAAGATGTTATGATTTGCTTAAATCGGTGAAATCTAGAATTTACTGAATGATGGTGATGCGACTTTACCAATCATAAATATGCTTATTTAAGCACAGGAAAGAGTGCAACTCTTCACATTTAGTAGTAGTTGTAGTAGTTGACAAAGAAAGGATGCCAACATAATCAAAGGCAGCTCTGTAGTCTCAGCCTGCTTACTCGGACCATACTGTGTGTGCCTGCTGTCTTCCAGTTCATGAAGAGAAGAGGGCCAGAAGAGGAAAGGTGAGAGCAAAGGAATGGGGATTGTTTTTGTTCCCTTTATTGCCACATTTCACCTTGACATTGCACTTGTTCTTGTCCAAGACCTCATCTCTTTTGAAACCTTAGATGTCATCTCCAACTAAAGACAGAGAGGCTGTGGCAAAGGTTGGATTGAGTATTTTTTAAATGGACTCCCTGAAGAAATCCTTTTGATAGCAGCACATTCTCTAATACACGGGGTGACAGTAACAGTGACACAATACATTCAGCCATGAAAAGGCAACTTCACTGGAGGTTTCAGCCTTTGTATTCAGACCTCTAGAAACAATGAGTCTGTGAAGCTGAATTAAAGCTGTACGTTTTGAACTGAATATCTGAATGAAGGCTGACCAGAAGCCAGCTCACTGAAGGGCCTCTGACCAGTGCCTCCAGTGTCCAGGTCCAGGTCTACAGGAATAGTGTCTGAATCCCCAACGTTGTCTTGAGTTCCCCACTGAAGGACCTACATGTCTCACGCACGGTGCATCAACAGCATTTGCCCAAAGGATTGAACATGGATCATGGAAAATGAAATGAAACAGTTCTTCACACATTGCTGTCTCTCTATCAGGGTCTGATCCAAGTGCATGGAGAGGACGAGGCCTCACGTTTCCCACTTCCCACAAATAGAACATATTTCCTTACAACTCAAGAGGCCTAGAGCTGGAAGACTTGATATAACAAATACAAACTCCCAGGCTATCTTGACCTTTTCCTCTCAAGAGAGGATTCACCATGCGTTGGGCTCTTTTAAACATGGGCACAAAGACAATGGTTCCATATTTAACATTTTGGAAATAATACAGTGGTGGAGCAATTTGCCGATTTTATTTTTGGTGGGAAATCCATTATGAAGAATCTTAGGAATCTTTACAATTCACTGTAGGCTAGAGGTTGTTGGTTAAAAATAAAAAAGTAGAAATTATAACGAACTAACCCTTAAACCAACCGTCGTCTACACTACGCTTTCTCAGCAAATTTGGACATCTGACAGCGGGCACTGTGGCGTTTGCATCATGTCAACACTGGTGATTCTGCGTGTATTGACTCACTTTATTTGACAACCACTCCTTTAAACAAGCATAAGTAATAATCAAGCATCACTTTATTTTTTCTGTCATATGATATTGTTTCTCAAACACAAACAACAGCAGGCCTTCATCACACTTTGGCCAAAGGATAAACAAAAGATATTTCATTTTTACTGTAATCACGGAGAGCTCTTTGCTGAGGAAATCCTGTTTGGAATATAATGGTAGCTTTACAAGGGTGGACACAATAACCTGAAGACCTGTCGTATATCTCACGTCAATTTCATTATTAAAGCTACAATGAGTAAGCCAACAAAAGCAGATGAGAGGTAGTGAATGAGTATGAAGGAAGTTCAAGAAGAGGGGACAGATCCATGGAGAGGTATGGGAAAGAACAGCGCAGAGGAGAGGAGAGGGGGGAGAAATTAAAAATGCCCAGAAGAAGAAAAAGATGAAGCTCAAGTAAGAAGAAAAGGAGACAAAGGAGATGAAAAAGAAGATAAATAAAAGATGGAGGATGAGAAGGTCAAGTGAAGAGGAACATGATGGTGGGAAAAGAGAAAAAAGGTTGGATGTAAAGTACATGAGGAAATAAATGAAAGGAATTGAATGGTGACGTGAGTGGGCGTGAAATGAGGTCCTGAAAAATGACAAGAACAAAACAGGCCTTCAAATAATGAAATAGGACAAAAGCAAAGTGAAATAAGTAAGCAAACACGACGACAGAGAACCGGTGATGAGGGAAGACAAACAAGAGATGGAGAGGAAGAGAAGCAGTGGAGCATGGGTAATGTGTTGGCAGAGAGAGAGAGAGAGAGAGAGAGAGAGAGAGAGAGAGAGAGAGAGAGAGAGAGAGAGAGCAGAAGGCTTGTAAATGTTGGATGAGAGAAGTATACATGGCACTGTGACTCACTGGAGCTGCCCCAGCACTTGTGAGGGCAAGTGCTTTACACACACACACACACACACACACACACACACACACACACACACACACACACACACACACACACACACTACCCTTGTTGAGAGGACTGCAGAGCATTGCCTAATCCCCTAAACCAAATAGTGCTATAGTCTTAATATTTAATCCAAATCCACCTCCTTAAATGATAGCAGGGTTAGTGGTGGTCAACATCAATACATAACAATGTCATAATTACATAAACAACAACAATTTGTGAAATATTTTAAGAAATCATTTAAACTTTTCTTTTTAAGAGTTCATTTTATTTTTTTGAGTTTTACAAAATGTAATTTGAATGAAATAAAAACGTATTTGTATTTCATAATGACACAGGATAGCGGTGTTTATTAGGAGCTTACTGGCTACATTAGTTAGCAGAGCGTCCTTGATTGGCTGACATTGCCACTGTCATGAAAACTGACTTAATGTAATACCATGTGTCATTATGGGATGGATGGCACTATGAAACGAAAACAGGATTTTAAATAACAGTATTTCTATACTTAAATGAAACAAAGCTATCCAATAAAATGTTATGACATTGTTAAATAACATTTGATAACAATACATTTAGTTTGAATCACTTCACAGATATGACTGTAAAAACATAAGCATGCATTTAAACCAGACAGTGAAATCAGAGAAAACCAAAATAAACAACAATAAAAGCTTCCGGATCAAGACACAAAAGCAGCTCTATACAAGTTTTCTTGCAGGAATGATGTCAAATAGATTTCATATTCTGGGCTCTAACCACACATGCACAGTCATCCTGAGTTTTTAGCCGTGACATTGAACGGACGACAGCGTTTTGGGCCTGAGGCCGTCAGGCAGCACGATGGGTCAGAGGAGGAGAGCCGGCAGAAGGAGGGGCCTTAAAATGATTCAACGTATTTAAAAATAGATTCTAACAGACAGACTGTCTCCATCAAGTAGCCAACAAACTGAATCAGTTTAAACAAATACTGGGCACTCAATGGATATGAGTGATTTGTCTGAAATTCTTGTTTTTGACTTATGAATGATGAAACTTGATACTGTCATTTATATGATATTGGTGGGTGTTAAAGGAACTGTATTTAACATTCTGAACATTAATGTAGCAGCGCACAACGATCTGCTTTGTAAAGATGTAGTGTAGTAGTCTCTACCCTCCTTCTGTGTGTCGTTATCTGAGCTTCTCCTGGCTGTGTTGACATGGGGCCCTGCATGCTTTATGCATATATTCTCACACGTGAGCGTTAGCCACTGGTTAGCTAATGGCCGCCGCTCTGCACTGCTCTCGTACGCCGGTTACAGCTGATAACGCCATCCACCTGGTTCCCCCTCAGGTACACACTGTTAGCTTTGTCAGCACTTTTTGCTGTTGTTAGCGCTGCAAGAATTGTCAGCGACGACGTTGAGAAATAATTGAAAATCTCCCAATCCCGAATCGTGCATCTTTAAGAAGTGGGTCGAATACAGTAATGCTGAGCAGAGCTTCTTTTTAAACTTAAAGCTCCCTATGCACATGCAATTCAACTGTGCCCACAACGTTGAGCTCTGAATCTTACAAATCACAGTCAGTATAAGAGTCATGGGACTCGCTTACACCTACTTCAATTTGAGATTTTCGGTTGATTATGAGTTCCCCAATTTTATGTTAGTACTAAAGTGCTGCAATTTGTCCTCCAATTTGTCTATTTAGAGTTCATGAGTTATTTTCAGAGCCTGTGAACATGCAGTGTGACGTGCGTCTCTTTCTCTCCCTGGTGAACACAGACAAGTATAGTGCTCTCTCTCTTCCCCTGGATGGGCAGGTAAAATATGTATGAGTGTTTTAACCTCTGGCTGACCCCAGTGCAGCATTACAAGGGGCTTCTTGGAAAGTTCCCATGGAGGTGGAAAGACTAATATACTTAGGAGAGAGCGACTGCCATGCCCTTAGGTTTTTAATGATACTGTACATGTTGTATATGTGAGGGAGTTTGATTCAAAGGTTCAGTGTGGGCATATAATGAAGGAGGTTGTGTACGGGGAGCAGCGAATGCACACATGTACAATGTCATACATGAGCGACTTTTTATCTCTGTGTTCTGCATGTATCCCTGCCTCAGAATCAGCCAGCCAGGCGGAGCTGTCAGCGCACTAAGTGCCTCTTTTTGCTGCCATTTTCTGTCTTTGTTTCCCTTTTTCTATTCACTTGTCAGTACTCTCATGTCTCACCCGCCGATGTTACTGTCCTATTGACAGGTGATAATTTTCCACCCCAGCAGTAGTTTATCTGGTACTTACATGATTGAATAATAGCCGGGGAAGAGGAAGGTTCCCAAACAGCTTAATTATGTCCTCTGTCACATTGTTTAAGGAAAATAAACCAAACTCTGTCTTCCTCTTCACTTGATTTATTTTCTCTTCCTGTGCTCTCTTTTCTACGATACAGTATGTGCTGTTCTCACAAAATGGTATTTACCATGCATACAGACCTGGTATCGCCTCCCAGAAACAAACTGTTTTTCTGCAATTTGAAGTACCAAGAGCTCCAAAGTGCTTTGGTCTTCGGTTAAATAAATGGATGGATGTTTATATCAGAACTCCTGGATTAAATTGATTTGACGAGGGGTGCCGGGGTAGAGTTTGAGAGCATGTTTCAACACAACATATGATAGACAAAATAAAACCGTCAGCAAAACGTTCTAATTTAATAAAACATCTTCCATTTGTAACACATTATAAAACTTCTTCATGCAATGCATTTAAGCCCTACTTCCAGTTGTTTACATACCGGCCCTAATGTAACGAATGACCTAAGATCAATAATAATAAATATTATTAATAATAATATCAGATAATACATATCATTAGATAGATTAGACAAAAAATAACAATATGTAAAGTGTATTTCAGTGAAACCGACTAAAAGCGTATCATTTCATTGTTATGGTTTTCCAAAGAAACATCTGTTGTACATTCAAACAATGAAAAAATAAAGATGTGCTATGATTAAATATGCAAATAAGTGTCCAGCAATAACTGAATTCAGCCAACTATTGCCACACAAATGCACAGCACCACCAGGCCATTTCGCCCACACTTCATAGCTCTGATTGAACCTCATTGAGTTGCTTCTCTGGTCGGAATAGAGTTGCCAGCTGCTCAGGAACATTGAGCAGCACATGTCAGGAGGCAAAGTTGTAGAATGAGTGCTGTGGAGTTTGCAGCATGGAGGGAACTGCAGGGCTCTGCCACAGCAGACAGGCCTATGCAAATGTGTCAGACCTCAGGACCTGTGCGTGTGCGTGTATGTTCAAAGTGTCAGGGGCTGAGATTGCAGGGTGCAGGCGGACCATTGACGCATGTCCAAACCTCGGCCACTGTCTGTCTTGTCTCAGAGACACACACACACAGACAGACACACACACATCTATGCACATACGCACACTGGTCTCTGACACATCCCTGAGGCCGATCAGTCCATTGTACAGGCTCTCCAGTGAGCCATAGCTTTTACATATATTAAAATGAGCCTTGGGTGGAGAGCTGCCCCTGAAGACCTGCTACTCTCAGTCCACAGTGCGCACACACACAAATGCACGGAGGACACACACACACACACACACACACACACACACACACACACACAGGCGTGTTCTGTGTGTGAAGACAGGAGTGTAGAGAAGGAAGCAGACCATATCTGAGGCAACATTGGTCTCTTCTTCTTTTTTGTTTAAACTTTTCTACTTCATGGGGTTCTTTAACTTTATCCCCAAATGATATAATTTGGACCTTCACTGGGACTCAGCACCAATATTATGACTCTGAGAGCAGTCCAGCAGGACAGGAAGTGGACCATCTGAATCAAAGTTCTCCTCTTACCGTTCAAAGGTGGAACCAATTCAGACTTGAGTGATCCCTCAAGTTTGGCTTGCTCTGTGTCCTCCTTTAAAACCACAAATAGTTCTTAGTTAACAATGTAAAACAAACTTTTATTACTAGCATTATTTTTTATATTAAATCAATTGTAATACTCTATTTAACTAATTACATTCACTGTAATCATGATTTGTTATTTATGTAATTTAGTAAGTTATTGCTTTAAATTCAAGTCAGTCTATGCCTTCTTATTATGCACCATATATTACATAACACCATTTAATGTCTCCCATACTCTCACCAAATCAATCCCAAGGAACATATATGCAAGAGGTTTCCTGTAAGGCAATATAACGTATTAATAATTGTAGAAACATTTTCAATTAAAACACTTCAAATCTATAATGCATTTCAGTCAATGCAGATCAGCTGTGAACGTGCAACAAATTAGGTTTTTTTTGACCGGCGGAGGATTAAACAAATATAGAAAGTGAAGTTTCCAAAATTAATAAACTGCTTTCAACCAGAACTAATTGAACTTTGACATTTGGCTTTAAAATGATGTTCAAATGGTTCAAAGGTTTCTCAAGACTTACATGTAAGTGTTTCTTGTTGAGGACAATGTATTGTTCTTTTAATTTTTTCCAATTTGATATTTTAAGGCTAAATATTGGATCATGTAAGCAATTGTTGTAATTTACAGAGAGGGCTATAAAATGATATGAATGTGTCGGGCTACAGCTATTTTAAAATGCAAACTCTCATTTCTGCAGGCCTCCTTCTTCCTTTCAGATCTTTGGGACTGATCCAAGGTACATCTTGGGAATAAACAGGGCTGTCACCATGTCGCCTCTTCTGCCACTTTGAAAGTTATGAAGGTACCATCTGGGATGATATTATTCCAATGTGCTCGGTACACCCAGGGATGGAGCTAGGCTTAAGGGACCATATGTAAAGCAGCCACAAACCATCCAATACCACACTTGAACCATAGTAACCAGGTTACATTCAGTCTGCATGACGGAAAAAAATCTTATTCCGGCTAATTGCTGGTGTCTTTCAACTGAATGAATGTTTTGACAATATTGTTTGATTATGTGAACTAAATAATGCAAGAAGAATTATGTTTCAGAATAGTTATGTCAGTCCAACTAAGAGCATTTCTTGAGATTTGGGCCATTGACGAGTCCATTCTCCTTTTTTTCTATAAATAACACCTTTTAGGATTAGTTATTTTAATGGATGGGACACGTTATTTAGTCTTTAATCTAAAACTGTCACAATATATACTCTTTCTAATTCTTTTAGCATTTATTGTTCTAATGGTGAACATTATACAAGAGGATTGTGGTTAAGAGGTTGAACATATAATGTCTCTATTCACTTTGATAACTTGACCCAAAGACATAAATAGCAGCAAAATAAAAAGAACCAGTGAAGGTGAAACTGGGCTGGTGAGAAGAAACTGTGAGAGGGGTATCGATGTCACTGACAGCATTCAACATAAACAGCTGAAGAACTGAATATCAAATGTTAACTACCCTTTAACTCTTCCCTAAACGCCGACGCGAGACTGCGTTTTGACAGTGTTTACGTTTCTAAAATATTCATATCTTTTTGTAAAATTATGTAAAATCGAGAAAATGACCTCAGTGTTTGAAGGGTTGATTGTTTTGTTGATTTGTCTTTTTGGCACCCAAGGATACTTACAAAAATATATATGTGCTCGAAGTTTGTACAAAGAAAAAAAATGTCACTACCACAAGGTACATTTGAATGATTAAAACCATTGTCCGTCTAATCAATACGTATAATATGTATCTTCTTGACTGACCAAATGTTATTGGACCAAATTGATAAATTTGTGATCGAGAACCAAGTGATTTCACTTAAAACCATTTGTCCAGTGTTTAACAGCCACTCCAGTAGTGACGGCGTGGGCCACAGTGGAGCCCATGACGGGAGCTCAAGTCTAACTGGAGCACGCATGCAGCAAGCGGCGCACTCATGTGTTCCCAGAATGGCCAGTAAGGAGACAGACAGGGCCGGTAAAAATATTTGACGGCCCACCGATGTGGCGATATGGATCCGGTATGCCAGATGGCCGACACCACTGCTAGCTAACAAACTGCAGGCTGTGGTAGGTAAGAGTGTAACCGGTGATTGAGCAGCAGAACCACTGATGCTATGTTCTCTAGTTTATCATTGAGTGTGCCAAACATGTCTAGACACTAAAGTGGTGACAGACAGTTCACTTCACAATGCAGTACTATTTAGTTTACAGTGTTTAGAACTCAGATGTTACTTTACCTGGACTTAAAGTTCATATCTCAAATGAGTTTCACAGAAGAAGGGGCACTTACCAGAATTCCCTGTCTCCGGTGATGGCTTGAATTCCGCTATTTCATCAGATGACCTGAAAGTGGAGTAAGAATAAAAAAAGAATATTGTCTATGGGTTGACTGAACGCATACTGCAGAAACAGAAAACATGTGCTTGAATTAAACCAACGTGAAAAGAGGATTGTGATGAGAAATAGAGACTGGAAGATTTAGACAACCGGTGAAGAATGAAACATACACACTCAATCATTTCTCTGAGAGAACTCAATTTACAGCGCATAAAGGAAATTCACACAATCCGTCTCAGGAAGTACACATGTGATACAAGGACAACTTGAACACAAGCAGAGGAAAAGTTCCAAATGTACTTAAATACAACGTTTAACACCTATGCCAAGGTACGTTGTTACTACAGGAGCAGATCTTAGAAATAGAGCCCACCATCCGAAGGAAAGAATCATTTATCCTTGTCAGTAAGTATAAATAAAACAATACATCAGAGAAGCAGAACAATGCAGCCTCTAGATAAGCAGCTATTGAGACCAAAAGTATTACGTTTCCTCCTAACGATTCATTAATAACTAAGTGTCTTCCCTGTAAAAAGAGATTTAGTTTCTGCTGAACCATGGCATAAACACATTTGGTGATTTGATGTATTGAGGTGCCAATGTATTGCAGACACAGACACTAATCTTTAACTCTGCCTTTTTAAGTCCAACGAACACATTCTGTTCCAGTGTGTCCTATAACCCTATTATCACATTCTGCACAATAGTGGAGCAATATATAAAAAACGTGTGTTGCCAGACAACTGAAAGACAATAACTTAAATCCTGCTGATGGAGCAGTGAGCAGTTGTTGCTCAGGACAAACAGAAATGTAGTCTGGAGATCCGTCTCAGATTTGTCTTAGACAGACTTAATTCAAAGACAAAGTTTCAAAAGGTTTTGCATTGTGAATTAGCAATTACATTTTGGGCACAAACAGGTAAGGCTGGTCAACACTAAAGGCCAGCCATTTTGAGGGTATGGTTGGAAATGTCATACTCTGCTGTGTATTTGTACAATCCCTGTTTAGCATCAGTGTCACTGAGCACTGTCTTGCATTCAAATTCCAGGTGATAGTGTGCACACACAACTCAAGTAGAGCAAAGTCAGCACCCAAAGCCAGAAGACATGCCTCCCAAGGACAACATCCTCATGAAGTCGAATGTCCATACCACGGCTGACACACCTGCATCAACTGTTGACTCTCAGTTTCTTGATTTAATGTTAATAAAGGAAGGACAACAGACAGAATACATAAGCAACAAACAATGGACATGTTTGTTGTTTATGTTCACAATGATCCTTCTTGGGGAGTTGCTTTCGATGGACGCCTAGAAGGAGCGAGTTGTGAGGGTTGCAGATTTTCTCGCTGGATTTAGCGGAAAGGAGTTGGCAACACTGGGCTGTGTTTTTCAGTTGGGTCAATTTTAAAAGCTAGCTTACTCTTGCTGGCTTATCCCATGTTGCAGACCCCTGCTTTAACAGTAGGTAGTTTGAGCAGAACATGAAAACAACAGGTCACAAAATAGAGCGTCTTACTAAAATAATACAAACATATTCTCATTGAGCAGGGAAACTTAGAAATGTATCATTGTTTCTAATATTAGCCGGTTTAGGTAATAAAGGCTCCACTAGATGTTGTACTTGCCTTTCCCCTTCCATTGTATTCGCCAACAAGTGGTCGCCTGTTTGTTGCACAACCTGCACATGTCATGGTGGAGTGTAGTAAGACTCACTTTGTGTGGTGGTGTGTCACGGTAGGCTTAGTATGTGGCTAGCTAATGTTAGGTGATATGTTTCAACGTATTTTCCAGGTCTACACCCACTTCTAAATCCTCTCTGATAAAACCCATTGCTAATGCTAATGTATTTAAGGAAGCTGTTATGTCTCTCATTGTGACAATCTAACCAGTGACAACGCGATAGGTAAGGTTGTAAGGTCTATGGGTGATTTGGTGATGTTTTGTTTAAATACGCAGAATTAAAACGTTGTAAGCTCTTGTTGCTTGGACAATTAAACCACAATAGCTAATATATGCTGACCTCAGTTGTCACATGTTGCCATGAGGAATACGTTCAACTTTCTAAAAGCTTTGTGGATGTATACATTTTTGTAAATAATTCATCTCCCCATTTTTTTTTTACCAAATAAGACCTTTAATAATTGATCAATGAAGACATTTCTGATTGTAAAGCCCTCTGAGGCAAATTTGTGAATTTGGGCTACGCAAAATGAATTCAATTGTGCTTAAGAAAGGATGACATACGCCATCATACAGTAAACTCATGAATCTGCAGAAGATGACATTATTTGGAGTCTATGGCTGTGGGCTTTTAGTGGTGAGAGGTTTATGACAATAAACACGCATACCAAACATTTACATAACACTCAAACATGCATTGTTTGAGTGTTATGTAAATGTTTGACGCATGTCAACACACATCTGCATCCCTGGCAACTTTTAAATGACTGAGTAAAGATAGAAATCTACTGATCATGTTACTCATTGAAAATTCACACTTTGAGGTCACACTATCTCCCCTGCCTCCCTCCCTCCCTCCCTCCCTCCCTCCTTGAACTTGTGAACTCTGCATTCCTTTTCCTTAGTGAGGAAAGTGAGAGCAACCAAAGTGCACCAGAGTTGTTCCAAAGTGCATCCAACTGGAAACAGTGAAATGTGGAGAGAAAGAGAGAGAGAGAGAGAGAGAGAGAGAGAGAGAGAGAGAGAGAGAGAGGAAGGATATTAGGGAAGATTGGATATTATTTATATATAATTAGAATATTAATAGATTATTTAATGTGATTTGGAATGCTGTAATCCGTGGTGTTGCACAGGACTACGTTACATCTCTGGGACATATTAGCAAGATCAAGAGCAACATGTCTTACATTAAAAGATCCATAAAGGAATTTATTACAGGGATGTATTAAATAAAACAATTTCTATACTTGTCCGCTATTTTAGGAATTTCAGTGTGTAAATTTTGTACATTAACATTCAGGTTTCTTCAGAATAAGATTACAATTTTAATCATTACTGAGACTCAAAAATATCAATCTTCCAAAACGAGACAGACTGAACACGTTGGCTTCATTCAGCCATACGTCCCTTTCAGACTAATGTCTATATTGTACTTCAATGTTACACTGCTGCCTCTTTGTTGTCCACATAATCCCTTCCAGCAGAGTTTAACATAAGGGATCACTCACACGGGACAGTATTGGCTGCATAGCTTGGCCACCATCTTCTTCTTTCATTTTCTTTTCCCCTCACTTTAAGAAGGTCTACGGAACACAGCTGATAGGACTGCAGTGCCTCGCCAGGCACACTTCAACAGGGCGGATCTCATGCAGTCCACTCCATCAGAGCACACTCATTTCAACTGCAGCTCTCATACAGATACATATTGAAGCTGGGGACATAGAGGCTGAGCGGTGAATAGTTAACAGGCCTCATCGTGGCTGTTCCTGGCACCGAAGCAGTATTAGCTCCTCATTTGTCACTAAGCACTCCTGCTTTCCTGTCGAGGCTCATTGACTGCAGTCTTGCTATGCTAGTATGTCATTTAATGTACAGCTGTTCAAAGTTCATGGGGGAATGACAGCTCTGCCATTTGCACTCATGGTGATTTCAACAATTCCAACCCTGCCCATTTCACCTAGCCACAGCACCTGTTGGACCACTCACAGAATTGCAAAAGTTGAGGTGTCCAGGCATGGACTGGACACGGACAGTGAGGTCAGGGAATCATCAACACATCACCTGATTATGTTATTTACATTTTTTGATACAATATAAGTCGTAAATAAAACAATACTGTAAAACATGTTTACTTTAAGTCCACATTAGTTAGTTTCTGGCCACTAAGGGGAGGTATAACTCCAAAACAAGCTGACACGTCCCCAGGCCCTGTTCTTTAAATGTGGCTTAACTAAATCAGGCTAACATGCTCTCATTCGAATAAATAATCCTGTTTATTGACATCGGCTAAGTTTTCTCTTTAAAAGCACTTTGAGGATTGGTTTGTCAAACCTGGATGGATTTATCTTGAATAACCGTATTATTTTAATTTTTACTTGGAAATAAAGGCAAAGTAGATAGTTGAAGCTATTGCAACATTAATATGATTGGCTGAGTGCTGAGCATATGATTTGATATGAACACATTCTTGGACACAAGTGTATGTCTTTTATTTCAAAGGTGTCATGTTGATCATTTGGTGGTCTTTCTGTGTGGGCAAACTCCACCCAGAAAGACCACCTGGGATCGGGGATCGAACCCCAGGCCCCTTTTGCTGTGAGGTGACAGTGCTAGCCACTACACCAACGTGCAGCCTGTATTAGTATATAGTAAGTTCAATTCCAAATGTTTCTATTGGTTATTTAACAGTCAGAATATTTCATTCAAGTTTGTTTATCTTTGCTCACAGTATCTCAAAATGTGTTTTGGTCCTTTTTTTTGTGTACAAACCTTTAATAGCCTGCATTGTGTACTCTAATATCACTCTTGTTACAAATCTAAGAAAGTGAGACCAAGGCCCAATCCCAATCTCACGGACTTTGAGGACTCCCGCTAACGCCGTGAGGCACGGTCTAGTTCACGGTCTAGTTCTGTCCCACTGTCACATCGCTGAGTGTTTGAGTCTCTGGCAGACATGTTGAGCCCTCTATGAACCCTTTCCGTAAGTCAGCATTAGATGTAGACTTTGCACAAGGGAATTACCCACAATTCATAGCAATGTGACATCAAACACAAGGTTACGCATAGAGACGTAAAAAACAAAAAAGGTACATGGTGTTCAGCCTGGTATCACACTGGGATTGGGCCTTACTCGCTAGCCCTACTGCCATCAAACCAGGAAGTAAGTGGTAAAGTAGTAAACCACCTCTTGCTCTATTTGATTGGCTGCCTGAAGCCTGTGTGACCTTGAAGAGTGGTGTGCCACCGCTAACTTAATTATCCACGTGAGTAAAAAAAGCCCTCCAAACTAAACAACAGAACATGTCCTCTATCACGATACAAGATGAGCATTGTTTGGTTCAGCCCTGCTGCTGGCAGGATGGCTTTGTTAAAGAACTAAAACGCTAGTGGAAAGAGTGATTGTTGCTAGTAGCATTATGTACTCACTAAATTAACCTGTATCTCACCAGGATTTACAGTGTAGAAAGATTCATCGCTAACAGCACAATAACTAGAAATAAATTCACCTGTCACTCAAAACACAGGTTTTACAGTGCAGTGCAGCAGTTAACCATTACAGCACAACAGCACATAAACAAAATTACATTACAACTGAAGTTGGGAAAAAGGACATTGTTGTGCTCACGAACTGCCCAGGAGCATGCAGTCTATTCCTTCCTGCTCAGCTGTGAGAGGGTGCGCACAAGCACAAATCAAGCACACATTGCAAAATGCAGCATCAATCAGAAGTCTCCTCGCAGCAAGGCAGTCTGCCACTGTGCTTGACTGAAAACCCAGCCTTTCTGTTTTTTTCTGTAAGTGGAGCCCATGAGTTGGCTTGAGTCAGATGTTGCGTCCTTTGAAAGACTTCCTCAACTCTTTGTGTGGACTCTCCGTAGTGAACTGGACTGCTTCCTCTGAGCTCGATGGCCCTGTGGAGATCGGTTTGACAGTTGAATCAACACTGAAGATGGTAAAAATAACACAAACACTTCACTGTATAGTCCAATTGGGGATGTGTGATATGTTAATATTAGATAATGAAAATGTTTCCACGATCTGCCTTTACCATCAGTTTCGTGCTGTGGCCCGTGTTTCCTCTCCGCTCCATACAGATGCTGTGACTGCTCTGATTAATGTGACATGCAGTTAACACACCGGTCATAATTTAGTTTTAATGAAAACTGACATTTGCTGTGTTCCTGTATTTGCGGTGTTCTTCACCTCTGTTTTGGAAGAAGGGAATAACCAGCTGTAAACGTAACGTGCTTTCTTTTTAAACGTGTGGTGGATCTCATTCATGCCGGTTCGCATGGATTTAGAAAGGTAACTGATAAATATTGAAAGAAACTTTGACGAGTTTGAAAGTGTTACATTTGAGAGCTGATTTGGTGTTTCATTACCTTGTCGGACTACATATTGTTAAATAGGTTATGTATTGTTGATTGTGCTGTTCAAGAACTTAGTGGAAAACAGTTCAACACGAAAAGGATAAGATCGTGGATTGTGATCCTGCCTAAAAAAATCCTGACATTATAATTTCGCCAAATCGCCCTCCACTATATTATGAATTAATAAAAATAAATCAAAAGATTACACGTCTTGTGGAAAAAAAACAAGTATGTTAAAAAATATCTATGGAAATAGAGAGAGAGAGAAAAGGAATGAACTGCAAAAAGAAAAAAGATGACAAACACAAGTGGTGACTTTCGGGGGAATAGACAGTCGCCACTCAACGTCTGCGCCATTGTGGATATAGCAGGGGAGCAAAAAAGTGTCCCTGCCCTGACCTGGGAGAGTCTGACAGCATGTATCACAGAGAGAGATAGAGAGAGAGAGAGAGAGAGAGAGAGAGAGAGAGAGAGAGAGAGACACAGAGAGAGAGAGAGAGAGAGAGAGAGACAGAGAGACAGAGAGAGAGAAAGTGTGACAGATAGAGTGACGGGGACAGCGAAGCAGCAGCGTCCCCAGCGATTGTGGTTTCTTGTCTGGTAACGTATTCAGTCCTGACAGACACTGCAGGCTGAATAAGGGTTACTGGACTGGACCGCTAGACACAAAGATGAGAACTGTGTAGCTCTTTGCTAAAGGCTGGAAAACTAGTTAATTTACCAAATACAATGATATTTATGAATCACTGATACATCATTATAATTTTTTCTTTAATCATGAGGCTGAAAATAATCATTATAATTAATGCAGTAATGCATTGCCACCATGAACACTTTTTGTCAACCAAGATTTTCATCAATGATTATTGAAAAATGTGTACGTGTATTATGACTCATCATTATTCACATCACATGGAAAACGTGATATATGAATCTAAAAGACCAAAAATTCAAATAAATGTCGGAGGATTTTTAAAAATAGTTTATCATGTGCTTCTGTTAACCTCCTCAGCTGCTACTGTTGAACTGAAGTCACCAGTAACACAGAATGCTAAGCTACTAGCAGCGCAGCGCACTGCTGGCTGCTTAGCAGCCTGCTATGTCCGCCATGCTAACAGGCACAGCTGGTCACAGAAAAGGATACACACAAAGGTGTCATGTACAATCCAAAACTGCAGCACAAAAACACAGCACACTCACGAGCATCGATCATAGCAAAAACAGCACCATACGTGCGGACAATGCATGTTGTCCAAATCAACAACCAGTCACATTTAGTTATAACAAAACAATCCAACAAAACTGCAACACTGCAGACACAAGACATCTCCGGCGCAGCTGCACACTATTTGAATTCTAGTAAACAACACGGGAAATTCAGCACAAATATAAAAAGTGTTGTCAGCGTTAGGTGCAGCAGCTAGTGCCCCGACAACCACCAAAGGTAGCGGGACCAGCCCCGGCTCGAACAACAGCGCCATGGCTGTTTATGATTAAATACGACTGCAGATGTAAAAACATACACAACAACCGGCAGTTGACTCACTACATGCACGTAACCCTCTATGCAAAAGGCGTCATCAGTTAATCCACCAGCAATTTCCGTTTCTCAGGCTTCAGCCTGAGCTTCAAGGTAGGTTCTAGGTTCTAGGTAAAAGCCCTAGGTGCCCCACTGACCAATCACAGCGCATGTTAATGGTCACGCGGGTCCTGTGACGAATCAGACGTCCAGACACTCTAGAAGGCCGTTTCATGTAGTTTAACCAGGCTACTCTTCCATACAGAAATAGAGGTGAAATGTGATTGGATAAGATGCTGTTAACCAGGTCCCTAGCAAGCCATACCAGAGGCCTGAAGGAGAGGAACAGATGAAGACTCCTGTGCAATGAGAACATAAGCTAATAGAGACAAATAATTATAATACATGTATTATAGTGTGTAGTGTATTTGTGAAAAACAATTAAATTATAAAATAGCTATAACTTTTAATTATAAAAATTAAAAAAAATATATATATAAAATAGGAGATGATTATTTTTTTATCATGAGAAAACAAAAACAAAAGGTTGTTTCTTCTTATGTGTGAAAATGTTTGGTTCAAATCGTCTGACAATAAATGTATTCAAAATGCCAGATGAGGTGACAGTGATTGTGTCGCGAAAAGAAAAACTGTTTTTAAAATAACTAGGCTACATACAAAATTCATATATGGAAATAAAACTGGATTTTCTTCACAAATTATTGCCTGTGTCCCAAATAGTTTAAAAAGAAAATACCACAAGGTCTAGATCTGAGGTCTAGATCTTGGTTTGCTAGACAGATAGGGCTGCACGTTGGTTTGCCTCAGAGCAAGAGGGTTCAGGGTTCAATCCCCAGGCTCGACAGGCTTTCTGTGTGCAGATTGCTTGTTCTCCTCGTGGCAGCGTGGGTTCTCTGCGGCTTCACCCCGCAGTCCAAAGACATGCAGCTCAGGTTATTTGAAGACTCTAAATTGCCCGCAGGTGTAGATGTGGGCGTGCCCCTGTGATTGACTGCCGACATGGCCTTTGCCCAATGTCAGTTGGGATCGGCTCTAGGCGTGAACCCGAGACACAAAAATGGCGATAAACTGTTTCCACTGTTAAACTTCACAAGTTCAGTCTTTTCACATGTTTTGGCAATTATTTTCTCAGTAAGTGTTCATCTAGTAGGTGTTAGTAAGATCAATGCATTATTGGATTTGGTCTTTTCTTGATAATAAGAGCAGACTTCTCCTTGAATACAGAAGCTTGCCTTATCCACCAGCTCTTCTCCAAACCAACCTGCCTCCTAATATGCAATCTGTATTACTTTTGTGGATTAATTTGTTTCTCCTGTTCACACAAACAGGAGAAACAGGGTTTTGTGTTTTTCCCAAGTCTCCCACGGTCCAAAGACATTCAGGTGTGGTGAGCTGGAAAACGCTCCTCTGGAGGGTTAAAAATAACAAATAAGTGCTGTTGCTGAAGCAAGGTACGTCAAGGCTGCCTTCTGGTTTCACGTGGAGAGCGTCCTGGTTGCAAGGTCGCTGATTGTTGCACTTTTGTTTTTTAAGGCTGCATAACAGGAAAGTAATGTGAATCTGAACTTACCAAACTGTTGCAATAGTTGTCTTTGTCTTCATTACATGAATATTTTTATAAAATCTCAGTGTGAAAATATTTTTTGCAACAACACAAATAGTCAATAGTTGATCAGTATCAACGCGATATCTATTTTGAGGTATTTGGTTTAAAAAAGATTGTGAGATTTGCTTTTGTTGTACCTTTAAAGATTTATAGAAATAGTTAAGACAGAGTGAAATTAATCACACATGTAATAGGGACAGCAGCTGGTCTCTGCCTCTCCTCCTCTCCTCCTCTTCCCATCTCTCCATCTCTGCAGCCATCCTAAAATCCATCCATACCCCTAAATAAAGAGGTTAACATGACCGGGCCTGGATTCTAAATGTGATTACTGAAGTGATTTTTTAGCCCATCCAACCACTAATGTGACAGGCAGCCATTTTCCGCTAGAGTTACACACACACACACACACACACACACACACACACACACACACACACACACACACACACACACACACACACACACACACACACAACAAACTCCCCAGACACTCATAAAATTAGATGGACAGAGATGAGAGGAGGGATGGGTAAAAGGTGGTGGAGGTAGAGGAGGAGGAGTCAGGGAAAACTGGGGAGGGAGACATTTGATTGTTATTGCTTCCTCTGGGTCTGTGCAAGTGTGTGTGTGTGTGTGTGTGTGTGTGTGTGTGTGTGTGTGTGTGTGTGTGTGTGTGTGTGTGTGTGTGTGTGTGTGTGTGTGTGTGTGTGTGTGTGGGAAAGAGAGAGACGGAGAGCGAGTTTGAGAACGCGGATGAGAAATAATACGAAGAGACGAACATAAAGAGAGAAAAGAGCCGAACGCATCAACAACAACACACTCGTGTGTCAGGCGGTACACCAGCTGAACCAAAAGTGATTATCATTATTAGGTTATCAATTCATAAAGTCATAGCATGTTAGGAATTCATGCGAGGTGAGCTTCTTTTGGGGGGAAATTATTTGCTTTTTGAAAGTATATTTGTTTCATAAAATAAAAAATTAAAATGACTGACTCTGAAAGTGTTAAATGAATGCAGTTTATTTATTCAAGGCCCAGAAATAAACAGATTGCATTTCAGGTAAATGGAAGTACCACATGCAGGAAAGATTTATACAAATTAGAATCCGAATAGTGTGTTGGCATGTTGTGAGTCGACAGCATGTGCCTTGTAGGAGGTTATGTCATCGCTTTGTTTTCTGCTGTGCTGAAAGCATGCATTGTAATTCATTTAAACTACATTTGAATAGCAACTAGCTCTCACCAAGGTCGTCATATTCTGCGGATAATATAGTTAAAATCAGTGACTTAGTGCAATAAGAACATTTATTGGGAAGTGTACGGTGGTACTTGTACTTTATTTGAAATAGAAAATAGCTATTGAATAGCTTTGAAATAGCTCTTAATTTTATTTTTTTATTTAAACCTTTATTTAACCAGGAGAGTCCCATTGAGATTAAAAATCTTTTCTTCGAGGGAGACGTGGCCAAGACAAGCAGCAGCATAAAAACACATAGACAGAAAACACAGAACAAGAAGTTAAGAGCAACTAAAAGCTAAGAGACAGTGACGTAACAGTCAATTTAAGAAACATTTACATGTTTGGGAACCTGCCTCTATTTCTTTCATTCTAGATTTAAAAGCAGTGGTTTCAGTTCTCTGAGCTTTAAAACATTCTGCAACATATTCTTTCTTTTGATATATTTGACAGTTTAAGTTACTAATTACTTTACAGATACATATTTCACACGTACATCAAGGAATTACATGTGACACATTGCAACGGACTGAACTAACTAATGATGTCTAATAGATTAAATTAGCTCCCCTTTAGTGCCGTGGCTCCAGACCTGATGCCAGCTGATCAGCGGCACTCTATATCGCTGATGGATGATAATAATACATCCAATTTCATAAATAATATTTCAAAAGGGATTCTTCTTCAGGAGTACTTTCACTTTTTGCTAATCTTAAATGTGATTGTTTTTTTATAGAATGTTTCCATGAAATTACATTTATGGAAATTCTTATTGGTCCTGTAGTTTCTTAATATTTTAGTAATAAGGAACCACATAACTAGGCATTAACATTTCCTGGGTTGATGTGAGACACAATATAAGTCAGAACTAATTTAATTAATTTGATATTTTTTAACAAAGAATAGGGAAATTAATGTAATAAGATATTTTTGTTGAGCTGATTTGCAAAAGGATGTTATTTAAATAACTGCTGAAATCTTATTATATTAATACATGTGACATGTTATAAAAAATACTACAACTAGCACTGATGTTGTCCTTTCCAGGAACTTTCCTATGAATTTACGATAAAATACAATATTTGCTTTCGGAGATAATTAAGAAACAATGGGACATTTGAATTGGTATTGTGTAAAATATTTGTATTCATCTTCCATCACGATAACAAAAGGCTGATGAAAAGAAAGGAAGGAAGAAAGAAAACAACTTTTTGGAGCGTCAGTGATTCCATAAACTACATCGCACGGCGCTGTGTGCTTCCAACACTGTGGGCGATTGTCGTATTTTCTATGGCTCTGGCATTATGATAGAAGCTAGTGTTCAGTTTAAGAATAAATGGCAATGGAGCACATATTATGATGCCAAAAGAAATACAAGGAACAAACACAAAGCGCTGAAATCTGCTGAGAGAGAAAAGAAAGAGAGAGCGAAGAGTCTTATCTCCTCCTTTCTCTCTGCTGTCTGGCTCTCCCTCGCTCGCTCTCCTCCTAGACAAATGTGACACTCGGGACTCCCCTCTTTCCACTCTCCCTTGATGGATAGCACACACACACACACACACACACACACACACACACACACACACACACACACACACACACACACACACACACACACACACACACAAACTCTCTTTCATTGATGTATTGCCAGAGGGGGCGGGGGTTGAGGGCTAACGATTACGGGAATTGTCATTCCCCGATCATTCGTCTGCATTTGTAAACCATCAATGTCAAGAGCTCACACTCACACACACACACACACACACACACACACACACACACACACACACACACACACACACACACACACACACACACACACATACACACACACACACGCACACACACAGATGTTGCTACAAGGGGGGTTGTGGTTATAGGGTTATGTGTGTGTGTGTGTGTGTGTGTGTGTGTGTGTCTATATATACGTGTGTGTGTGTGCGTGTGTGTGTGTGTGTGTGTGTGTGTGTGTGTGTGTGTGTGTGTGTGTGTGTGTGTCTGCCATGTTCCGTCATCTAATCTCCAAAACTCACATTAAGAACATTAGAAACAGATCATGTATCACTGGTCTGTGTGTGTGTGTGTGTGTGTGTGTGTGTGTGTGTGTGTGCAGGGACACTCTTCCACTGCCCATTGACACTGATAGGTTGTAAATGCAGACAGATCTTTTTCTTTGTAATTAACGCTTTTGGAACATTCAAACATAATGGCACAAAAAACAGCACAACTAGGGAAAATAAAGGAAACCATAAATAAATAAGGGCAAAATGCAGAGAGTATAATTATTAAAGAGTAAAGCGATGCTTGACCATGGAGGGTGTTCACATGTTTACCCAAGGAGAGGATTGACTCAAATGGTTTTTTAAATGCAAACCATATCGTGGTCCCAGGTGGAAAAACAAACCGGCCTCGACACACCAGGGCACTGTGTCGACATTGCAAGTAAAGACATAAAGCATCACATTGTGCATAACTCAAGGCCCATGAAGGCAAACTGTATTACTGCTTTCAACCTCGCCAAACACAGCGCCAACCAGATCCACTGCTTCTGCTCTTGCCTTTCACAATAAAAGCCCTGGAGCTATACACTGACTAACTGTTTACTACAGGGAACTCAGAGCATTTTGCTGAAAGAAAACTCATTAAAGCGCTTACAGCAGTTCAGGCTATGAAACAGATGTCTCCTGTTCGTCCTCTGCCGGCGCAAATCTATTTAACCTTCAACTGAAAAAGTGTTGCAACAGTCGTAAACTGCCATCGCTACAGGTATGAATAGTTGTGATGCAAAATATTCACGACAAGTTTCCTTGTCTTTTATTTGTTTTATTTCACAAGGAAACATCAATGCATCTCATGTATTCCCCTAGAGCACTGGTTCTCACATGGGGGTATGTGAGATTATTTAAAAATATATATTTAAAATGAGCATCCATTAAAAAATCATTTAAAATTGTTATTTAATAAATATTCAATAAAATATAAGTGTAATTTCATAAACTGAATTGTATATATACTATATTAAATCAGACACTGATGGCACTAGTCAGTTACTTGGCTGAAACACATATTTCATGAGAAGAATATCCCTTATGCAATACAATATTCTCACATATGACAAAAGCATGATAAGCACTTGTTCAGGCAGTCAAAGTACACATTCAATCTATGAACATATGACATTAATCAAAGTGTTACCTCATCTCCTTTAAAGAGCACGGCAGCTTTACGGTTCCTACATGAACTTAATATTAGTAATAGTACATACATAATAAATATAGTAATGAAATACTTCTATTTCTATTTTTTCTGAGTTACAAAAAACATTTAGAATCATGTTATAATGCATTCTATTATATATTTTCTATTTCAGTAAATTAGCGTCTCCCTCTGGTGTTTAGTCTCTCTTTATGCTCGCTACTGTTTAATTCTTAAATATTTTCATCATAATAACTTTTTTCTCATTTAATATTTTACAATTTTTTGAATGATTAGTTTATTAATGGTAATTTCATACCAGGATGTAAAACTAAAATAGTTATTGATCAATTAAAATGATCACATGAATATTATTGAAAGACAAGCAGATTGATGCTGACATATGTGGAGGCACAGAAGAGTGTGCGCACACACACACACACACACACACACACACACACACACACACACACACACACACACACACACACACACAGCCACACACACACACACACACACACAGAGAGTAAAGAGGTCAAATGACTCAGCGAGATCCATCTGTCCAAAATGACTAGTAAACACCAAGCAATATGAGATATGGGCTGTGTGTGTGTGTGTGTGTGTGTGTGTGTGTGTGTGTGTGTGTGTGTGTGTGTGTGTGTGTGTGAGAGCGAGAGACGGACAGCCAGTTAGAGCGAGAAGTGTGTCTGTATTAGTCTGTGTTCCTTCTGACAGCTCAGCCCGACATTCTATTTTATCTGACAAACTAAAATCCTCAGCGCCTCATTTTCGGACCAAAAAAAAAAGGTTTTTAAATCGGCACCTTAATTATCTCCACAACCACAGGGTTGTTTAACTTCATTTAAATTGCTACAATACCGTAACCGATGTGAGAAGAGACATATGGTTCAAAACAAATTAAAGTAACCGTTAAGTTTAAGTACTTAGGTAAACTCCATAAACTTGCCGCGGCGACCGCAACGTTTCACTAAACCCTTGACAAGTACCCTTAAGTTGGATTTCCCTAACAGACACATCCCCGTAGCCGTACGGGCTTGTGTGAGTCTAACAAAGCCATACAACGCATTCATAACCTATTAGTACCTGTAAAGTCACAAAACGGTGGGAGTTTCTTTTTCTTTGTTTTCGACGGACCTTTCTCAGCCCTGAGTCCTCCCTGGTCCGCCCACATTTCTAAAACCGCATCATACAGCACATGCGGAAGCTGATGAACGTTTCAATACCCAGCATGCCTGAATCGAACACTGTTTTGCCATAACATATGTCATTTGAACCGAACGACACAGTTCTTGGACTGAATATCCTTCCTGACCTGCCAATGCTTTGTTGGATTGTTATTTTTGTTGCAGATTCCAATTCTTTAGGTCCTAACCTTTCCAAAAAGGCTCAGGCTCAGGGCCTTAACAACAGCCCATATACTATACCAAACAGGTTGAAAAACTCGGGGGCCGCTCAAGGAGGCATTTTTGGGAAATCTTGCTCATGCTGGATGTTCATTATGATCAACATATGGTATAAACGTGATTTCTTTTTGAAAACATACATTTCATTCCCAAGAAAATTCTGAAAAAATGAATGTAAAATAACACAAGTATTATAACTCATTTGGGGTTCCTACGACTACTGGAACACGGGGAAAGAGGTGCAGACCCCCATGGGGGGGTGTCGAGCTGATTTGGTTAAAAGTGAGCTCAGAACTGATTCCACCCATCGATGCTGTAATCACAAAGGCCTGACGTTGTCAATTATTGAGAGGAAATGTATGCAAAATTGATCAAATGCAGTATTAATTATTGAAAGACAAGTGTGATAATCAACATTAAAATCCTGATGCGCTGTAAATGAAGGAATACATTTCTCTGCTCAGCAATCTCCATCATTCTTCAGAAGGTTTAGACATGAAAGAAACACAGATTTGTATGAATAATGCAACAGTGTGATACTTTGACATGAATCATGTCCTGTGCATGTAATACAATTAATACAAAATAATTAAAACTCTCACCCTCAAAAAGCTTCCCAGACACTGTCAGTATTCTAATGTTTGCTGCTGACAGCTGACATAATAAGGTTGAACTGTGACTCATCACACTGTCTGTCACTCTAAGCACGAGAGTACAAAACCTCTTCTAAAACTGGAGTTGGTTCACTCAGTGTTGACGTCCTCCTGAAGAGAGGGACTGGATGTGACAGTGAGGAGGATTTCATCATCCTGGTTCAACGTGCCACAGGAAAGCAAACAGTGATGAAGATGTTGCTTCATCGGCGCTGTGAGAGGGCGGCTCAACAGGAGGCGAGTGTCACGGAACATCTGGCCGCCTCTGGCCTTCACAAGAAGAGAGTAACAATGTCAAGCTTATCTGGGATATGACTTGTACGGAGGTTGATGTTCAAGGACCGGGACCTTTCATCTCCTTGTTGTCAACAAACCTCCAGCAATGTGTTAGTCCGTCTTCAATAGCTAACCGTTAGCCACCCTGTCTGTTAGTCACCCTGTCTGTTAGCCACCCTGTCTGTTAGCCACCCTGAGTGTTAGCCACCCTGTCTGTTAGCCACCCTGTCTGTTAGCCACCCTGAGTGTTAGCCACCTTGTCTGTTAGCCACCCTGAGTGTTAGCCACCCCGTCTGTTAGCCACCCTGAGTGTTAGCCACCTTGTCTGTTAGCCACCCTGTCTGTTAGCCACCCTGAGTGTTAGCCACCCTGTCTGTTAGCCACCCCGTCTGTTAGCCACCCTGTCTGTTAGCCACCCTGAGTGATAGCCACCCTGGCTGTTAGCCACCCTGAGTGTTAGCCACCTTGTCTGTTAGCCACCCTGTCTGTTAGCCACCCTGAGTGTTAGCCACCTTGTCTGTTAGCCACCCTGTCTGTTAGACACCCTGAGTGTTAGCCACCCTGTCTGTTAGCCACCCCGTCTGTTAGCCACCCTGTCTGTTAGCCACCCCGTCTGTTAGCCACCCTGTCTGTTAGCCACCCTGAGTGTTAGCCACCCTGTCTGTTAGCCACCCTGAGTGTTAGCCACCTTGTCTGTTAGCCACCCTGTCTGTTAGCCACCCTGAGTGTTAGCCACCTTGTCTGTTAGCCACCCTGTCTGTTAGACACCCTGAGTGTTAGCCACCCTGTCTGTTAGCCACCCCGTCTGTTAGCCACCCTGAGTGTTAGCCACCCTGTCTGTTAGCCACCCTGTCTGTTAGCCACCCTGAGTGTTAGCCACCCTGAGTGTTAGCCACCCTGTCTGTTAGCCACCCTGTCTGTTAGCCACTCTGTCTGTGGCTCTCCAACCCAACCTAACATTCACACACTGATGGGAGGAGCTACCATGAAGGTACCACCTGTCCACCATCTTACATTCTTACCCAATCATACATCATCCACATTCTGTCTGTTTCTAACAAGAAAAAAAAGATCAAATTTTAATGAATTGTCACTTCATCACATAATATAAGTTTTTACACAATATTTTCCTTTAAGTTTGTTTTTCTGTGATCAACTTTAGGAATATTAAACTAGGGTGACCAGATTTGAGTTTGTGAAAAAGAGGACACTTCGTTCCGGGGGGGGGGGTAGCAGTAGTGTGTAGCATACCGTGAACTTACATTTACGTTGAGATTGGTCGACCAATGACAGTTCTCTCTACAGTCAGAGCTTGCGCAAGAAGGTGGAACGTGAGGGAGATACCATTTCCAAAACTTGTAAGGGTGTAATAACTATTTTCCCGGACGTACCATTTCCAAAACTTGTAAGGGGGTAATAACTATTTTCCCCGACGTAGCAAAATCCCGGACGTTTTTGGAATCCCTGCCGGACGCTTTTTTTAGGTCTCGAAAAGAGGACATGTCCGGGAAAAAGAGGACGTCTGGTCACCCTAATTAAACATGGTGCATCAACAAAATGAGAGATGATCCTTTGATAAATTAAGTGGCCATAACATTGACTTGGTATACATTTTCATTTTACAAACACTTGATTTGATTATGTCAACAACATAAATCACTTAATCTCTTGAATACAATTCAGTTCATGAACTGTGATTTACATGATTTACTTTTTTTAAGATCATGGCCATTTAAAACCAAACATAATACTAATATTATATTTGAAGTGCGTAGTCTTTACGTTGGTATTATACATTGTTCTTCACACACTTCTCACAAAGAAAAAAAGCTATCTTAAAAAACACACCTGGCTTATGAATATCCTGTTTTTTCACGTTCCCACTACCACTCTTTACCTCTCCATCTGACTTACTGTTTCTTCTTCACGTTAGGCCATTGTGCTCAGATCTGCATTTCTATGTGTGATGTGTCATTCATCAAGCAGAAGAACAGCAGCTTGATTTATTCCAGAGACATCTTTTTGGAAAGTAGGCATTTATCACTGCGACGCTTTCACAATCACTCTTTCACTACTGAGCTCAACAGTGCAAATGTAGCATGTGCACATCTATGTACACACACACACACACACACACACACACACACACACACACACACAAGTGCAGGTGTGTTGGAGAAAAAGTCTTCAATCCAACTCAGTGAGGGGAATCCCAGTTATACTCAGCCATATGAAAATGAATGTTTAAATGTACTCCTCAGGAAGGAATACATCATTTCACAGTATCTTGTTCACACCAAGTAAGCTTTGTTTGTTGTACACTGCCAGCCTTTGGAGACAAGACAAATATCTACAATAAACAATCAGTATAAACCATCAGAATTATTAATAATCTTGAAATGTACCAGACACGCAGACATGTGGCAGGAATTGAGGTTGGTTCAAATCAAGGATTTTGTTAACTGAACTAACTTTGTCTGTCCATGTTTGATATGAAGCTTTGGCAAAAGTTCAAAAAAGAAATAGGATTGTTTATGTCTGTTGGTGACATTCTGCTCTCTTCCCATTCTAGTCGAGTCACTACTGCATTCCCACGCCGTCAATCCTGACATCACCTTTTCTAGCCAATGATCTTTCTGTATCAGGATGCTACAATTGATTATGTCTTTCGGCCGTACTATTGATCCTTACATACGTGGTGGTGAAACGGAGAGATGGACAGGTGATTCTGTGTGATTGTTGTACGGATCTTACAATTTGGAAGTAAAAGCTCCCAATTTACCAGTCCGTCTACGATCCAATCCTCACCTATGGTTGTGGGTGTGTCACGGTTTAGTCCTCAACTAGTTGTCCTCACCCTGTCTGCCTGTCTGTTTACCATCTGTCCTGTCATTTCAGTTCTTGCTCCACGCCCTCCTCAGTCTGTCAGCCACTCCCTCCTCGTCAGCCCTCGTTCCTTTCACCTGGTCCATGCCCGTCTCACCTGCAGCACATTCCCTCGTTAGTCTTCCCTACTTAGGTCCCCTCACTTGCACTTGTCCCCGGCCAGATTGTCTGGTGTATTTCGTGTTCCCAGTGTTACTTCTGCTCTACCTGTTCTGACCCTGCCTGCCTGGTGAAGTAAATCCATATATTCTGTATCTCCGTCTCCGAGTCGTGCTTTTGGGTCCTGGTCCCCCGAACCGTGACAGTACAATCTGGCCAGTTATGGACCCAGCACGACCTCCTACAGCAAGCCGGTTCGAGGGAATCGAGGGCGCCCTCCAACAACACAAGGCGCAGATGACCAGCCTCGCTGCAGAGACTCCGCAGGCCGCGACAGCCTGGGAGGGAGCTATGGCAGCGATGACCGCCCAGATGCTACAACTGACGGCAGCCCTGGCCCAGCGCGTAGCCTCAGCGCCGTCTCCAGCCTCTCCGTCTCCTGCCTCCCCGCATCCGGCCCCACTGCCTGCTCCAGCACCCGAGCCTCAGGTGGGAATTCCTGAGCGCTATGCTGGAGAACCCGAGGGCTGCAACCCGTTCATCACAAACTGCTCCATCCTGTTTTTCCTGAAGCCCCACACCTTTGCCTCGGAGGAAGCTAAGGTAACCTGTACCATCAACCACCTGACGGACAGGGCGCGACTGTGGGCCAACGCCGAGTGGGAGAGACGCACGCCAGCCTGCTCATCGTTTCAGCGTTTTTCCGCGGAGCTTCGCAGGGTGTTCGGGGTGGTCTCCGAGGTTCCTGATCCGGAGGCCCGAACCTCAGGGACTCTTCGGCGTCGGGTTCCCGCTGCTGCCTCCGCGCCGCAGTCTACGGCGGCTCCGGTGGTCGCCTCTGCACTGCTGCCGACCTCGGTTCCCTGTATCCCGTCAGCGCCCGGGCGGACTTCCTGCCTTCTGCCAGCGATCCGGCTGACCCCATCCCGACATCTCCAGTCGGCGGTCCGGCCAGCCCCGGCCTCCGCCTCTGCGCCGCTGCCAGCCCCGGCCTCCGCCTCTGCGTCGCTGCCAGCCCCGGCTTCCGCCGTTGCGCCGCTGCCAGCCCCGGCATCTACGCTGCAGCCAGTCCCAGACCCAGCTCCCCGGGGCCTGTCGGTGCCCCGTCCGACTCCGGCTCCCCGGGTCCTGTCGATTCTGGCTCCCCGTGTTCTGTCGGCGCCCCGACCTGTTCCCGGCACCCCCGAGTCTAGTTTTCCCGAGCCCGGCACCCCCGAGTCTAGTTTTCCCGAGCCCGGCACCCCCGAGTCTAGTTTTCCCGAGCCCGGCACCCCCGAGTCTAGTTTTTCCGAGCCCGGCACCCCCGAGTCTAGTTTTTCCGAGCCCGGCACCCCCGAGTCTAGTTTTTCCGAGCCCGGCACCCCCGAGTCTAGTTTTTCCGAGCCCGGCACCCCCGAGTCTAGTTTTCCCGAGCCCGGCACCCCCGAGTCTAGTTTTTCCCGAGCCCGGCGGTCCCGCTGCCGCCTTGCAGCTGTCCCTTGTCCCCGCTGCATCCCCAGGGTCGACTCCCTCAGGCTCCCCAGGGGCGACTCCCTCGGGTTCCCCAGGGTCGACTCGCTCGGGTTCCCCAGGGTCGACTCGCTCGGGTTCCCCAGGGTCGACTCGCTCGGGTTCCCCAGGGTCGACTCGCTCGGGTTCCCCAGGGTCGACTCGCTCGGGTTCCCCGGAGTCGACTCGCTCGGGTTCCCCGGAGTCGACTCCGGGTTCCCCAGAGTCCCGTTCCGGTTCCCCAGTGTCCCCTCCGGGTTCCCCAGTGTCCCCTCCAGTGTCCCCTCCAGTGTTTCCTCCAGGGCTTTCTCCAGAGTCGTCTCCGGGTTCCCCAGTGTCCCCTCCAGTGTCCCCTCCAGGGCTTTCTCCAGAGTCGTCTCCGGGTTCTCCAGAGTCCAGTTCCCCGGAGTCGTCTCCGGGTTCTCCAGAGTCCAGTTCCCCGGAGTCGTCTCCGGGTTCTCCAGAGTCCAGTTCCCCGGAGTCGTCTCCGGGTTCTCCAGAGTCCAGTTCCCCGGAGTCGTCTCCGGGTTCTCCAGAGTCCAGTTCCCCGGAGTCGTCTCCGGGTTCTCCAGAGTCCAGTTCCCCGGAGTCGTCTCCGGGTTCTCCAGAGTCCAGTTCCCCGGAGTCGTCTCCGGGTTCTCCGGAGTCGTCTCCCGAGTCTCGCTCCCCATCAGTCTTCCAGTTCCGAGTCTTGCTCCCCGTCAGAGTCCCGGCCCCCAGAGTCCCGGTCCTCAGGGCCCGGGTCTCGTTCCTCCCAGAGCAAGGTCCTGGGTTCTGTCCTCCGGGCCGCCCCCCGGAGCGCATCTGTCCGACTCCGGCCCGTCCTCCGGCCCGTCCTCCGGACGGTTTCTGCCGTGCCCCAGGTTCCTCCTGCAGATCCCCTTCGCCGGCGTGGCGATGGTTTTGGGACGTCAGGAGCCGTCCCTTAGAGGGGGGATTCTGTCACGGTTTAGTCCTCAACTAGTTGTCCTCACCCTGTCTGCCTGTCTGTTTACCATCTGTCCTGTCATTTCAGTTCTTGCTCCACGCCCTCCTCAGTCTGTCAGCCACTCCCTCCTCGTCAGCCCTCGTTCCTTTCACCTGGTCCATGCCCGTCTCACCTGCAGCACATTCCCTCGTTAGTCTTCCCTACTTAGGTCCCCTCACTTGCACTTGTCCCCGGCCAGATTGTCTGGTGTATTTCGTGTTCCCAGTGTTACTTCTGCTCTACCTGTTCTGACCCTGCCTGCCTGGTGAAGTAAATCCATATATTCTGTATCTCCGTCTCCGAGTCGTGCTTTTGGGTCCTGGTCCCCCGAACCGTGACAGGGTGACTGAAAGTGTGAGATCGCAGATTCACAATTCGCCTCCTTCGCAGAGTGTCTGGACTTAGAGATGAGTGACTAGAGTAGAGCCGCTGCTATACGCATCTGATCGGGATCCTCCTGGTCGCCTCCCTTTTGAGGTTGTCCGGGTACATCAACTGGTCAACAGGACCCGGGGTCGACCCAGAACATGCTGGAGAGATTACATATTACATATCGCCTGGGAACGCCTGGGGGAAAACCTTTCTGGGGAGAGGGACGTCTGGTTTACTGCTTAGCCTCGACCGGGCCCCGGATGAGCGGAATATGATGGATGGATTGAGATTCAAAAATGTCCCATGCAGTCGACTCAAAAAATGCTTTCATGCGGCTAAACAGATCTGCAGTGACTGAAATGAGTCTTCATCGTTATCATCATCATTACCTCAAAGAGACGATGCTTTGGGTGTGAAGTGGATCCATATTCACTCTCCCAGTGCCCTTCCAGTTCAAACCAGAAACTGATGACCCTGATGTTCAGGATGAATGCTTCTTAATAATCCATCAAGGGTTGTACAAGAAGGGCTCATGTTGGATGTAAAGTCCAAATATTAAGATGAAGGGTGTAAATTAGCCTCCATGTCTCAGTGCTCCACAGGACAGAGATGCAGGAATTCAACTTTTGGTCACAAACGCTCATTATTCTTAAACTCAGAGAAGTTCTTAATTTCAGTCTGTGCTCATCAGATGTTAATTTCTCTGAGGACAGATAAACATTGTACTTTCATTTGGAAGTGCCTCGAAACCCAGACTGGGAATACTGTCAATGAGAGTGCATCCTTTGGGAGCTCTGAGGCTATGCAGGTTATGAAACTGGTCATATTGTTACTTACATCACGTTGACACGTCTGTGAAGAGGAGAATGTAACAATCTGTTCTGCTAGAAGTGGGTGATTTAAGAGGTGCGAGGAACAGATGGCCGCATGGATGTACTGCATTTATGACGCTGTGAAATCCATTTGATAAAAGCATGCTTCCTTCCTTATGCTGTTTTGCCTTTTCTTCCGGCTTCTCTTACTCTTTTTCCAACATTTTCCTGACTTTTGATGATCTTTTGTTCCAAAGTATTTTTTTTCTGTCGGTTATTCTGAAACACTCAAGCCATAACCTTTTGATCATGTTGTAAGTCTTTTCTCTTGCAATCTCCATCTTTAGGCTCACTAAAAGCTCATTGTCTTCATCGTGTGTCGATGCTTCCTTCCTAATAACCAGTTTGTGGATGAATAAAAAAAGTGTCAAAAAATGTCACTTCCGCCCTGTTTACCTCCCGCTTTTAGCAGTCTGCTTTACAATGACCTCAGTGTGCATGAGCGATGAGGTCAAGTCGAAAACATTTCATACACATGTTAATATTTAAACACTTGTTTTTCTCACCAAAGCCATGAATGAAACACTCTCCTTATGAGTCACACCTTGCTCTCTCTCCATCGCTGCGTATCACAGTCCTGTCTTTCTCTTAATCCATCCATTCCCTTTTGTCTTCTCCTTTTCCCACATCAATCTCTCAATGTCTCTTTCTGCCTCCCTCCATTCCCCCCTCCACCCTTCCCCCTCCCCCTTTTTCTTTCTCAGGCTTAATAATTGATGGGAGACATTCTGTCTCCCTTCGGCTGGCTGGGAGGTTTAAGAGACATGACGAGGCTATGGAGGGCACTTTGTACAACCCTTGACACGCACACATACAAACATACACACACATGAACACACACACACTGACACGCACACATTTTACTGCAGAGTTCAAGCAAGGGTCATTTCTGTTGCATTAATGTTGCAGGAGAGAAAGTGCTTGGTGTGCGTGTGTTATGAATATATTGAGATCCTCATAAGTTGACACTAAATAGAGTGACTGCAGTGTGGTAAGACCTGAACAAACAACACTACCAAGGTTACGACCTCTCTGCGTGGTTCACTTTTATCAAACTGTTGCCTTCTGTGACTCATTTTTCTTGGATGTCCTGTGAACAAAGACTACCTTTTGGCATACTGCAGGTGGGACTCTTTGTCAGTTCAGCTATTGCTACCTGTGCCGACTCCCCAATTCTTTGTCAAACAAACCCAAAACATAAAAACAACATCTCTTCCTGTGCGCTGGAGGGGTTTCCATAGCAGCAGGAAGTACAGCCCCCCAGAGGCATGCTATATTTTATGTTTTTATTTTATTTCCTTTTATCTCATATTGCACACCACCCTTTCTGCTCCCTGCTGCCAGTGATAAATATATGTTTCCCCTTTTTCCAAACATATATTTTGAGCAGCGCTGGTTTCCTGTTTCTGGTCCAGCGGCACGAGGTGAAGTTCACCGGGCGGGAAATTGTTGTTATTTGTGTCCTGTGGCGACGTTGTTCTTTCCCTGCTTCAGTGACTCTGGCTGTAGCAGCACTGTGTCGCTCTGCTATGGCTGCTGGGCCTTTCATTTAAAAGGATTAAAGTACGAGTTGTAATTATTTTGTTTTTGTCATACTTTTTGGCTGACGTCACGTGCTGTGATTTACTGATGTTGCATAGATGTCACAATTAATATCACATTAATACTAGTGCCGTTTCAAAATCTGTGAGAAATATTGCAGGATATTAAAAGCTGCCATGATTTCCACAAACAAAAATCGCACTTCAAGATTTTCATTTTGATTGAATTGAAAAAGTCTAAATGTGCAATTATCATGTCAAATGATTTAAGGATGTAGCCCATAATATAACATGTACTCATGTGTAGGCCTAAAATCTAATGAATCAATAAAAGAGCTTTGTTGATCAATAGATCTCCTGCTCTTCGTTTCAGTACCTTGGACAGCGCTGCTGACGACACACCCTCTACTCCAGCTCCAGCTGTAATGACTCATTAAAGTGGATGCATCATGAATAATGTCAGATTACTACTCCTTATTTCCTGGGCTATTTGAGATGTCTGGGTGAATGCAAGTATAGTTATACAAGGGCGAAAAAAAAAATAATTGTTTCAGTCCAGAAGGCCTAGTTTTCCACCCTGAACAGCTCCAACCGGCAAAGATAAGCATTCTCTCAAAATAGTCACTGAATGCTCGAAGACATGGTTTTTCCAAGGCTGGTAGATAGGACGTGGATGTGTGACCTTCTTGGTGCTCATGCTCACTTGGCTTCACAAAACATGCCCCTGTTTGGTGATTTTGTCATTTCCTTGTGCACCAGGGAGGAAAACCAGGTCCGACCAGTGAGCATGGAGTCCAGTTAGCAAGTAGACCAGTTAGCATGTAGACCAGTTAGCAAGTAGACCAGTTAGCATGTAGACCAGTTAGCAAGTAGACCAGTTAGCAAGTAGACCAGTTAGCATGTAGACCAGTTAGCAAGTAGACCAGTTAGCATGTAGACCAGTTAGCAAGTAGACCAGTTAGCATGTAGACCAGTTAGCATGTAGACCAGTTAGCAAGTAGACCAGTTAGCATGTAGACCAGTTAGCAAGTAGACCAGTTAGCAAGTAGACCAGTTAGCATGTAGACCAGTTAGCAAGTAGACCAGTTAGCATGTAGACCAGTTAGCAAGTAGACCAGTTAGCAAGCAGACCAGTTAGCTAGGGTGACCAGACGTCCTCTTTTTCCCGGACATGTCCTCTTTTCGAGACCTAAAAAAAGCGTCCGGCAGGGATTCCAAAAACGTCCGGGATTTTGCTACGTCGGGGAAAATAGTTATTACCCCCTTACAAGTTTTGGAAATGGTACGTCCGGGAAAATAGTTATTACCCCCTTACAAGTTTTGGAAATGGTATCTCCCTCACATTCCACCTTCTTGCGCAAGCTCTGACTGTAGAGAGAACTGTCATTGGTCGACCGATCTCAACGTAAATGTAAGTTCACGGCACGCTACTGCTGCTACCCCCCCCGCGACGAGGTGTCCTCCTCCTCTCTCTCTCACCCCCCCCACCCCCCCCCCGGAACGAAGTGTCCTCTTTTTCACAAACTCAAATCTGGTCACCCTAAGTTAGCATGTAGACCAGTTAGCATGTAGACCAGTGAGCATGGAGACCAGTTAGCAAGTAGACCAGTTAGCATGTAGACCAGTTAGCAAGTAGACCAGTTAGCATGTAGACCAGTTAGCAAGTAGACCAGTTAGCAAGTAGACTAGTTAGTATGTAGACCAGTTAGCAAGTAGACCAGGTAGCATGTAGACCAGTTAGCAAGTAGACCAGTTAGCATGTAGACCAGTTAGCATGTAGACCAGTGAGCATGGAGACCAGTTAGCAAGTAGACCAGTTAGCATGTAGACCAGTTAGCAAGTAGACCAGTGTAGCATGTCGACCAGTTAGCATGTAGACCAGCAGATTGTAGACCAATCTGCTGCTTGATTCATATGTTGCTCTCTGTGGTGGCCAAGTTAAAGTGAACAGAGTTTTACTGACATTGGATGGTTAGATAGTTTTCCGTCTCATAACGCTAGCATGATACTGGTTATAAAAAGGGCTTCGGGATGAAAATATATATATTTTAAGCGTTCCTGTTTGATGACTTTGAAAGCGCTGTGCAGCAATTAAAGCCTTGATGGCATTATTCTTCCTCCCTTTTTGAATATACGTGAGTGGCACGGTGGCTCTGAGGGCTGGTGAGTTGCATCAGGAATGTTCAAAACAACACGATGAGTATGTGAACAACTATTGTTTATCGTTGATTTATTTTCCACTGCTCTGAACCAATACATGACATCAGTGTGTACGGTAGGGCTAATGTGAAAACACTCTTATGTTGTGGATTCACAGAACATACAAATGACCATTTACAACCCAGTCACAGTACTCAGTGTTCTTGTCCTTATTCACTGCTCCTGAGCTATGTGGTTGTCAGTTAGTGAGGGAAGCATTGTGCTATCAGCGTGCATTAGGGAACAGCCAGTCTAATATGAGTTCTTCTCATCGCCGATAGTTTAAGGCCTCCTGCCTTGCAGGACGTGAACACTGATGGATAAATTACAGCATGATGGTTCTCGTCCCCTCACCCTGTCATCCTGCTAATCTCTACATTGGCGGTGCACCAAAGCTGTTTGATGGCAGAAAATCCCTTGACCCTCCACAAATAAATTTTTCCCCCATTATGTTTTCAAGGAACCAGAATTGCTGCCTGGATGTCCACTAGTCATATTTTCTCCAGTATACATAGGGCTGTTATTTCGCACCACACGCTAGTTAAGGTTTGGGGAAGACCGATTTGTATGTTGACATGTTCAGTATGAAGGCTGTTTAGTCTTGTTTAGACATTATATTGCAACAACGGATGTTGTAGGAAAACAAATGAAAGATGTTATATGGTAAGCATATATATCATCGATGATGGATGGATGGTAATAAACCAATACACATTTTCTTCGATTATTGTCTTGCAATTAAATATAATAATTATGTAATTTATTGAAAGTGGAAGTCTGCTGTTTTTTAAACATGCAGAGAGTCTCTTTTATGTTATGGAGGATTTCCCCACATTTAAACAAAAGGCTCGATAGAGCACTGAAGTGGAAGTTCACAGCTGGAGCCGCTGACAGTCTGCTCATTAAGTGTTTTGGTGATTGACAGGTGAAATCATGTCTACATATCTTTGTCAGATATCTGGCTGGGCTTATTGAGCTACATTTAAGTCTTATTCTTTAGACGTTTTGATTACATATAACCAACTACATTCCCACATGTAGCCGGTTCTACAGGATATCCTGATGACTTCCTTGTGAGGGCGCTGTGTGTAGCTCTGGGATGGAATGAAGTGTGAACCTTTAATGAGCCAAATCACTTCATTAATCAGCAATTAAGTGTCAGAGTTATTTCTGAAGTTATACCCTGCAGTGTCAAAGTCACAGCCTACATGTGGTCAACCCCATATTAGTTTGAATATTACCGTTAAATAATAAAACATAATTCAGTATACCGTATTGAAAAAGATGTCTGAGTTCATATCTTACAGTTAGACGAACGATGCACACAACTGTTTTGGTTTGTGACGTTTATGAAGTCAGATATACGCATCATATTTGAATCATGCTGTCAAAAGGTTAAACACAATTCAGTTTTTTCCAACACTGACGGACAGCCGTGATAGGGGAGGAGCTTGGGGTGCCGTTAGCGACCCCTAGGATAGCATAGCACCCCCAAGACATGTAAGTGGTTTATTTATGAGTTTTAATTTTGAATGCCTTAGAATAGATTGTATTGAGTGTGCTTGTGGGAGTAAAAGTGTGTGTGCGCGTACTTTTCTGAGCGGGGACTTCTATCCGGTCAGGGAGAGAGAAAAAGTAATTGACCGCATCAGAAAGCCATAATGTCTGGAGCACATTGGACAAAGCACTAGCTGTTCAAACACAACTGAAGTGAGAACATGCTCTGGGGGGTTTGAGTCCCTCTGTTCCTCAGTAACAGTGTCCATGTCCATCGAGTGGAGGGAGAGCAGGAGCAGTGGATCAGGTCTCAGGATTAAACCAGGATACAGTTTGCCGTCCTGGTTCTCACTCATGATGGTTATGATTATGATGCAGAAGATCGGCAACATCAACCTTATTATGGGAAAAAACTCAGGTCGCTTTTTTTGTAGTGAAGAAGCAGATTCTTCTTTGTAAAAGTCTCTTTGTAAAAGTACTTGCACATTTTCTGCACAACAGAAGAGTGTAAAGGCCTTGAGTCACTGACACTGTGACGTCATATATCAGCTTTTGTGAGGTCATGTGTGTGCCGACAAAAACCTTCTGCACATACAACAACAATAAACCCTGGTTCACTGCAAAACTCAGGCAACTTCGTCGGCCTAAAGAGGAGGCCTACAGAGGGGGGGACAGGATTCTGTACAACCAGGCCAGGAACACTCTAACGAGGGAGATCAAGGTAGCTAAGAAGAGCTACACTGTTAAACTGGGAAAAAAGTTTTCAGCCAACGACCCCTCGTCAGTTTGGAGAGGCCTGGAGGTACTCACCAACTACAAGAGACCATCTCCCCTCACTGAGGACAATCACCGACTGGCTGACGACCTGAATGTGTTCTATTGCAGGTTTGACAAGCCCACTTCCACCCCGCCCAACTGCTCCATCATCGAACAATCACCTCCACTCTCTGCCTCACCTCTCCCATCCAACCCCCTACCGGCACTGAGGATCTGCGAAGAGGATGTGAGTCGGCTCTTTCAGAGACAGAAGATCAGGAAGGCTCCGGGCCCAGATGGTGTGTCCCCCTCCTGCCTGAAATCTGTGCTGACCAGCTGGCCCCCATCTTCACGGAGATCTTCAACCGATCACTGGAGCTATGTGAAGTCCCTTCCTGCTTCAAGTGCTCCTTGATCATCCCGGTCCCCAAGAAATCCTCCATCACAGGATTAAATGACTACAGACCCGTCGCCCTGACGTCTGTGGTCATGAAGTCCTTTGAGAGGCTGGTGTTGACCCATCTGAAGGACATCACAGGGCCCCTGCTGGACCCCCTGCAGTTTGCCTACCGTGCAAACAGGTCGGTGGATGATGCAGTAAATATGGGACTGCACCATATTCTGCAACACCTCGACTCCCCAGGGAGATATGCAAGGGTTCTGTTTGTGGACTTCAGCTCTGCATTCAACACGATCATCCCGGAGGTTCTTCAACCCAAACTCTCCCAGCTCACCGTGCCAGCCCTGGCGCCCCCCAGGGATGTGTGCTCTCCCCACTGCTCTTCTCCCTCTACACCAGCGACTGCACCTCAGGGGACCCATCTGTTAAACTCCTGAAGTTCGCAGACGACACAACGGTCATCGGTCTCATCAGCGACGGGGACGAGTCTGTGTACAGACGGGAGGTTGAACACCTGGTCCTCTGGTGTGGTCAGAACCACCTGGAGCTGAACAAGGCCAAAACTGTGGAGATGACAGTAGACTTCAGGAGGAGCCCCCCAACACTACCCCTCCTAACAATACACAACAGCCCTGTTTCTGCGGTGGAGACCTTCAAGTTTCTGGGATCCACAATCTCCCGGGACCTGAAGTGGACTGCCAACATCAACACCATCCGGAAAAAGGCCCAGCAGAGGCTGTACTTCCTGCGCCAGCTCAGGAAGTTCAACCTGCCTCAGGAGCTGCTGATCCTGTTTTACTCCGCCATCATCCAGTCTGTCCCCTGCTCTTCCATCACTGTGTGGTTTGGATCGGCCACCAAACAGGACAGAGTCAGACTCCAACGGATCGTCAGGTCTGCAGAGAGAACCTACATTGGTTCCAGTCTGCTCTCCATCCTGGACTTGCACACCGCCAGAGTCAGGAAGCGGGCTGTAAAGATCACCACAGACCCCTCACACCCTGGACACAAGCTGTTCCAACTCCTCCCCTCTGGAAGGCGCTACAGAGCACTGTACGCCAAAACCACCAGACACAGGAACAGCTTCTTCCCACTGGCCGTCACTCTAATGAACAGTTAAACAGACTCTTCATCTGCACTATCTGCACTTTTTTGTTGTTTTACTACTGTCTTTAATGTCCTTTTTATATTTTTTATGTTTATCTTGTATATTGTGTGTGAAAAAAAAAAAAAAAAAGTACGAAGAGCAAGTGAAATCGGAGTCAAATTCCATGTATGTGCAAATTTACATGGCCATTAAAGCTGATTCTGATTCTGATTCTGACTCTGATTCTGAGTGTGAAGACGAGTGAGTGAGTCAAAAACAAACAATGAACCTTGTTCTGCGATGAAAACTAAATCTGGCTCTACGTTTGCCACAAAACTCTTCAAAGTCATTCTAGATTACTTTGTAAAATCAACGCTGACCTCACAGGCCGAAATAATACCAACACATGCTACTCTATGCGGACAATGCACCGGATGCAGAGGGAAATAGTTATCACATGATGAAAATACCATACCATAATATGCCATACAATCACAGCACATCAAGAGGGTTCTTTATAAATGTTCAGTCTTCTTCCTCAGAGGCTGTTTAGAAACAACACAATCCTCAGCTGATCCTTTCATTTCTCAAATGTGACATACTAGTCAATATATTTAATAGGTACACTTTAAAAAGTTCACAAACACCCAGACATCCCTGGATTTAACACCCAAACATATATTTAGTGCCAATTACAGAAGAAATGCAATTAAAATATCTCTTTCTAACTTTTGATGAAAAAGTAAACCGGTTGATCATTTTATTTATCGTTTTTGTCTCATCTATATTTCAGTCCGTCTTCCTCTGTCTCTTCTCCCCGTCTTAATGGAAAGGCCATGGCAGGGGACCCGGCAGCAAATAGCCGGATCAATACCATGCCTGATGTGTAAATTGATCGTGTTTGTGTGTATGATGGGACTGCGCTTGTGTGCAAGTGTTTGAGTGACGGAAGGAGTGCTTCCGTGTGTGTGTGTGTGTGTGTGTGTGTGTGTGTGTGTGTGTGTGTGTGGTCCTACTTCCTCTTATTGAGGTGTTCAATCAGTCTAATTCATTCTCGCCCAGAGACAGTTGTGTGGTTGCAGGACAATTCATTTACTCTGCAGGCTCCAATCAAAACTATTCCCAGCATTCCCTGCTGTAATAATCACTGCATATGAAATTGGAAGATCCATAATGCCAAACTGCTGTACACAAAGGGCCAAACAGGCGCATGCAGAAGTGTGAATGACTGAGTCTTTATGAACCCTTATGGTTTAAACAGATATTAGATTGTTATCTGAGATGAAAGTGCTCTCATTGATTTTTCCATTAAAATGTATCTATTGAGAATAATATCCAGATCAAGACAAAGCGTAAAGTCATGAATATGAAAGGCTTGTTATAGTTCATCGAATAGTCAATCATTGATTCCATCAAGATACCAGGGCCACAGCAGAGTACATCATGGGACGCCTGGAGCAAACAGGATGACAGGGTTCAACGTTATGTTGCAAGCGAGCAATCGTTCAGCGACGCGGCTGTACAGTTTATCAGTGCGCTTCAGTTCCAGTGTACTGACACACTGACCAATCACAGCGCACGCTAATGGTCACGCGGGCCTGTGGCAAAACAGATGCTAGAAGGTCTTCTCATGTAGTTTAATCAGCTCTCGAGTCCATAGAGAAACAGAAGTGGATTGTGATTGGATGAGGGCTGTTAACCAGCGGCCTCACAGCGCCATGCAGGAGACTGAAGGCAACAGAGGAACAGAGGAGCTGTGACATGAGAATATGAGCTAATATGGACAAATAATTATAATACATGTAGTGTATTTGTGAAAAACAATTACACTATGAAATAGCTATAACTTTTAATTATATATATATTTTTAATAAAAAATGTAAATTAAAATGTAAACTTTGTGATTCTGTTTAGGCCAGCAGAGAAGGCTTAGCAGGCCCTGACGGCCACCACTGTGTCATACACACCTTTGTGACGGAGGGGAGGAGACCAGAGAGTTAAATCAAGAATTTAAAGTTAAATATTGTTGCTCCATCGCAGCAATGAGCCCTTCTCCTTCCTGTCGTGGACATCAGTGGGACATCAGCTCAATCTCTCTTTCTTAATAACCAGCCCCAGACAGCACCCTTGTTTGTTAACAATAATTCATTTCTCCACTATGAAAGCTATTTCCCAAGGTAAACATCATCTCAGGACACTCTTCAAACTCCAGCCTACATTACAATTATGATCATGTGCCGCTCCTCTCTCAGCGTGTCAACACTCCTTTATGAGATGCATATGGCTCCAGTGTGAGTCCACACAGGGAGAGGGCAGTGGAGCAGTGGCTGTAATCTCTGCTGCAACGTGGGAAGTTGAATCAAAGATCATCTCGTTCAAAGAGACAGAGTAGAACTGCTAACAATGGGTATGTGTTTCATTTATATGAACAACAGTATCAAGTTACTCTATATATTCATTTAATTTCAACAAAAGGTGAAACTGATTGAAATAAGGATAATACATAATAATTCAAATGAGCCATATTGTTCTCCAAAAGGACATCACATTATGTCATATGCATAAAAATAGTTAATTAGTTACTGCTTGAATTCTTTATATAAGGGTTTGTAATTCTAGACTTATTTCCAAAACGTTTAAAGGAAAAAAGGTGTGTCTTGTGGTTCTAACTGTACGGGAAAATATATACATATATGTATATATTAGTGCTGTCAAACGATTAAAATATTTAATCGCGATTAATCGCATTTATGTCATAGTTAACTCGCGATTAATCGCAATTTTTTTTCTCTTCATTTTAATGCTCTTATCAACATGAAAAAGTGGATTGGCTTGCTTTATGCAAATGTTTTATTTTATTGAAAAACAACTGCCAAACAGGGTGGTAGGTACAAAATAAAATGATAAAGTGCACATTTCAGGTAAACAAGGGTTTACAAAATAAAATTATAAAGTGCACATTTCAGGTAAACAAGGGTTTACAAAATAAAATTTAAAAATGAAAATGCGTTAACGCTGTTAATAAAATTGACGGCGTTAAAATTGGTTTGCGTTAACGCCGTTAATAACGCGCTAATATGACAGCACTAGTATATATATATATATATATATATATATATATATATATATATATATATATATATATATATATAACTTAGAAGTCTGTACAGGTGAGCTGAACATGCAACAAAGAGAAATGTGTCTCCGGGCAGACAACAGATATTAGGAATGAAGTGGCCAACAGGTTTTTATTGCTAACATGCATTAGTCAAAGCTGAAGTCACATCGTAGAGCCGTTATGTGGAAACACACTTTAACACATGTTTCATTGCTTTCACACAAAATGCATTCAATGACCACATTTTCCCACCACCTTCAAAACATGTTAAATTCGCAGCTCACTGTGTTAGAAACAGTCAAAACAGAATACTGGCAATTTCCATGCATTTATACAGTAACTGTATTGAAATATATAAAAAAATCTTGGCAGAATATTTACAATAAAATGAAAGAAGATGAGAGGCCCAGCAGAGGATGTGTGTGCTGGGACAAGGCCTCAGTACACATGACGGGACCGGCTGTCTCTTTCAGAGACTTTCTTCTTTCGTGTGAATTACTATATGCAAGGTTATAGAATAAATAAAACCTATGGATGCAAATTGCTCCGTTTCTGATTCATTCTTGTTACATTTACTTTGGTACAGTCAATATAGTGACACAGTGTTATTCCTCTTCTAGACACAGCTTTGTGTGAAGTCATTAACACTTCAAAGATAAGTTTGGTCAGTATTGGTGACGACGCTTCCTTCTCCCTGAGGACGTTGCAGTCTGAATGTGTTGCAGCTTCCAGTGACTTTTGGAGCTGATAATACTTAAGATGATGATGCAGACGTATGACTCAATTACTGAAGGCACTTTGTCAAAAGTCAATGCTCACTACTTCAATCATTACGATTGAAGTATTGAGCATTGAGTTTGTTAGAATTGAAATATTTGTTTCTCATAAATTCACCATGGAATAGCAGGACCTCCTGTATTAAGATGTATTAGACCCTGCAGCATTGGGCTTTCTTAGGCCATACTTAGCATGCTCCAAACAGGCATATTTATTTATCCATATAAAAAAAAATCCAGTCATTTAATTTTAATTCCTGTTTAATTCCTGTTGTTACACAACAAGTTGTGTAACAATTATCTTCAGGAACTGTATCAGTATGGACTTGTAAAATAAGGGTTGTCATAAAGTTTTTTTTTTAATGGGGAACATGTAATGACATAGAATGAGGCAGAACTTTTTTCATTTCATAAAATGTTTTATTCATGCATTATAATAATAACATAATAATAATAATAATAATAATAATAATAATAATAATAATAATAATAATAATAATAATATAATTAATCCCTTAGTCCCACAGTGGGGAAATGTGTTCTCTGCATTTTTACCATTCTTAGTAATTAACTCACTGCACACTGGAGGTCATTTTCAGTCGATTTTCTCGATTTGACATAATTTTCTTAGATTCACCTTTTAAGGCACTTGCATATAAGATATATACCCATGTTTTACATCATAAATTGCAGAACAATCTCAGCTATCTATATAATGAGGCACCATTGTCGTAAGGCAAAAGTGTAAAGAAAAAAACTTTATAATATGACACTAAAGCTGAAAAATGGAATCTCGATTTTTGGAAATTCTTCATATCGCTTGAAAAAACCTAACTTTACTCAGGTGGTGACTCTGTTTAGGTGATGGCAATTGGTTTACCAAAGGTTTTAGGTTCACAAAAGCAGTGAAATATATGAATAAAATGTTAGATACATGTAAATAAATGTCTAAAACTAAAGTTTTTATTATCGTTTTTTGAGTAGAAATATGGTCTTTCACAGCTTTCACCAAAATGATAAAAATGGGACTGAGAAATGACTTCATAGTGCAGATAAAGCTTCAGGGAGTGTGTGCAAATGAAAAATGACCATCACAACAATTTTTTTTTTTTTTAAATAAAAATATGTATTATAAAAAAAAAAAGAAAATATGTACAGAATATATATTCAGAAATATAAAACAGAACAAAGACTAGACCATTTACACTATACAAGTATATATGCTTCAATGGCATATCCTCATGCCATGGCATGCCAGTCATGGAAACAGTTTCTGTTCAGCTGCAGGCAGAGGGGAACGTTACACGCCTCGCACTTCCACGCCGTGTCTTTGCTCACTTTCTTCATGCTGCAAAGCTCGCAAACCCTGCGACCCACCGTGGACTTAGTTGGAAGAACAGTTTGAAGAGTTCAATGGGTGTTGCTGTGGCACTGACATGTGGACCTGGTGTCCGGGCTGGAACTTGATGACGGGGGGAGCAGTGTCCGGGTCTTCATCCGTCCTCCAGGACAGCGTAGGTGCAGGTGGTGCACGTGCTGCTGTCTTTCTTGATCTGGCCTGAGGTGAAAGTAGTCGCCGGGCAGCACGCGCCCTGTTTGCTGGAGATGGTGTCTTTAGTCGTCGGTCAACGCGCTGCCTCTTTGCTGGTCGTGGTAGTTGCCGTCCAACACGCTGCCTCTTTGCTGGCCAGGCTGGTCGGGGCGGCTGGTGCTCCTCTCTGTAAAATAAATCAATACTAGTCAGTTGAAAGAAAGATGACGTAAGAAAGATGACATTGGATGTGCAAATATTATTCAGATCATGACTGTGGTAGTAATTTTAGCATAGTGCTCCGCATTGGATGTATAAATATTAGTGGTAGTAACGTGAAGCAGAGTGTTGTACAAAGCAGACTGTGTATAAACATTACTTAGATCATGACGTAGTAACGTGAACAGCAGTGTGCACCGCGTGGCTGGCTCTCGTACTCTCCTACACAGTGTACACATTACTAGTTTGTACACATTACTAGTTTGTACACATTACTAGTTTGCACCATGCAGCCTTACAGACACGTAACAAAGTTTAGTAACTACACTTACCCATCTTCCTCAGAAGAACTAAAGCCTTCGAGCTCTAACGACGACGCGTCGTCCTCCTCCTCGCTGCTCTCCAGAATCATGCGTTTTGCTTCCTGCGTGTTGAATCTCTTTGTCGTCATGATGTTGATTGTAAACTGTAGTGTGAACATGCTGTACAAGTGGGTAGTCCTTTTGAGATTTTCCTGAGTGTACATTGGTTGTTTAGTTCACGAAATGGCGACGGACATATGACTCAACTAATCACAGAGAAGGATTTTTTATTTTTTTTTCCAGCGTCAGATGACACACTGCTGCCCTTTCGCTTGCCTGATGATGTTAAATTTATGCTGGGCTCTGCCTGGCAGGCACCCGGAAGCAGGAAGCCGTCTCTTTCCGCCAGACGTAAAATTATATTTTTGCGATGTATTATCGGGGTGCTGTGAATATTTTAGAAACTTAGAGAAAAGTTTCAAGTGTCACCACGCGAAACCGCGGGCTCCGTGGACGAAGGGTTAAGGAGCAGTGGGCTGCCGTGAGGCCCCCAGGGACCAACTGGGGTTCAGGGTCAACATGTGAACTCCGGGGAGACCGGGGATCGGACCGGCGACCTTGTGGTTTCAGGACGACCTCTGAATCTCCATGAGCTACAGCTCCTTTGTTGACAATCGTTCAACACGAGACATGGCTAAATGTATTGAATGAGTCTGCTTACATTGGACATTGCATCATGCATTGTTAAGACGTCACCATGGAATGGAACCAGATATGAATCAGCTTATTGTCTGCTGAATATGACACCATGTAAGTGCTTATTAGTGATTGTATGCGTGTCTGGAATGACTGGATTTGCTTCTTTAATAACTGAGGCTCAAACCATAAAAAGGCATGACACAGATATAAAGTATTTGTTCAACGCAAATTGAATTTAAATTATATTTCATAATGATATTCAGTCATTTTCAGTTATATGATGCATATATAAACATTTTGATTAACTTGATAAAACGACTGATCACATTTTAAAAATAACATATTATTAAAGGAAAAACTGTTGAATCGTTATAATTTCAGAATTGGAATAGAATGTATGTGTGTAGATTATTTAATTGATTCCTATGGGTTACGGTAATACTAAGTAATGATTAAAACTGTTTAATGACAGCTGATGAGATATTGGTTATTGTGCAAAATGTTTTATTATATTTCAAAAATAAAAATCACCATCCTGTCCTCTGGTCACAGAAACCTTTTGCCTTTAGAACCCTACATCTATTTTAAAGTGTGTGTGTCTGTGTGTGTGTGTGTGTGTGTGTGTGTGTGTGTGTGTAGATTTAAAATGGCGCCTGTCTGGAAATAGGTCCATTATGGGTCTAAAGCACTTTTAGTCTTCCAAACATTCCTGGCTCGCTCTCTTTCATATTCTCTCACTTTACAGCATCTCCTCTCTCTCCCTCTCTCTCTCTCCCTCTCTCTCTCTCTCTCTCTCTCTCTCTCTCTCTCTCTCTCTCTCTCTCTCTCTCTCTCTCTCTCTCTCTTTCTCACTCTCCATCTCTCTCTCTCCCTCTCTCTCCCTCTCTCTCTCTCTCTCTCTCTCTCTCTCCCTCTCCCTCTCTCTCGCTCTTTCTCTCTCTCCCTCTCTCTCTCTCTCCCTCTCCCTCTCTCTCTCCATCTCTCCCTCTCTCTCTCCCTCTCCCTCTCTCTCGCTCTTTCTCTCTCTCCCTCTCTCTCGCTCTTTCTCTCTCTCCCTCTCTCTCTCGTTGCCTCTCTCGCTCTACTTTTCAACGCTGTCTCAAACTTCTCTCCAGCCAATTAGTGCTCAGTCTGTTGCAGCAGAAGACAACATGTCTGCCTGAAACCCCGAGCGCCGCCTTAAAGGCTCTCCAGAGAGCGCAGAGAGCTGCATTAGCTGGGAAGCACTTCTGGGTGAACTGATTAGATTTGCATATATGAACTCAAAATCATGTTGCCTTTTCTCAGGCCAAATATGCAACTGGCAACACCTGCACTCACTGCAAGCTTCATGAGGAGAAAGAGGTGTGAGCGTATTAACAGGTGTTATTGATATTATTATACTTACATAGGATGTCATCATTATGACTGTACCTAATACTAAATAAGTTAAATATGTGTCTAAATATACATCATGTGAACAATGATGCTGCAATGTCACCGGGGAGAGATACGGTCACACACACACACACACACACACACACACACACACACACACACACACACACACACACACACACACACACACACACACACACACACACACAGAGGGAGAAAGACCTGAGTACACAGAGGAATATACACTAAGAAGATGTAAAGTCAGACTGATATTAATAGTGTTGTGTTGCTCGTTAGGAGGAACTACAACTCCACTAATATTTATAATCAAATCATTCATGAAGTTGAAAAATAATAATCTAGATAAGACATATTTGTTTTGTGCTTTTTTTGCATGTAATGTAATTGTTTATATACTATGGTCCAATGAAGTTAATAATGTAAAATGCATGGTTGTAAAGCTGGCCTAATACCATAATGTATTATGATAGCAGTCATCAGCATCCCTTCTTCTCAACAGTATCTTTGTAGTGAAAATGTTCCGTGATAAATTCAGAGAACTACAACTCCCTTCCTTCCCGAGGGGAAGTGTTACTGTGTATCACGAGCAGCAGCTTTTAACACTATGTAGTGTTGGGACGATCCATAACCACACATCTCATTTCATTCTAAAACGCAGCTATGAACCAACACAAGAGTTCAGGTTGTTGTGTCGTATAAATATAGAGCAGCCAAAAGAAGGAAAGTAATAAGTGCCAGGGCCTCAAACATGTCCTTCAGAACGTAACACTGCCATGTTCACCCTGCGCCCTCATACACAAAAGGGTAATTCATCAAATTAAATATGCAGATTAAATAGCACACAAATGCGTGAACACAAACAAAATGTATTTCAAATGAAAATGTTAAATATATAAGTTGAAAATTATCTCTTATTTATTTTCCATCCCAACAAAACTGAACCATACTCGAGTTGGATTCATATCCATGACAAACTGAATTCAGACTATAATCTCAACTTGTTACCGTGGTGTAATATTAAAGAGTATATTAGTAATATTATATTATATATTAGTAATATTACACTCTGACTCTGCTCCTCACTGCAGCCTGATGTACTCTCACACAATATGAAGACAATATTATATTTAAAACAAGCCTTTGATGAATGAAACCAGATGTGTTGTGTTGTGTTGTGCATCAGGTGTGTTGTGTTGTGTTGTGTTGTGCATCAGGTGTGTTGTGTTGTGTTGTGCATCAGGTGTGTTGTGTTGTGTTGTGTTGTGTTGTGCATCAGGTGTGTTGTGTTGTGTTGTGTTGTGCATCAGGTGTGTTGTGTTGTGTTGTGTTGTGTTGTGTTGTGTTGTGCATCAGGTGTGTTGTGTTGTGTTGTGTTGTGTTGTGCATCAGGTGTGTTGTGTTGTGTTGTGCATCAGGCCTGTTGTGTTGTGTTGTGTTGTGCATCAAGTGTGTTGTGTTGTGTGGAAGTTTGAAAAATTATACAATATTTTGAAACAGGTATTTTCATTTAGATGAAGGCAGAACACATTTTCATTTCATATTTAAAAGCAGAATAATAATTTGAATGCAGTTAAAATACTGTGATCTGGTGATATTCTGTCACATCTCCTCCTCTGTGATATGGAGCCGTGTGCTGTGATGACGCTGGGCTGTGATTGGTCGATACAGAGCAAATCACAGGCCACCTTTTGTGAATATGCAACCAATCACATTCCAGCAATGTGTGCTCTCAAATGACCTATATACAGTTTGGTGAACTGGCCTAAAATACTGTAACTGTACAATAGTTGATACAGAGATGAATGCTCAATATTAACAAGAGCAACAATACTAATAATTAAAATAATACAGCACAACAAATCCAAAGGTATCCTGAATAAACTCTGTTTCACCCTTTTCTCTTCTCTTCTTGTTTAAAGTCCACAGCAAGAGAAGGCTAACTAAACACTAAACACAACATATTTACCAAATATTAATTCATAACTTTATTATTACTAATTCATATATGATTGTATTGCAACTCAGGATTAATACCTTCGATCTCCTGGTTTCTATGACACATTTTGGAAATGCACTAAATATGAACGGAAGAGAACAGCGAGAGATTGGGCTGAATTAAGAAGCAAAAAAACATGAATAATATGATGATGAATACAGAAACACGAGTTTCCTTTACTATTTGTTTAATCAAACTTAACTTACTATGACTGTAATGTGTTAAACACGTACTTATAATAATCTTATTAGGTCAAGTATAACAATACTCTTTTTGCAAGGATAATACTGTAGTACAATACACTTTGTTGAAATGTATTATTATCTTTCTAAAATGCATTATACTCACTGTGATAATTATACTAAGTGCTCAAGTGAAAAAAATATCATGTTATTTTTTACTTTACTTAAAGAATCCAATGACCACTAACCAATTATTAAAATGTACCTTTGAATCACATCATGAGCCCTTATAACTGATCATCATGCAAAAAGATGATTATAGTGAAAAATGAATTAAAACATTATATGACCCTTGAAAAATAATTCAGCAATTATGACATTTTATAATACTTGACATTGTAAGTCATTATATAATACTTTATAATGTGTTTTGTTTATTGGTTTTAAGCATTATGGATATTTCTGACTTGCATTATAAGATGTTGATAATGTCTTACACTTCATATGTTATCACATCCTGGTACTCCTCCACATGCTCACATGTATTCTCCTTGTTCTTTTATTCCCGTGTGTACTGACTCCTCACACCAGAAGGTCACAGAGAGAGAGAGAGAGAGAGAGAGAGAGAGAGAGAGAGAGAGAGAGAGAGAGAGAGAGAGAGAGAGAGAGAGAGAGAGAGAGAGAGAGAACTGAAGTGCTTTGAACTTTTCTCTCTTCCTCTCATCATTCCTCTCCTCACTGTCTCTGTACCTTTGGAGAGGATGAGAGGGAAGAAGACGAGTGTCCGCAGCTTTTGCCCCTCACTCTAAGTGTGTGTGTGTGTGTGTGTATCTCCTTCTCTCTATCTTTTTTACCTCACCCCTCATCCTCTTCTACCCTTCTTTTCCTTCTCCTGATTGTATCTCAGTCTTTTTTTTCTTTCCCCTCCACACACACACACATACACACACACACACACACACACACACACACACACACACACACACACACACACACACACACACACACACACACACACACACACACACACACACACAGTCTCTGCTGTAGCCACTCTCGGGGTCAGAGAGTGTAAGTGTCGTGAAATGCATGTCAGCCTCCTGAGACTCTGCTCCTCCTCTCCCTCTCCTCCTCCTCCTCCTCCTCTCCTCCCCCTCCTCTGCTTTTAAGACACATAAACCACAGTAACCAGGACAACTCAGGGCAGCATTCCTCCCTCTCTCTCGTGTGTGTGTGTGTGTGTGTGTGTGTGTGTGTGTGTGTGTGTGTGTGTGTGTGATGTGGAGACACAACAGAGCTTTGGGGTTAGGGGTATAGTAACCGGCTTGGGCAGCTCATAGCGTTGATGCATCCAGTTGAAGCTCAAAGCAGCAGAGCCCTCCATGTCATTACGGGACTTCACTCTGCAATCTTCTGATAATCTGATCTAGATTTCATTTTCAATAACTTCCTGCTTTGCTGAAGAGGAACGGTTTGCTCTTACACTTGATTCCAACCATTTGTCTGGATGTGTGAAACGCGTGTTGTGATGTTTCTAACAGCGTGGCGTGTGACCGTGTTGATGTGAGGCTGGAGCATGAAGGCTGTTCACTGAGAGCTTCTGGTCCGCCTGCTGGAGAGCACGTCTAGAAATATAAAGTACACACCATCCAACAAGAAGCCCACATGAAACCCAGTCGCTGGGCTAATCTGCTAACGCTAAAGCAGAGAGCTAGCGTTAGCGCTCCAGACTTCACACAGAGCTTTAAAGGAAGAGAGGCTTCATCTGGACGACCAGAAAGAATGTGGAGACTCGTTTCCACTTCTGTTACGCAAAAAGAGATAACCACTGTCTGATACTACTATTCTCAATGTACATAATCATAATAAGGTTTATTTATAATCATATGTTCTAAACAAGCATAGTTTTCAGTAAACCAGCTTCCTCTGACTGGCCTCGTCTGGACCTGTCGGCGGTCTGAGCCCCACTGTGTTGGTGCAGGACCTCGCTGTACGAGCGCCATGAGCTGAGTAGTTAGGGGTCATCCTGTGTTGATGTTGAAAAGGTGAATATGACTTTTCAAATGTTGCTGATAGTAAACAATAACTTCTCCAACAATAAGAAAGTCAGTTGCTAAAGTGTTTTTGTTACAAACTCTTGTACAGCAGAACGGCCCGTATTGATTACTTTTCTTTTACTATCACTCCATCAGAGTGCTGCTGCCGGTCTGAGTGCTGCTGTGTGCTTTGGTCATGACACCAGAACCTCGGCAGCAGGTGTGGAGCGCTCTCCTGCTTTTAAAACACGCTGCTTCATCAATACTTTGGTCTCAACACAAGCCTGTGTCTTAAAATACAAGTCTGCAGATGTTCTCTGTGGACTAACAGGCCTGCTGGACTAAGCTGGGTCAGAACTGGAAAAATACAAACTGCAAAAGTTGAGTGAGAACAAAATGTTTAAAATTCTACTGAGCATTTAGAATTCTACGCTAAGTTAACTAATCGACTTCATGAATTATAGCAAAACGAAGAAGACAGAATTATTAAAAATAATCTGTTTGTGCCCTGAGCTAATAAACAGGTTATGTTACACACCTATTTCTATGACACATTCATATTATTAACACAGCTGTTTCTGTTCATTTAGGGATACCTGATTCAACATGGAACTGTTCACTGTAGTTAACAGGGAATAGAGACTGACTGAAATGGTGAAGAATACAGGAAACAAGGAACGAAAAGGAAAAGAAATAAGAACAAGAAAAAGAGCGAGATGGTGAATGTTACTACAAATTGAAAAATAAGGAGAGAACAGATAAAAAGGTAGAAGGGAAAAGAGCGGTCAGGGTGAACAATAGAAATAAATATATATATACACCGCGTTCCACATTATTATGCAAATTACACTTTGCTCAGATTTTCCTAAATAGTAATGCACAGTCAGTCAGTATAATTTTCAAGTCATCAACTGTTAGAGTATAAGTCAAATTCTATTGAACAAACCTCCTAATGATAACAGTATTTTTTTCAAAAATAAAAAACTCAAAATGCAGTGTTCCAAATTATTATGCAGAATTTCAGAGTTTCAAGATATTTTATAGGTTGTAAAGAACAAAAAATTGTCATTTGTTGAATTTGCAGCATTAAGAGGTCATATTTACTGAAATCAAGAAAAGTTTGAATCAAAAACATCTTAACAGGTCAAGTTACATGTTAACATAGGACCCCTTCTTTGATATCAACTTCACAATTCTTGCATCCATTGAACTTGTGAGTTCTTTGATAGTTTCTGCTTTAATGTCTTTGCAGGATGCCATAATAGCCTCCCAGAGCACCTGCTTGGATGTGAACTGCCTTCCACCCACATAGATCTTTTGCTTGATGATGCTCCAAAGGTTCTCAATAGGGTTAAGGTCAGGGGAAGATGGGGGCCACACCATGAGTTTCTCTCCTTTTATGCCCATAGCAGCCAATGCCCCACAGGTATTCTTTGCAGCATGACATGGTGCATTGTCATGCATGAATATGATTTTGCTACGGAAGGCACGGTTCTTGTTTTTGTACCACAGAAGAAAGTGGTCAGTCAGAAACTCTACATACTTTGCCGAGGTCATTTTCACACCGTCGGGGACCCTGAAGGGGCCTACCAGCTCTCTCCCCGTGATTCCGGCCCAAAACATGACTCCGCCACCTCCTTGTTGACGTCTCAGCCTTGTTGGGACATGGTGGCCATTCACCAACCATCCACTACTCCATCCATCAGGACCATCAAGGGTTGCACGGCACTCATCCGTAAACAAAACAGTTTGAAAGTTAGTCTTCATGTAGTCCTGAGCCCACTGCAACCTTTTTTGCTTGTGAGCTTGGTTTAGGGGTGGCCGAATAACAGGTTTAAGGACACTTGCAAACCTCTTGAGCATCCTACATCTTGAAGTTCGCGAGACTCCAGAGGCACCAGTGGCTTCAAACACCTGTTTGCTGCTATTCAATGGCATTTTAGTGGCTGCTCTCTTAACCCTACACATTTGTTTGGCAGAAATCTTCCTTATTTTGCCTTTGTCTGAACGAACCCGCTTGTGCTGTGAATCGGTGACAAATTTCTTCACCGTCCGATGATCACGCGCAATTCTTTTGGAAATATCCAATGTTGTGATACCTTGACCAAGGTATTGCACTATTTGCCGCTTTTCAGCAGCAGAGAGATCCTTTTTCTTCCCCATTTTGCCTGAAACATGTAGCTTGCTTAATAATGTGGAACATCCTTCTTAAGTAGTTTTCCTTTGATTGGGCTCACCTGGCAAACTAATTATTATTATTACTATTTGGATGATTTCAATCATCCAAATAGCCCTGAGACACAATACCATCCATGAGTTTCATTGAAAAACCAAAAAATTAATGTTTATGACCCTTAAATACAATTTGCCTAATAATGTGGAACGCGGTGTATAAATCTATCCACACTTTACTTTGTTTTTGTGCATCTATGGTTGTGTGTGTGTGTGTGTGTGCGCGTGTGAGCGTGTGTGTGTGTGTGTGTGTGTGTGTGTGCGCGTGTGAGCGTGTGTGTGTGTGTGTGTGTGCGTGTGTGTGTGCATGTGTGTGTGTGTGTGTGTGCGTGTGTGTGTGTGTGAGCGTGTGTGTGTGTGTGTGTGTGTGCATTTGTGTGTGCGTTTGTGCATGTGTGCATGTGTGTGTGTGTGTGCGTGTGTGTGTGTGTGCGCGTGTGTGTGTGTGTGTGTGAGCGTGTGTGTGTGCGTGCGTGCATGTGTGTGCGTTTGTGCGTGTGTGCATTTGTGTGTGTGTGTGTGTGTGCGTTTGTGCATGTGTATGTGTGTGTGTGCGTGTGTGTGTGTGTGTGTGTGTGTGTGTGTGTGTGTGTGTGTGTGTGTGTGTGTGTGGACCCATGATATTACCACAGGGATCACAGCAGCTCACACACATACTGTGCACCCACACGTAGAGGGGACCGGGACAGTAGCGTGCCTTTAATGAGAAGTCTGATGTCCTCTCAGTGGCCTGTTCCTTGAGTCACAGCTTCATTTAGAGATGTGTGCACGTGTGAGTGTGTGTTTGAGAAGGAGACATATTTTTATGGTTTATTCCCACTAGGGAGACATGCATGTGGTGGCCAGAGCCAATTGGACATGGCTGAAAGATTTCTTTTGGAGAGGAAAATGGGGGGAAAGGAAGGAGAGAAAGGAGAGAAAGGAGAGAAAGAGTTTGCATCCCTCTTCATTACCGAGTCTCATGGTGAAAAGAGGATGGAATGACCATAGTGGAGGATACATCTTTGTAATAGGGACACCATTATTTTAAGAAATAATTATCCAAGCAGCTCTCTCTTTGAAATAATAAACCCCTCTTCTCTCTTCTGAGCAGAAATAGCTCCAGCAGTGAATCTTAACCCACAGTAAGAAAGTCAAGAACGTCCCCCGGAGGAAAGAAGCAAGAGCCGCTCTCTGCCTCACACAAGTAAACCTGGATCCTTACTAACGCCAGCTCTGCTCACTAACAATACATGTAAGATGTGAACATGTAATGTGCATTTACTCTGACGGTCCATCAGATCAACACTTCCATTCCAAGTATGTGATGAAGATGTGGATAAACCCCACTGTGTAGGACTCTTTCTTGTAAAAACACTCCTAAGAAGAAGTCCTGAAGTTTTATGTAACGCCACTCAGGAGATTTGATACATAAGTATCGCATCAGTACCAGCTTATTTTTTACAAGTGCCATATTTGACTGTGATTTTAACTGTAACTGCAAACGAATAGGGAATTTGAATATTTAAAACCCAGACAGTCTTCACATGGGACACTGTTCAAGTTCTAGTTATTAAAGCCCAAAACTACTCTTCTTCATTCATTTGTCAGCAGTAAATTCAGTCACATATGAACTATGATTCCTCTGTGCACCACTCAGGTAGAACAGTAATGTATACCCAGGGTTCAGACTCATTCTGACCAATGGCAATCCATGACTTTAAACCATATTAAAGTCATTTCCATGAGCAAACATTTAGTGGAATCTGGGTGTAGACATGAAAAGTGAGTAAATGTAGTATTTAAACTAGTGCTGTCTAATATGACAGCAGTAACATTAATAACGCGCTAATATGCGCGTTATTAACGGCGTTAACGCAAACCAATTTTAATGCCGTCAATTTTATTAACAGCGTTAACGCATTTTCATTTTTAAATTTTTTTCTCGCGAGCACCACGCCGGATGTAGCTCAACCGAAGCAAAACAATAGGCACGCCGTTTGGGCTTGGAAGCTAGGCTAACGTTACGGTTTTGAAATGAATGAATGGTGAGCGCGATACGGCAAAATGAATGATAAGACGCTAATGAATGGAAAGTTTACTTTCAAAAAGTTGTCAGATGTTCCCTTGATGAGACCAAAGTGGTATGAGCCATTTGTCATTGTGAACTGAGCTATCATCGTAGCCTATCCAGTCTGAAACACCACTTGATGGCCAACACACAGCTGATGCTAACTCTGCGCCCCCTCGTCATAGCAGACAAGAATGGATGACTTCAGAAACACATGGACACCACAACGAAGAACAGACTTATTGCAGCCATAGCTAAATGGTGCTACTGCGTGTAGGCCTGTTAACGTTGTGGAGGACGAGGGTCTAGCTGATATCATACGCATCGCATCAACGACAGGACCTACGAATTGCCTTCGAGAGCCTGACTGCTATGTTCACAGCTCTCTCTCTCTCTCTCTCTCTCTCTCTCTCTCTCTCTCTCTCTTAAGCCCTTGTTTACCTGAAATGTGCACTTTATAATTTTATTTTGTAAACCCTTGTTTACCTGAAATGTGCACTTTATAATTTTATTTTGTACCGCCCTGTTTGGCAGTTGTTTTTCAATAAAATAAAACATTTGCATAAAGCAAGCCAATCCACTTTTTCATGTTGATAAGAGCATTAAAATGAAGAGAAAAGAAATTGCGATTAATTGCGATTAATCTATGACATAAATGCGATTAATCGCGATTAAATATTTTAATCGTTTGACAGCACTAATTTAAACTAACAATGAGAATACAAAGCATACAGTAAACCTTAAATGACACAAATGAATGAGACAATAGTTTGATTAAAATAATAAACATTTATATAGATGCCTGTATGTATGCCTGCTTATATTTTGAGTCTTTCTTTTAAAAGCATATTCATTATTTCAAACTCAGCGTAAATGAACGACATGAACACATGAATATAACACATGTACATGACTTTTACAAAACCTTTGGGATTTTATTTTTTAAAGGACTTTTCCAGGCCTGGAAATAAACATTTTAAAATTCCATGACTGTTCCAGGTTTTCCATGACGTAAGAACCCTGCACTGCATTGTGACTCACAGGTCTGGAGCCATGCTCGGTCACTTGTGGAGCTTTGTGCTGACGTCAGTGTCCACATCACTTACCGAGCTAACAACGCTAATTAGCACTGAGCGCTGAGGCTGCTGAAGCCTTGCATATCATTTATTGCTCACTTATACTTCCATATATATCTTATTGTGTGGAGGTGTGGGGTCAACCTATAAAACATCTATAAATTCAACTTTGTGTTACAAAAACGATCGATATGCATCATGAATAAGGCTGGTTACTATGGTTACTATGAGCACACGTATCCATCGTTCGTCAGATCTCATGTTATGACATTTAATGATTTGGTTTATTATGAGATAATGTACAGCGCTAAAGCAAAGTCACTGCAGACTTGTTTTCAATACGTGAGTGTGAATATGATATGAGAGATGTTTGTAAGTTTACTGTACAAAAAGATAAAAAAAGATTAAAAGAAGATGTATTTCTATTGTATGAGTTCAATTATGGAACAACGCTAACATGACTGTAAGAACGGGCAACTCATTTTTGGTTTTCAAAAGGATTATTTATAAAACAATTTTTCAGGGTTACAAGTGTGAATTAAATACATATTAAACAAATATTTTCTTTCTTCTTTATATCTAATTATCTTGAAGGTTAATTAACTTAATTGAAAACAGTTGATGATAGGAATATATAAGCATGATGCTTCTGCCTATATCTTTTCAGTCTTATTGTGAGAGTGAATATAAAACACACGGCTGCTGAACCAAAGTCATTTTGTTTAATCTGCAGAGGGACATACATGTCTTTTCCAAATTCCACGATAATAAATTTGACAGTTTCTAGTGATTTCACACACACACACACACACACACACACACACACACACACACACACACACACACACACACACACACACACACACACACACACACACACACACACGTGACCTGCAGCGGTGCTTTATTTCATCTCTTATTCCAATTTATTTTCCCAGCCAGCAGTATTTCTCTCTTCATGTTTAGTGATTCCTCAGGAAACTCTTTCATTTTACAAATTCCTGGTGTGAGCCGGCACAAGTTAGACGAGGGAATGTTTGGCTGGCAGCTGTGCTAAGTGTAACTTATGTATATTAATAAGAAATACTGAGAAAATCAGGACACACAACAGCTCATAAACAGCTGCTCTCTAACGTCATTCCTCTCTTCTAATGAACTTTCTCTCTGTGTTCTATTTTCTATCAACCCTTTTCTTTTCTCCTCCTTCCCTCTTCTGCTTGTCTTTCACTCCTTCATCTCTCTATACATCACTCTCTCTCATCACAGTCTGCTTCTCTTCCTCTTGCGTAGCATACCCTGCTTCATAGGATAAAAACCCTTCCTTCAGTATTTTTAACAAATCAGGAGATGATCCGAGACACAGATTCCCCAGAAACTCAAATTCTCCCAGCATGCCGCGGTGAAGCAAGCTAAAGCTGTGATGCAATGTTGAATGGCAGAGCATAAATCAGAAGGAGAGACATCATAATGAAAGATGGCTCAAACATTTCCTCTTTCCTTGTTCATGCCTCCTGTTCAGCTTTCCCTCAACAAACATGCCGTGTAATTAAGATTAGCAGCAGGAAGTTGAACCTGGAGTTCATGTGCATGTTTGTCTTAGATTTTTTCCCATAGGGAAAACAATGTATATATATATATATATATATATATATATATATATATATATATATATATATATATATCCTGCTTTTAGATGAATTGTAGTTATGGACATTTTTCTGAAATATTAATATTTATTTAAGTAATGAAACCAGATTTTTGTTGTATAGTACCTAATTATCATTGATAATTGTTGTTCATCTCACCTGTCCACTGCATATTGTAAACTAAATCCTGTGGATCCTGTAAAAAATATATACCTGCATGAATCTAATAAACGCAATAACTAGATACAAGGAACATGTGTCTTTTATTTTGTTTTAATCCCTTAGATTAAACACTGTTCCGAAAAAATAAACAGGGTTTAAATGAGCTGCTATTTAAACGGGGTCACAGTAGAATATATATATATATATATATATATATATATATATATATATATATATATATATATATACATAAAGCATTGAATCAAATGAGATTGACTGAATACAATCATTGCTGTAAACAATATTTGTATTTGATAGGAATACAGAATTCAGGATTCAATAGGAAGCATAATAATTGTATTTTTTTCTTTTCTTTTTCTTTTCAATGTCATTGATTATGCATAATGGCCTTGATAACGTGTCTTAATGTATTTTGGGTGAAAGTAAATCAAGTCATCTAATACTCAATAACAATACCACGATGAAGTATGACAGAAGCTGTCCCCGGTTCCTATTGGCAGCTATTACTCGGCTCCCATTTCATGTGGCGTCCCTCAGGGTGTGATTCGGGGTACTATCCACTTTTCCGTTCACATGAACTCCATTAGACATTAATACACGTATGGGAGGTCCTTCGCCTGTTAGGCTGTTACAACATCCTGGTTTTAGGATGAGGAACCAACAGAGACGTTGATCTACTTGAACCACAGCCTTGACTACAGAACACAATTGAATGGTTTAGCACACAGCTGTATGCTAAACCACTGTTAGTACCCCAAAGTATCAAGCACTCACAATGACCCAGGACCCAGGACCCAGGACCAGGACCAGGACCAGGACCCAGGACCAGGACCAGGACCAGGACCCAGGACCAGGACCAGGACCAGGACCAGGACCCAGGACCAGGACCCAGGACCAGGACCAGGACCCAGGACCAGGACCAGGACCAGGACCAGGACCCAGGACCAGGACCCAGGACCAGGACCAGGACCCAGGACCCAGGTCCTCCACTGGGCCCCCTTCCCTCTGGGTGCAGGTCCAGACTGCCTCTGTGCAGAAAAGCCTGCAGGCTTGAGATAGTAAGTAGTGAGTAGCGCGTTGAGCCATATCTCAGTGTTTTTGTATAATACCGGATGTCTCATTTGCTTATGGCTTGTATGCACCTATTGTGGGAAATGATGTATCCTCCTTGAGGACCAATCATTATAATGGTAATTTATCTTTGCAATCACATTTTTTTATGCTTTTTACCCTACAACCACTTTCTCAACTGTTCAATGCGCTGTAACACAACACAGCTGATGCTGTTAGGAGAGTTAGGAAATCCATTACACTCCCCAGTATCACTTCAACAGAGTCACACTAACACAACAAGGGTCACACGGTTACAGGGAAGCCAAGCAGCAAAGTGAGTTGCTGATCGTTCTGAATGTTATTGATGGCCTGAATGGAAGCAGAGACAAAGTTCTGTCACCATGTGACTGCTGCCTAAATGGAAGGACAGACAAAAGCCCAGGTCGGCGGTACCCGGGTGTCTGCAGAGCAAAACACATGAAAGGGCAGCACCACACAGTGCTGGAGAAAGTGCTTTACACATACAGGGTGTAGAATCCATCCAGCAATAACAGGGAGTGAATTCAGTTATTATATAGAGATGTTTTTTATCATGTTTGTTCACAGTTTCCCATCAGCTGAATGTGGATAAAGAAGCAGCAACACATAGAGACCAGAATGCAGAGACAAAGAAAGATCAATAGAACTGGAAATATAACACAATCCCTCTTTTATTTAACTTTTCTTTCTCTCCAATTTAGGAGCAACGCCTCCCTGTAGAACGGTAAAGTTAGGCACAAAATTAAGATCCTAATTTCGGATTAGACGACACAGACTGCCCCATTTATGTGGAAGTGGTATGTAAATGTACTGCTCTCTGAGAAGTTCCTTAACTCCTTTCAAAGTGTGTATTTAAGGTGATTTGTCAACCCTGGCGCTTGATAAGACGTTACATTCTTAATTAAAAGGGGATATACCGGAACAATCTGTGAAATGTTTTCCATTTAAAGCCTTGCAAAATTTGGATTAAGCTCAGGTGATGGTTCCTGATTTCCTAACGGAGCAGTAAATGACATCCTGAGTGGAGGAATCGTGACTTCAGAAAACAGGCCTTCTGGTGTTTATCGCTCTTGTTAAGGTTGATGTGTATGTCACTGTGAGAGTTGTGTTAATTAAAGCAGGAAGGATGAGGATAAATGAAGGCCAACATAGCGGATAGGAGGAATCTACACATACATGTGCCCAAACATTCCAGGAGTAAAACACAAGAGGATGAAGTTGGATGAACACAATGTAAAAAATGTCAAATACAGGTGTCAAAGGTACAAAGACATTTTATTGTTTTATTTCATCTTAAAGTCCACTGCCAAAATACAAATGGAAATAGGAGCTTTGATTTCAAATGATTGGCTTGTTTTGTCATTATTATTTATATATTTATATTTATATACAGGATAGCATAAACAGTAAATGCGAGTTTAAAAGCCACAAAGAGTGTCACTTAGCGAGAGTGAATGCACTAATAAGCATGCAGACGGGCGAGCGAGTGATTGTTGTGAGATAGAGAGAGAGGCGGGCGAGTGAGAGACATGTGTGTCCGTCGCTAATGGATGTTTCTGCTTTGTGTGTTGAATGTGTGTTTGTGTCTCGGAGTTTTCCCTCCTTTCTAGCAGCGCACTAATCCTGTTATACAGCAACTGGTGTGTGTGTGTGTGTGTGTGTGTGTGTGTGTGTGTGTGTGTGTGCATTATAATGGAGTTACTAAAGTTCCTCATCTTCCTTCTCATGTGGTTTACTTTTCTTTTACCGTATCTTCATCCTCCTCCTCCTCCTCCTCAGTCTGACCCCTGCTCTCGACCTGGAGGTCAGAGGTCGGCAGCCTTTCCTAACCAAAGAGACCCACCAAATAAAATGTGTCTGGAGCCGCAAAAGCTATTTGATATCAAAGCTTCTAAACTTTTATATATAGTCATATTATGTTTAAAACTATAGTTTGTTGTATTTATGAAATTATTGAACAAGAATATTGAATTGCTATTTTACCTGTTATAACAATATCAAACTCTTATGAAGAGGAGAGAGAAACACAGTCATGTGTCGGCCTACATTGAGCTCAATTAAACACAACGATGCAGGTCTTCACCCCTCGTCATATTTTAATTAGTTTTATGTAACTATGTGTTTCTTTAATAACTGTTACGGCATCCATCTTGTCCCACAAGAAACTAGAAGCTAGTGGAAGGTTTGAATACACTGCTATAGTATCTTGTCTTTGTAAAGAAAAGTGCGACTGTGAGAATGCGATGGTAATTAAGACTCTTCTGGGCCATCGTTCCTCTGCTGTGGATATATATATATATATATATATATATATATATATATATATATATATATATATGTATGTATATTCAGCATTATTTTGTGTAATACTGTTATATCTTTTAGATTTTGTGCCTTACTTTTATTGATTTATTACTTAAGTTTATTCTAATTATGTGTGTTAGGAGGACCCAGCAAAATAAGCATTTCATTGTATAGAATAACTCTGTTATCTGTGCATATGACAGTAAAAACATCTTGAATCTTGAATTTCCTCTCCTGTCCCCACCGGCTAAAATGTTTCCACTTGTACACAGACGTTAAACCATGATGGGCATCCATGAGGTTTACCTCATGCTCTCCAGAGGACGAACCCTTTCCACGTTGGACACTCCATGAGCGTTCCCTTTGCACACGCTCTCAACATCTTCGCTTTGATAGGAAACTAGATGAGCACATGTTTCTCTCTCAAGGAGAGGAGCTGTTCATGTGTATGACAAACAGCCCTTTACTGATGACTCTCTGACAGTTCAGCCCCACAAGGCTGGGAGAAAACAACATTGTCATCATCTAGTCCAGTCTCTTGTGGGCTGTAATGACCCAGAAACCTGAACCCAGAACCCAGAAACCAGAAACCAGAACCCTGAAACCAGAACCCTGAACCCTGAACCCTGAAACCAGAACCCTGAACCCTGAACCCTGAACCCAGAAACCTGAACCCAGAACCCAGAACCCAGAACCCTGAACCCTGAACCCAGAACCCTGAAACCTGAACCCAGAAACCATGCCCTGAAACCAGAACCCTGAAACCTGAACCCAGAACCCAGAACCCAGAACCCTGAAAGCCCTGCAGGTGCTTCTGGATGTGAGCCTGGTCTTAGCAGCTGATATCCTCTTACTGTGTTACTGGATATATATGAGGACTTATTGCTGATCTGAAAAGACTACCTGAGGAGAAGGTACATCTTCCTCAGTCCTCCTATGGTCTTCATCACCCTCCTTCTCCTCAATGGCTTGGTCACCCTCCACCTTTGTCTCGTTAATGACCGGCCGATTAAGCCGTCAATAACACTCGAGGGTCAACGGCTCTTGAAGGAACATTGCACATTAATATTAATTATCGTTGTGAGTGTGTGGGTATGGAGGGTTTAAATGCCAGCATGGGGTAACAGTTTTAAACGGACCTCATCAGCACGTTTGCCTGTTATCTGTTCTCTTCCTGCCTCTCCTCTTTTCCCCGTCCTCCTTCTCTTCTCTCAGACGTTCCTGGTGTTTCGGGGCTGATTAAGTTGCTTAGCTGGTAATGAGCCATGAGGACTAATTGGGATTGTCAGAAAGAGAGACAGCGGGAGGCAAGTCGATAAGTTCAATATGAGGAGCAGAGATGAGCGACAGGACCCTCTCATCACGCTGAAGAATCATGAGAAGGCTTCACGTCTTATTTATCTGGAATAATGGAATCAGTATTATCATCCTCACACTTTAAATAATAAATAACTCAGTTTGGTCTTTGACTCTTTGATCTACATAAACTTTTGACATTATGAAATGTAGAGCTTTGGGTAATTGGCACATGCTGTTCTTCTATTATACTTTTAATTTTGAAAGGAAAATTCTGCTAATGTACTGAGATACTGTCATGGACAATCTGTGACATTTCCTCAGAAGTTATTATGTAAAATATATTAGGGAATATTGACAAAACCAGCAAACGTGTCCCTATTGTTGGTTGTTCTCTCACTCACATGAAAAATAATGATTGTGCTCTAGGAACGGATGTGTTTGTGAAGTTTATAACAGCCGAACAATCCCACAAAACAGGTATTGTGTATTACTTGAATTACTACATGAAGGAAAATTAAATCCAAATGACAATACTAATTGATTGCACTGCAAAGTCGAGCACTCGCTTGTAATTTTGAATCCGAGGTATGCTGCTGTACTGTGCACACACACACACACACACGCACACGCACACGCACACGCACACGCACACACACACACACACACACACACACACACGCACACGCATGCACACACGCACACGCACACACACACACACACACACGCACACGCACACGCACGCACACACACACACACACACACACACACACACACACACACACACACACACACACACACACACACACACACACACACACACACACACTTCTTTTCCTCCCTCCTGTCTTCGGCATTCTTTATTCGTTTGTAATCAGCCGTTAACGAGTTGGCGCTGCTCCAGAGACAATCATTAAATTAAGGTGCAGGATTTTTTACAAACAAACATCTCAACTGTTGTTATTCTTATAATGAACAATGTGCATTTTTCTTTTCTTTTTCTAATAACCGATATATTCTTTTCAACCTTTGTGCTTAAAACTTCACTTACATTTAGTGTTTTAATTAAACCACCAATTAAAGCATGAGCAATGTCATTTAAAGCTGCTTTTAAGTATCTTCTGCACTCCAAACCAAAGACTAATAAAGCAAATAAATAAAAGTAAATAAAGAGTTTTTGCACAATTTAACAAAATATGAGAAGTAAAAGGGGAATTTCTCCTGTTACAGTAAACGCCTGTTTAATTGAAGGAATGTGGTTTATTGTTGGGATCATTTTGGTTTTCATAGATGAAGAATATGAATCAGGGTTAAAAATAGATAACTTCAGACATACAATTAGATCTATAAACAAGTAATATTAACCTTTAATTTGTTTTCATTTATTAACACCTATTTTTATCAAGACAACATCGACTATTTTCATTTTCTTCTGAAAAGAGCATTTTATTTATTTTTCAAAAACAGAAGAAAAAAAGAGAGCTTTGCTTAGAGAGTCAGATATGTATTATGTATTTGAACGGAGAGGTGGGGTTTGGTCTTTGCTACTCACTGAGATTGTGCTGAATACTACATGTAGGCATGATGCTTCTAAACACTCCCTTTGCATAAACCAATATTCTTTTTAAATTGAGGCTAAAATCATCCCTCTCCTCACCTCCTCTTAGAAAGCAGATGAGCCGTGTACTGGCCTCTACAGTGTGAGTGTGTGTGTGTGTGTGTGTGTGTGTGTGTGTGTGTGTGTGTGTGTGTGTGTCTTTGTCATCCACTCTCCTTTTTAGATTGCATAGCTTCATTACAGACATTAGTGCATTAACAAACAAAATCCTCTCAGCGCGCACATTAAAAGCATCTCATTCCCACCTCGACGCACAATCAAGGCCATAAAACATTACGTTACAGCCCTGACTAATTACCAATGTGAAAACTTTCATAATTGAATAGCGCCCCTTACCCAATCCCGCTTGGCCAGGGCGTATTAAAAGAGGCTGTTCTCAATTAGAATTTGTCAAAGCAAACAAATGAGATAGTTTGCATGGAGCGATTTATCTGAAGTCAGGTAATAAGGTGGGAAACACAACCACTTTGTTGTTTGTGTGTTTGCTAAATGAAGCTCATTAGTGGTGGGAGAACATCACTACATTATATTGAACCAGTTATGAGCAAAACATGTACATGAACACAAATGTGCACATATAAGGTTAACCATTGAATTAAGACGGAGAATGAGTTTGTACTGTTACTGTGATGTCCAAAGTGCTAATTAAGTTTGCACTGATCTACTGCAGCCAGTGTATTACTGACATACAGTAAATACTAAATCACATGTATTTATGTTATTGTGTTTTATTCCGTTGGCCCAGATATGAGAACATTTTTATTCCTGTAAATGATTCCTACAAAGATACAAAGAGCTTCATGCAACCAATAATGCAAAAACCAGTGGTCCAACTAGAAGACTACACCGAAAAAGGTCAAATAAATACATGAGATGAAGAGAAAAGATGAACATGGGGATAAGAAGATTGAAAGTACGGAGGGTAAGAAGATACCAAAGGAGAAAGGAATAATGAGAGCACTGCAGAGAGGGAAGAGGCAGATGGAGGCAGCCTGATGAGGAATCTCCGTCACACTGACGCTGGACTTGTTCCTCTGAAGCGAGCACATTGTCACAAAGCTCCTCAACCCGGCTCAAAGGGAAGGACTGAGGTCAGTCATTGCTTTTTGTTCATAAACATGAATTGACACAAGGCCTTTTCCAGAAGTTACCTCGGTGCCAAAGTAAAACATATTCTATGTTATTTATTTTTTACCCAGCAACCTCTCACTGAAGGAACTTGTTCTCCACACAGCACCATCACTCATTGATCTTCTCTTGGAACTGAAAGGATGGTTGTTTCTGACGTGATGAGGGTTTTTGGTGGACTGAATGTGCACAAGTGAGACACAATAAAGTGTTCCCCCACAGAATGATGCGAGTGAGGTTTTAATGCATCACATTGTTGGTACAGAGCATAAACGCCTTATGGACCACCGGCTCCACACTCTATATGTATAGATTTTATTTAGAAATATATCTTTATCTCTCTGTGTGTGCAACAAACACCGGGTTACAACAATTCTGTATCATAATGGTTTTCGATAAAACAATATACAGGAAATATAAATACAAATATAAAGCGAGCAAATCTATAATCATGGATGAAGTTGAAGGGGCTAGAAGATTTGTGTTTATTTATGTTTGAGTAAATAGAGTAAAGTTTTTTGTAAAAAAAATGTGAAGAAAACATGGATCACATTTGCCAAATGCCCTTAACAAGCATCCATTCAGTGTGTTATTGCAGAAATAAAATAAATGCACATCATTGAAAAGGTATGCACATAATCTAATGCAGAATGTACAGATGTTCAGACAGAGGGTGTTCTGCATCATTTAGGATTAAGAGCAGAATGACATGCTGCAAATACCACAGTTTTATGAGATGATCAGCCCAAGGGTACCATTTTAATAAATGCAAACAAAACTATAATGACTTACTGTATCTAACTCAGCTACACTGTTCATGCATACGAGATCACACAGAGCTGCACACCGACCGGCCCTGCTGGACACGCCTACGACCAGCTTCTTGTTCCAGGATACATACAGTAATAATGATAATAATAATAATAATAATAATAATAATAATAATAATAATAATAAACATTAGGTCTGTTCCAGCTGACTCAATTTGGTCCATTAACTGAAAGCGAAATTGAAAAGCTGAAAACAATCCGACAGCCTTCAGCGTTTGATTGAGGCCTTGCTGTGATTAGTGACGCGGTTCTTACGTTCTTCATATGAAGTCATGATGACCAGAACGTCTGTCAGCTCAGGCACAACAGCGGTTTTTAACTCTTAGCAGTCTAGAACATGATTGAATAAAAGACGTCAGCAGCCTGAAGAGTTAAGGCCAGAAGAGCTCCAGCCTGCCTTCTGTCCCTGCATGGGTTTCCTTTTTGTCCTGACACAGCAGACCCTCAATCCCATCCAATAACACGGTTCCCTTGGCTAAAGTAAATGACAAGATCTAAATTAAAATTACCTCAATGTTTCAGCCAATAAACAACACCGTTTTCTCGACAGACACAACAACAAATATTTGACTGAACGTCTGGCCAGTGGGTTTGAAACTCCGCATAAGCCTTCACGCCATCACTTATTCAGGAAGTTTATTGGTGTGTTAATAATTGATCACCTAATTAAGGGGAAGTTGGGGAGCTCTGGGCAGAGGCCTCTTTACCAGTGGGCTTTTGGTAAGTGCATGGTTTGGTGGAGCGCGACAGAGAGGCGCCGGTGAGAGTAACTTCTGACCAGCGCCTGCGATTCTTCTCTCATGAGCACAGAGTCCACACCTTTCCTCTCAGAGTCACTCAACATGAGGAGCGTCTTCATATAAGTCTTCAATAACAATGCATATGCATTGTTATTTAAAGTGTAATTTACAGTTTCCATTTCACCACTTCTGTTGTTTTCTTTTTTCTTTCAGTTGATTTTTCTGTCAGAGACAGAACCTTAAAATAATTCATTACGTTTTTGGGCGAAAATAAATTATTTATTTGCCTTGTATTTAAAATTATTATTAAAAGTAATCATAGTAATAAAAATAACCATAATCATGACAGTATTTAATTATATAATAATGTCTGCCTATTTTATGACTAAAATAATAATTGATTCAATAATAATGATACAGCTGTTTACAGTGTGTTGAAGCTTTATCCAATGCTTACATTTAAGTATATTACATATTGGCAAATTAGCACATATGCAATATGATAATGCATCATTTTAATTTCAAACATATTTCAGAAAAAATGTGAGACAAAAAAGAATGGCTTTAAAATCTAGTATAAATATCTATACACCTGAGATGTCTCCCCTTAATATGCACACAACTAAAAAGGTTATTAGCACATGTTTGTGCATAGTGCGTGTGGAGGAAACCCCTAAGAGTGGTGCTCCACCGTGATGCTCTGTGCAGCTTTTCTTTAGAGTGATCTCACTATCAGAGCCAGAGATTCTGCGAGAGGCCTTTTAAGAAAGCCGTCTAATGCCAGCCATCCATCATCTTGTTGAAAACACATGCCAAGCCAGCAGATAAAAGTGGCATTCATCCTTCCATTTATCCGACATGAACATGCATATATCAGCCATCTGGGCCACACTGTTACCATGAACAGCTGACGGTCAGAACCAGAGGCTCCAGCGAGGCGCAGAGCACTGTTCTGCTTCTTTTTTTTCTTTTTGTGTGGAGTGTTTTATACTTGTATTTGTTTGTAAATATAAAAAATAAAACCTCCCCCTTGGGTTCCAGATAATCTCTGGAATCTAAACAGGTTAAAAATAGTCTCATTAAACCATATTCATATGTGGAAACCTTCCAGATTCTGCAGGCAGCTGTAAGTGTTAGAAAATAATATTCAAAATGTGAACTATTTCCTACAGCGTTGCATTGCTAGTTTCCAGTAAATGGAAAGACAGGTCATGTTATTGAGGCCCATTTCATCTGTCTCCCTTTTTGCCTGCGTGAAAAATCTAATTATATAGTATATGTTTGTATGAACACTACACAGAAACCATGCAAATATAAACTAATATTAAAATACTAGTTTTAGCAAACTAATGTTTGATCTTGGCGTCTGACATAAGATCAGATTGCATATTGAGCAGCTTCCTGCCAGAGGAGCACGGCTGTATTTAAGTGTGAACCATTTGTTAACAACAAAAGATGCCACATAATAATGAACAATGGCGTGACATTATTTCATCGCATCTTTGTCCTATGTATTTTTCTTGAATTGACCAAGATCTAAATAATTAACCCTCAGCATTTCAGGAGTGAAGAGAAACGATCCCACAGAGATTCCTAAATATAATATACAACATAAAAGGCCTATGTGTTCCACACCGTGCTTTTCAACAATATTCATTTATTTTTGTTTACAATTCACCTCATTAATATATATTATGAATTCACTTCAAACTATTCTCAGCCTTATAAAAAAGTGGTGCAACTGTCTGACTGTGTTCACAGCCCATAATGGCAATGAGGAGGAAAACTAAAGTTAAGACAGCTTCCAGATCTCAGAGAACTCTCTGAGATCAGCAAGTCACTTCTTCTATCCAGACATGCCGGAAATAATGAGCCGCTATTGAATGAAAAAAAACATTTCTGCAATCAGTCAAGTTTATTATTTGTGTGCTTTTCTGGGTTGAAACTTTTTTCCCACAATATCTGAAATAGATTTTTAAATTGTGTTTGGCAATAGTTGTTTATTGTACATTCAATATATTTAAGTCTAAATAATCTGTGAGTACTGTTTCCACAATTGTTAATAATTTTACAAAATACCAAAGTGTTTAACCTAAACGTGACTGACTGAATGAAATCAGTGTGGCATTCTGGGACATGCTTTTCCTATAACAACATAAAATGAATTCAGATTATTTCCAAAGAAAATGAATTTTGGATTATTTCCAAAGAAAATGAAAATGAACAAAATGAAAGAAAATGAACAAATGAGTTGGCAGAGACTGTTATTGATGCCGCGGGCGAGAAGGAGGCTCCACCCTAAGAAGGCCTCTTATGAGACAATCAAGATATGGAGATCAATACAGTGATAATACATGACAACTGTATGACAAATGAGCAGAGGAAGTCACAGTGAAGTAAAGGCTGTGATGAAGAAGACACAGTGAAGTAGAGGCTATGATGAAGAACAGTGAAGTAGAGGCTGTGATGAAGAACAGTGAAGTAAAGGCTGTGATGAAGAATCACAGTGAAGTAGAGGCTGTGATGAAGAACAGTGAAGTAAAGGCTGTGATGAAGAACAGTGAAGTAGAGGCTGTGATGAAGAACAGTGAAGTAGAGGCTGTGATGAAGAAGACACAGTGAAGTAGAGGCTGTGATGAAGAAGACACAGTGAAGTAGAGGCTGTGATGAAGAAGACACAGTGAAGTAGAGGCTGTGATGAAGAACAGTGAAGTAGAGGCGGAGGTCCCACACTAACTCCCTCAGTGTAGTTGCCTCCATGTAACTGTTCATGTATAAATGGTGAGCTGCCTGTGAGGGGAGATGAAGACAGAAGGACAGCTCTGAGAGAGACAATGGACACCTGGTACTGGGTCACTGAGGGACCCACAGGAGCTCTGAGAGAGACAATGGACACCTGGTACTGGGTCACTGAGGGACCCACAGGAGCTCTGAGAGAGACAATGGACACCTGGTACTGGGTCACTGAGGGACCCACAGGAGCTCTGAGAGAGACAATGGACACCTGGTACTGGGTCACTGAGGGACCCACAGGAGCTCTGAGAGAGACAATGGACACCTGGTACTGGGTCACTGAGGGACCCACAGGAGCTCTGGCATGCTGCAGGATCAAAGGATCTATGGTGGGAATCAGCTGTAATGATCCTATTGATCTGAAACGCGTTGAGAAGACTTGTTGCTTGAACATTCAAGGTTCTTGTACCAGTACATGTTGAAATAACAGAAGTAAAGGAATAAAGGATAATAGTGATAATAGTGGTATTGGCAGATTGATTTGATTATGAATCTGTGTTTCTACTGTTGCTAAGCTGTTGCTAAGCTGAGCTGAGACCATCCAACGCAAAGATTACGATGATGATGATGATGATGATGACATAATGCTTAGAACTTCATCCATCATATTTTCATGAAGTCAATGAACAGACCTGGCATTATTTAATAAAAGGTCAATACTGGGCTGATGTATTGGAAAATGTTTGTAGTAATAAAACCCTAACCAATCAGCCATGCCAATACACAGATTGATTGATTTTAATCGGCACAATTACTATATGAATTAATGAAACTAAATTAGAAAGGAGCAGTGGTCTCCAATAGAACAGGAACAGCCTTTAGGCATCATCCAAACATGCCACAAAGTGAGACGCTCTTCAATGAATCAATCACTTGAAACTGAATAGGTTAATTATCCAATATGCTTGATTAATCACTTTGATTAGAAAACATGCAGTGGCATGATGAGAAATAGGAGCTTTTCAGTGTGAGCGGCAACAGATCCATCAATACTTCTAGTCGAGGTTAATAGTCACACTAATTGCCCAGCAGTGTCTGATGGATGATGGTAAGTAACATGACAGGAGAATGTCAGAAACAAATAAAGAAAGAGGAGATATAGATGCCAGTGAATTTAGACTTAACATGAGAAATGTATTTTATTGTAATAAAACAGATTCATTATTGCTCTTATATATAAATCCGATGGCTCATAATTTTGTTATCTCATTATTTGCATGGCTTCTAAGTTCAGCTCTCACAAAATATGATAATAATAATAATCCTGTACTTAGAATGTCAGAAACAAACAACCTCGACAAGTGGGAAGTGAAGATGTGCTGAAGATATCTTCTTCAGGAACAACAAACTGATCAATTTTTCATGGCGTAAGCTGGGAGCATTTTCAAAATATTTGAGCAGGAGTCAGTGATCGTCCGGAGAAAGATCAGAGAGAGCATTTGACCTCCTCTGAACCCAGACCTGCTTTACAGTTTCCAACATGAGCATCGCTGTTGCCTTGAGCCAGCAGCAGCATGTGCTGGAGAATGTTGTTACATATCCGATAGTCATCCAGATATTCAACTCATTGCCCTTCTAAAGGCTCAAATGTAGCTACAACGATATATATGAATATAGAAACCAGTGCATGTCATAGGAAGGCCTGCCAATGGTTTGATTTATTACAATTTACTCTTTTAAAAGCTGACAAACCAAGACTTGTGGTATGAACTGTAGAAGCATCTACACATGGCACTATATGCTTAACTTAGGATCAGATCTTTCGTGGAAACCCATTTTCTTTCTGATATTAAAAGTGTATTTAGATAGATGGGTTGATGGACCGATTGATAGATGTCTGTGAACTTTTCGATTCCAAATGAACGCCCCGCTTACTGAGTGAAAGGTCAGGGAGAGATGAGAGATGATAATGATTTTATAATGATGGTTCTGAAAGGCCCCGCATTTGCTTCTCATGTGAAGTGCTTCAAGGGAGAGAGAGAGTTATGTGGAGAGAGAGAGAGATGCAGAGAGAGAGAGAGTGATGCGGAGAGCGAGAGAGTGATGTGGAGAGAGAGAGAGAGTGATGCGGAGAGAGAGAGAGTGATGCAGAGAGAGAGAGATTTTTTTTTTTTGATTTTTAGAAAACCTTTATTTTACTTAAAACATGAACGTAGGGAACCTCGTAGTTATGATACTTAAAAAATCAACAGACAAACAAAACCACAAAAACAAGATTAACACAACAGTTGCTCCTCACACTGAGTTAAAAGGAGCGTTCAACACTAGTTCCTCTCCAGCCACACAACATAGTATCTTATCGTAACACCATTTTTCAATAAAGTCTTGCATGTTGTTCATACTGTTAAAAAACCTAAACTCGACCCAGATTCGAGCCTTAACTCTTGAGATAAAAATGGGAAGAGCTTCCTGCCCTGCTCTGTCCTCTACTCTGTTTTTCCTGCTCGTATACACAGACAGTTTTGCCTCTCCAACCAGGTGGTTCAACAGCATCCACTTGGAGGCGTCCACTTTTTTGTAGCCGACTCCTAAAATGAAGGCGGTCCTGGACCAGGCCTCCCCAAACCCCTTAAAAATCTCCCGCAGTGCATTAAAGAGATTACAGAGCCTCTTACAATAATAAAAACAGTGGAACACGGTCTCGACCTCTTCACAGAATGGGCATTTCTTACCAACGGTAGGATTGATGACAGACACAAACCCGTTCACAGCAATAGCCCCGTGTAGGATCCGCCACTGCAAATCCCGAGTTCTCTTCTTTATGGGAGGTTTGTACAAAACCCTCCAAACTGGTTTCACACTAATGCCCAGGTTCAGCGTTTCCCTCCACACAGTGTCGGCTCTCTGGTCCAGTCTGTTCTTATTGAGCACTTTCACGCATTTCGTGTAGATTGTTCTCCCTTCCACCATGTGGAGGTCCAAAAAGTGTGATCTGCCTCGCTGAATAGTGGTCCTGAGACCCCATCCAGCTTCGGCGAACAGCCAAGATCCGGAAATGGATCTGTAGAATCCGGCGCCTCCTCTCCTCTCCCGTACTCCTGCAGCATCTCGACCTCGTCCTCCGTCAGTCTCCCCGCCCATGTACTCAGGATTCTCGCGCTCAGCCGGATGGACTTCAGCCCGAGCAGTGCAGCCACTGCAGATGAGTCCCCCAGTCCAGCAGTCGCCTCAGGGTGGTGGTTCCGGAGGAGCACAGCATGCTGGTCAGACCCGGTGTTGTGCCGTCCTGGATGTCCAACCTGGCTCCATACATCAGCGGTTCCTCAAGCAGCCAATGCAGGGAGCACGTGGGTCCTGGTCTCTTCCACACAAAACAAGTCCATGCCTTAAAAAGTGACTGGTAAAAGGGAGATAATCCACTAACCTTAAAAAGGTTAAAATCCATAAAAAAAGTGCAGTGTCCAGTCCCAGCCCAGCTGCCTCCCTCAAAATGCAGCCTGTCACCTCCCTCCATACCACATCCGTTGGCCCTGCGAGATACCGCTGTAAAAACTGGAACCTGAACGTGGTTACTCTACTGTCAATATGCACGAGCCCTTGTCCCCCCTCCTCTTTGGGTAGAAAGAGTATGCTCTGAGGGACCCAGTGCAGTTTATCCCAGAAACAATCTGTGAGGATGGCTTGTAGTTTCTGTGTAAGGCCTTTCGGTGGGTGCATGCAGGCCAGTTTATGCCACAGAGCTGAGGCCACCAGATTGTTTATGATCAGAGTCCTGCCTCTATATGATATCTGCGGTTTCAGCCATTTCCACTTGGCCAGTCTTCCCTGCATCTTCTCCACAACTCCCTCCCAGTTTTTCTTTACAATACATTCATTCCCCACATACACACCAAGATATTTAAAACCATCTACTTTCCAGGTCAACCCCCCTGGTAGACTGGGCAGCCCCTCCCTCCAGTTCCCCACTGCCAGTGCTTCACTCTTTGACCAGTTAACCTTAGCAGCTGACAGGGTACCGAAGTCCTTAACAATGGAGGTCAGTGTGTTGACCTCCTTCTGGTTTCTAACAAAAATGACAACGTCGTCAGCGTATGCTGATAAAATAAGCTTGTTGTTAGAACCCTTTAGGCCCTGACCTTCAATCTCTGTTCTGATTCTACACAACAAAGGTTCAATAGCCAGCGCATATAGAATTCCTGAGAGAGAGCAGCCCTGTCTCACCCCTCTATGCACTCTAAAGGGTGCGCTGAGGCCTCCATTAATTTTCAGCACACTCTCAATGTCCTGGTACAACACCTTAATCATAGCTATGAGACCTGGGCTGAGGCCAAAACCCTCTAGAGTCTTCCAGAGGTAAAAGTGCTCAACCCGGTCAAAAGCCTTTTCCTGGTCTAACGAAATGAGACCAGTCTTAATACCCAACGAACCAGAGATGTCCAAAAAATCACGAATTAAGGACACATTGTCCAGTATACTCCTACCCGGCACGCAGTATGTCTGGTCCTTGTGGACGACCTTGTCCATCACCTCCCTCAGCCGGTTGGCCAGTGCTTTAGACAGGATCTTGTAGTCAGAGCAGAGAAGGGACACCGGACGCCAGTTCTTCATTTCCTGCAGGTCTCCTTTTTTCGGACACATCAACACGGGCTCCTCTGATTGAAGGATGACCCGGCTCACCACTGAGCAACAGTTAAGGGCCACACCCCTCAAGAGTAGCATCATAACACACTAGCTGTGAACACACTCAGGTAGCCTCTTTCTATTATAAAGCATTGGCTTCCAGCTGGCCGCTGAATATTTGGATGGTATTTGTTTGCATCATCCAAGCTTAAAAACAACTGTAATTTAGCAGGTCTGTGACGATATGCAAACTCTGGTCTCCTGCATGAAAGTCAGACGTACTGCATGCCCATCCACCTCCCTGACCTCCACTTTGCTACAGAAATATTGCAAACTTATACCTGCACCAAAGTTGGCATTGGAGCTAAATGTTGAGGTACAGAATCGCCCAATATATATGTAATTCATTGCTACTGGGCTTGAATATTCATCGTCATGAGACGGTGAATCTCTTTTCGTGCCATTATCAAGCAAAAATGTCTATATATGCCAAAGATTAATTCATGGCACTCACATGCATTCATTCCTCCTTTGAGATAACCCGCTTTTGATTTGAATGAGTGCATGTTCTTTTCTCTAGTACCACCCTCAGGATATATGTAGTGGATCTTTAATTACAGCATTTGACTAGTTTGCATAACACGTGTTGTTGGAAGTTGTGATAAAGCAGAGACTCACCTCCATTCGCATTAATGCAATAATAACTTCACCTCGACTGTGAAAATGTTTCATTCTGAATCTTCTGGACGTAATTGCATGCTCTCCAACATACAACAACACATGTGGACTTTTTCCTTGTTTGCAATTCAAAGAAAAAGAAGGCAATAAAGGAAGATAATCAACAACAAGAACATGGTGTAGTCATTTGAGGATGAATAGAATAATCCATTATTAGTCCCACAGTGGGGAAATGTATTCTCTGTATTTGACCCATCCTTATTATTTCAAGGAGCAGTGGGCAGCCGCTAGTGAAACGCCCAGGGAGGAATTTAGGGTTCAGTGTCTTGCTCAGGGACAATATGACACATGAACTATGGGGAGACTGGGGATCGAACAGGCTACTTGTGGTTGAGGAATGACCACTCATCCCCCTGAGCTACATGCATGTGCTCTGCATTCTGGGATACATTGATTGAACTGCAGGTAATATACGTAGGAGACTCGTAAGAGTTTTGGATCAAGAATCCCATTTCTCCGACTGCTGTTTCCACTAGAGAAAACACTTCACATGCAACAGAACACTTCAGTTTTCATGAAGTGTTTATAGTGGAGTGACACTTGACAATACATTAGTGAAATATGTAGTTATACTGATTATTCCAGAGCTGTGTAAACCTCTGCTGGGTACAGTTGATGCTCTACTGTGGGTACCAAGGGACTGTACAGCATGCTATGCCTCAGCACATGTTCTACCTTACATTATTAAGAATGTGGGTTTATAATTGGGTGTGGCTGTAAAGCGTTGTGCAGCAGCACACCCACTGATCTCCTAAGACTACGGCCAACTGCATTTTGTATTGGCCCACAGCAAGACCTAGAAATATAATCAGAATCAGCTTTAATGGAGACAAAGTCAGGCAAATGGCAGCTAGCCTGCGAGCTCAACAATCGTATTTATGCCGTCCGAACAAAACACAATAAAATGCCACACTAGCAGCTACCAGGTCGCTCAGCTCACAGCGCGGCACGGAAACCTCTCAGACGAGACTTCATAACAGAGCCTCACTGAAGTCAGGAATAATGTGCCCGGAAAAGATGCCGGAATTCAACAACGTGAGCAAGTCCAGAAACACGAAGACTCGTCAGCTAACTTAAAGCATCAGGTGTCAGATAAAGCTTGTGCTCGTGCTTTTGATGTGAGGAGAGAACAGACGCCACAGACGCCACACTCAGCTGTTAATTATTTTAACAATGTTAATTACTGTTAACGATAACTCTGAGGTCGCTGCTCAGTCGCGCCTCCAGCTGCAGTGGATTTATTCCCTGAGGTCAGAAATTGACCAGTTTTTGAAAGAGAAGGACCGACCCTCCAGCTGTTCTCCACTCCCTTCCTGATGATGCAGAAGAAGTGAAGAGAGTCTGAACTAGAACTGATGGAGATGCAGTGATGATTCTCTAAAGAACCAGCATCAGCTTCTCTCTCTTCCAGACTTCTACCGGAATTTGGAAAAGGCCAAATTTCCTCTCATGCGATTTTTTAAATATTAAATATAATATATATATATATATATATATATATATATATATATATATATATATAACCCTAACCCGAGCACATATATATAGCATAATTGACCTCATTTGATTCATTTTGCGATATACCTCACCTCTAGTGAGCGGCCCAGACTTTCGTATATTTTTCTGTATATTTTTCTGTTTTCTAATCTTCAAATCATCTTAAACTTCTTCAACTTAAAGGTTCTGCTTACGTTCAGCTACAGACAAATGTTGACCAAAACTTCAGCTATTACTGTATGATTCAGCTTTTTGATATATTTTATACTTTTTGAACTGTCACCATTTATGTTTTATCGTCATATCACATTATGTCAGAAATGACACCTCAATAATAACACATCTTACTATACTAGCAATGTTGGTGTTTAAATAATGTACCGGTAACACTTTATAATAACTGCACCCTATGAAGCATTAGTTAAGTATGAGTAAACACTGAATTCATCATTTATAAAGCATTATTCAAACTTAAAAAAATTATGGATTCACCATTTGTAAATGAAGTATTAACTAATGCTTCATAGCGTGCAGTTATTATAAAGTGTTACAAATGTAACACATCTTACTACTGAAACAATTTCTAGTTATTTTTAGTATTTGTATTATATATTTTATAGATGTGGTAAGGCAGGTCACAGGCAGCCTGCGATTAAGGACCCAGGTAAAGGGGCAGAGCCTTTAAAAGGGGGTGGGAAGATCACCTGTGCCTTTCTGCCTAACGACACACACACCTGAGAGCAGCTGAGGCCAGCCAGGTTGAGGGACTAATCTGAGTCCTTGCCAGAGCAACCACTGTTTTTCCCAGGCCTTTTATATCTACATGTCCTTTTAAAGTTATCAATTACATGTGCTTTTTATGTTTGATTTTAGCTTGTGCTGAAGAGAGGGACACAGGGGCAGAGCAGCCATATATATTTTGCATGGGCATTTTATTATTGTGTTGTTTTATTTGGTTTACTGTGAATAAGTATATTTTATGTTGTTGGTGTGATTATTTACTGTTGTTATTCAGCTCTGCACTGGCCTCCCTGACTGTGCAGTTTTAGTCCCACATGGTTTAATTTCTAGTTTGTACACTTGTGATTTAGTTATAGTTTACCCAATTTGTTAATAAAGTCTTATGGTTGGTACGTAGTCTCTGGCTCCAGTTTACTCTGGGCGTTGTGCGGGGTTTATCACCGGGTCACAATTGGCGTTGTCGGCAGGATCGAAAATATAGACAGAGACTACTTGCCATCAGTTATTTTTCTTGTATTTGGCCCTGGGTTGTATAGTGGTAGACAGTTGTGTAGTGGGAAAAACAGTGGTGGTATCTGCAATCAAGATCAACGGGGATTGGCTGTAGCGACTTCAGGACGCTTCAAGGCCTCTACGGTGAACATTAGTCTGTGGTATGGAGGACATTCAAGCCATCATGGATCAGGTGCGGCAGCTTCAGGCGGCAAACGAACAATTGAAGTTGCAGGTGGAAAACCAAAGCACCGTTTCACCTCAAGCAGGCCCATCTAATGACTCTTCCTCAGCAAGTGTCAGCATACCTATCCTTGCTGCTGCTCCAGTACAAACTCAATTTGTGTATGTTCCAAGAGAGCGAAAGTGTCCAAAGTTTTCTGGTAAATTGTCTGTTGATTTGCTAACTGTTGAGAAATGGATTGAAGAGGCTCAGAAATGCCTGGCAGTTCGACAAATGTCCCAAGCTGAACAGATTCTTTTTCTGTGTGATCATTTAGATGGGGGGGCTAAAGCAGAACTTGATTTTCATTGTCCGACAGACAAAAACAGCTCAGAAAAGATATTTTCTATACTTGCTGCAAATTATAGTTGCTCCCAGTCATATGTTGCCTCACAGCTTCAGTTTTTCCAGCGCAGTCAGAGGGAAGGAGAATCTCTCAGAGACTATTCTCATGCGTTAAAGTCACTTATGGATGTGGTCATTCGTAAAACACCCGGTGGCATTCCTACCTCTGACCAGCTCTTGCGTGATCAGTTCACAGAAAATATACATGACGATACGTTGCGGAGGGAACTTAAACGCAGCGTCAATCAAGACGCTACTATGTCATTTACTATGCTCCGTAGTGTTGCCATCAGGTGGGCGGAAGAGGGAAGAAAGGAGAGTAAGCAAAGGGCTCGTGCTTTTTCTTGCAATACATATACCAATTCAGGGGACATCAATGTAGTTGAGTCCAATGCTATAAATGTGCCACCTCGTAGCGATCTAGCTGAGCTTAAAGAGTGTCTTAGGAACCAACAGGTACAGCTAGATGCTATTATGAAACATATAGGCATCTTAAATGCAAGGCCAAACATGCAAACTTCACAAAACGAGGGGAGAGACACAAAACACTATCAGTTTCAAACGGATGGTAGACCAATTTGCCTCCGATGTAATAAGGGAGGACACATAGCACGGTTCTGTAGGGCCCAGCAACAGTCCGCCATAGGTCCCACCAACAGCTCAGGACATCATGCAACAGTACAGACAAATGATGCGGTAGCCACCTCAGTTTGGCCGCCGGAAAACTAGCGCCTTCTGGTGGGAGGAGTCAGACACCAGGAGGGGGGCTCTCAGGCTCAAGTAACCAGGAAGAACGTCCACCTGAACTCATAGGGGAATGCCCAATAGTGGAAGTTAGCATGGGAGGTTTCACAGTCCCTTGCCTACTGGACACTGGGTCTATGGTCTCCACTATTACAGAAGAATTCTTCATAGAACATTTCCAGTCACAAGGCGAAGACATGTTGCGACAGTGCAACTGGCTACAGTTGAAGGCAGCAAATGGACTGGGAATCCCCTACATAGGTTACTTGGAACTTGATGTCAATGTCCTGAGTAAGACCCTTCCCCGGATGGGGGTATTGGTCGTGAAGAGCCCAGAAGACCCTCGCCTTAAGGAGCAAAAAGGATCTGTACCCGGTTTGCTCGGCATGAATATCATTCGACGTTGCTATCATGAGCTGTTTGTTCAGCTTGGTCCTGACCTTTTTGAGTTCCCTCTATTAAGATGTGCCGGTCCAGGCTGGAAAGAGGCCTTGTCAGAGTGCCACTCCATTGAGTTACTTAATGAACAGGGGTACTTGGGGAAGGCTAAGGTCAAAGGTCGACCTGTACGTATTCCAGCAGGCTCTATGAAATTCATCTCCATTGTCTGCCCAAGTTCTGCTACCACCACTCTTCCCTCAGTTTTACTGGAACCCCTCGAAGATGGAAGCTGTCTGCTTGCAGGTGTGCTGATTTCCAAGGCCCTGTTGACAGTATATAAGGGCATGGTGGAGATACCGGTTGTCAATGTCGGCTTACAGGATGCATGGCTCAAACCTAACACCCTATTGGGTGCACTGCATGTGGTTCAGACCAAGTCTCCTCTGTACTCCGTGACCTTAGAGGATGAGGGTGGAAGCCAGGTGGCCGTGGTGCAATCCATTACTGCTGACAGTGGAGCAACCTTCGATCTCTCTAGTTCCTCATGGCCTAACCTGCTACCCGAACAAGAGCAACAAGGGGAGGCTCTATTGAAGAAATATGCAGGAGTACTCAGTAAGGGAGAGGGAGACCTAGGTTGCACCACCTTGATGGAGCATGAGGTTCCTGTGACGGATGACATCCCTGTTCGCCAGCGCTATAGGCGGCTACCTCCCTCACAGTATGAGCAAGTCAAGGCTCACATTCAGGAGCTGTTATGTAGTGGCGTCATTCGGCCGAGCTGCAGCCCTTATGCCTCCCCCATAGTCATTGTCCAAAAGAAGGATGGAAGCATAAGGCTGTGTGTGGACTATAGGCTCCTGAACGCAAAGACAAGGAAAGATGCATTCCCACTGCCACGGATAGAGGAGTCACTGGATGCCCTGGGCGGGGCAAAATGGTTTTCCACACTTGACTTGGCCAGTGGATACAACCAGGTGGCCATGGCGGAAAAAGACAAGGCCAAGACAGCATTATGCACCCCATTTGGACTTTTTGAGTTCAATCGAATGCCCTTTGGTCTGTGCAATGCGCCCAGTACCTTGCAGCGACTAATGGAGCGCATTTTTGGTGATCAGTCTCTCCAGTCACTTTTGCTATATCTTGATGACATTGTTGTGTTCTCATCAACCTTTGAAGATCATCTACAGCGCTTGGAATTGGTCCTGGCTCGCTTGCAAGGACACAACCTGAAGTTGAACTTAAAAAAATGTCATTTTTTTCAACGAGAGGTTAAGTACCTGGGGCACATTGTGTCAGCAGCTGGGGTTGCTACTGACCCGGACAAGATCATTGTTGTGTCACAATGGAAACAACCCACTACTGCGAGAGAGCTTCGGTCATTTCTTGGTTTTGCTTCTTATTACCGCCGGTTTGTGGAGGGGTTTTCAAAGCTGGCAGCACCCTTACACCGCCTGGTGGTAGATGTAATTGGAAGTAAACATAAGCCCAAGGGTCATGACAAGTGCTCCATCATGGAGAAGTGGAATGAAGAATGTGAACAGGGGTTCCAGTCCTTGAAGGAGCGACTAGTCAGTGCTCCAGTTCTGGGCTATGCTGACTTTACCAAATCCTTTATTCTTGAAATTGACGCAAGTCATGCTGGACTAGGTGCAGTACTGTCTCAAGATCAGGAAGGCCAACGGAGACCTATTGCTTTTGCTAGCAGGGGCCTCAGACGCTCAGAACGTAATATGTCTAACTACAGCTCCAGGAAGCTAGAGCTTTTGGCCCTTAAATGGGCAGTGACAGATAAGTTCAGGGAGTACTTGCTGGGGAATAAGTCCACCATCTTCACTGATAATAATCCCCTGAGCTACCTAAGAACAGCCAAGCTCGGAGCGGTGGAACAGCGCTGGGTTTCAGAACTGGCTGCATTTGACTTTGAGGTCAAATATCGTCCAGGCACTGCAAATAAGAATGCAGATGCACTCTCTCGACAGCCCACCAGTGACTCAATATCTTCAGTAACCCCTGGCATCCAAGTACCCGATTGGATCCGTGAACAACAGCATGGGCCCCAGATTCCAACTCAGGACCTTGTCACTACTTCGGCGATTCAAGCTCTACCAATGCGGGAAAAGGCAGATTTACAAGCACTCCAGGAAGCAGATCAAGTGATTGGTGCATTTAAGTTTTACTGGCAGCGTGCGACACGTCCATCAAAACAAGAATTGACAACAGGACCCAAACTTGTCCGTAAACTTGTTCAACAATGGGACAAGATTTGTCTGAGGGAAGGAGTTCTGTATCGCCGCACCAGGCCGCCAAAAACGGGTGCAGAGGTTTTTCAGCTCCTTCTCCCTGAGTGTCTTAAGGGCGAGGTGCTCAAACAGCTCCACAACGACCATGGTCACCAAGGGGTGGAACGGACCATCAACCTGATAAGAGAGAGATGCTTTTGGCCTAACATGTGGCCAGATATTGAGAAATACTGCCACCACTGTAATCGTTGCCTGGTAGCTAAAGCCAACCAACCCAAAGTCAGAACATTCCCTGGTAACATAATGGCATCAGCACCCTTAGAGATTCTGGCCATTGACTTCACTGTCTTGGAGAAAGCTACCGATGGGCGAGAGAATGTCCTGGTTATCACGGATATTTTCTCTAAATTTACCCAAGCGTATCCGACCTCGGATCAGAAAGCTGGCACTGTAGCTCGGATTCTGACAGAAAAATGGTTTTACATGTATGGCATCCCCAAGCGTATCCACAGTGACCAAGGCAGGAATTTTGAAGGAGAACTGTTAAAACAGTTCTGCAAAATATATGGTATTGAAAAGAGCCGCACCACACCCTACCACCCTGAGGGTAATGGGCAGTGCGAGAGATTCAACCGCACCTTGCATGACTTACTCCGTAGCCTTCCACCTGAAAAGAAAAGGAAATGGCCACAGTACCTGCCGCAGATCCTGTTTGCATACAACACAACAGAACATGCTTCTACCAGCTACTCTCCATATGAGTTAATGTTTGGGCAAAAAGCCAAGCTACCTGTTGATTTTTTGCTGGCCACCACAGACAATAACTTGGCTCCAAGCTCCACCCAGGACTGGGTAGTTGAGCATCAAAAAAGGCTGAAGACTGCATATCATCATACTACGGATCAGCTCAGATTGGCAGCTGAACGTAGGAACAGGCAACTGATCCCAAATGTAACAGGAATGCTGGCACCAGGCACCCTCGTCTTCCGAAAGAATCATCCACTTGGACGCAACAAAATCCAGGATGTCTGGGACCATATAATCTATGAGATTGTGCGCTGTTTGGATGACATAGGAAGGGTTTACAAAATCAGACCAAGGGATGGAGCTGGGCTGGAGAAAAATATCAACAGGACGGAGCTTAAAGTTCTTCCTTGGACTGCAACGGTTGACACTCCTGACTCTCCTCCACCTGAACTGCACGGTCTGTCTCAAGAAGAAGAAACTGACATTGATATGCCTGAAGAAGAAAGTGAAATGGGCAGTGTAATAATGGTCAACATGCAGCCTCTAACTCCGGGGAACTTCCAACTGCCAGCTGTACCGCATAATGTGTTACCTGATGACCCACCAGCTACGATACACCCAGATCCCCAACTAAGCTGCCTATCAGACACATTACATGAGTCTTCCACTACCTCCCCTGTTCCCGCGAGACGGTCCCATAGGACTACAGCAGGCAACCACACCAATCCCTTTAATTTACCACAATCTGTATGCAGGCCAGTTGAAAATAGGTAACCATGAAAGCAGCCTTGACATATCCAGTAAACCGGTCTATGCATTGTCCAGACCATGGGTCTAAAACCCATGTAGTAAAATATTTTTGTCACCGGGACGATGACCTTTCAAAATGGGGGTAGATGTGGTAAGGCAGGTCACAGGCAGCCTGCGATTAAGGACCCAGGTAAAGGGGCAGATCCTTTAAAAGGGGGTGGGAAGATCACCTGTGCCTTTCTGCCTAACGACACACACACCTGAGAGCAGCTGAGGCCAGCCAGGTTGAGGGACTAATCTGAGTCCTTGCCAGAGCAACCACTGTTTTTCCCAGGCCTTTTATATCTACATGTCCTTTTAAAGTTATCAATTACATGTGCTTTTTATGTTTGATTTTAGCTTGTGCTGAAGAGAGGGACACAGGGGCAGAGCAGCCATATATATTTTGCATGGGCATTTTATTATTGTGTTGTTTTATTTGGTTTGCTGTGAATAAGTATATTTTATGTTGTTGGTGTGATTATTTACTGTTGTTATTCAGCTCTGCACTGGCCTCCCTGACTGTGCAGTTTTAGTCCCACATGGTTTAATTTCTAGTTTGTACACTTGTGATTTAGTTATAGTTTACCCAATTTGTTAATAAAGTCTTATGGTTGGTACGTAGTCTCTGGCTCCAGTTTACTCTGGGCGTTGTGCGGGGTTTATCACCGGGTCACATAAAGTAAAAACATGATCACACACACCTGGTTCAGTGAGAAGCGTGATCAGCGCTTCAAACTATGACACTCTACGTTCCGTCTAGTGTCAGTTTTAGACGTGTCAGTGACAAAGTGTCAGTTTTAGCTCGTTACATGCCCAGTGTCTTTTCAAAATAACTTCTGTGTTCACAGGAAAC
>JBAMJR010000035.1:1652500-1670000 GCA_038501785.1 Myoxocephalus aenaeus | reverse complement strand
TGTATACTATATATAGAGCTGTTGTGATGGTTGTCAATATTCCTGGTGAGGATGGTTTAGCCCCAATAATTCTTTCAAAGGCAAGGTTGACAGTGAGCATTAGCTTTTAATGTGACATTCAAGCAGTCATTTAAGAAACTTGCTCAACACTGTGTTCTGGATCCACTGTGAATATATGGACCAATGCGGTCTGATTTGTCCACACAAAAAAAGTTTAAGTGATAGTAAAGAAGAACAATCAAAGCCTAGTTATTTTAGGCTATATTGACTTGACTTTTGAGAATTTCTAGCACACATATATGCACAAAGGAAAAAAACAGATGCGCTGTGTTAAGTGTATATAGCGAATGCTAATTTCCAACACCTGTCCACAGGAGGCTTTTAAAAAAAATAGAATAAAAAAGAGAATACATCCACAGATACATACATAGATACATACACAAAGTAAAAGTATGAGGGTGTTAAACATGTGAACAATGTTGTTTTTCTCTTCTCTTTACCATGATTTAAGACCTTTATTAAAAACCTTAAAATTGTGTTGCACTTTCAGTTCTGTTGGGAGACGGTTCCATTGCTCTGCAGAAAAAGCTGACTGACCAAATGAGGTTCTGCGCATTGCAACCCGGCAGTTCACTGTGCCGTGTGTTGACTGTAGTGGTGTGTGTGTGTGTGTGTGTGTGTGTGTGTGTGTTAACTGTCGTGGTGTGCTGGTGTCTTTTAATAAATTCATTCAGGAGGGAAGGAGCGTTACCATGTAGGCATTTGAAAATAAGTTTTAATCTTGAATAGTTTATGAAGCTTTCAAAGCTGAACATGTTGTGTTTTTTCAAGATCTGACAGTGGTGCCACCTCATTGTTTTTTTGTCCATTACTTTTAATGTCTGGTTCTACAGTGATATGATGGGTTGTATGGTTGTTTGAGAGGCTTGTGACCAGGTAGTGACGCAGTACGATAGCTGTGAGAATATCATGGCATGCATGTAAAGCTGAGCTGTGCTGAATGGCAGATACTGTCTAATGAATCTGAAGCAGTTGAGATTCAATTTAATGTTTGTACTGATGTTACTTACTTGTTTATCAAATCTTAGATGTGAGTCTAAGATGATTCCTAAGTACTTGACATTGTCAACCTCACTGATGACCTCATTCTTTATTTTTACCATAAATCTAGCATTTTCATGTCGTTTCCGTATTGAAAAACAAATTGAGACAGTTGTTTTACATTCAGCGCTGAATGAGAGGACTCAAGCCATTGTGATACAGAATGTAATGAGTCAGTAGGCTGATCACCGGCCTTGCTAGATGTTTTGGCTGATGTATAAATAACTGTATCATCGGCATACATTTTACAGCCAACCCCCAGACAACTCTCAGGTAGGTCGTTGATATACATGCTAAATAGCAATGGACCTAGAACCGAGCCCTGGGGTATCCCCATGATATTGGCACGGATGGTGGACTTTTCCCCATTGACTCTCATACATTGTACTCTTCCCTTGAGGTATGAGACAAACCATTGTGAGGCAAGATCAGAAAATTGGAATTTGGGAAGTTTGGATATCAACACACTGTGGGTAACAGTATCAAACAATTACAATTCTTAAGTAATCTGGAAAGCTTTTGAGGTACACATGTGTTTGATGTGTAGTTTGATTGTAAATGAGGTGCAGGATTACATGAAAAAGCATTAAAAAAGGTATTGTGTGTTGTTTCTAGATAAGTGAAAATTATCCCTAGAAAATGGAGCACAGCCCAAGACTTTGCGCTACAGGTCATGCATATGCCACGTATGCCTATACTTGTATAATCAGCTAGATCAATACACTCACAGGCCCGCGCCACCTATTGCATTTACATCGGGCCCACGCACAGGAAGGACAGGGCCTCGTGTTGCCATAGGTTGTCCTTGACTGCTATACAGCCAAAGATGAAGCAGCGTGTCTTTTCTTATAACACAACCAGATTCCTTTGAAGAGAATGAATTTCTTTTAAATCTACCTTGTTGTTTCTGAATACAATGAATGAACACAAGGTGAGACATCGTTACAGCCTTAGAAGCTGTTGTTGATGGAAGCCAAAGGAACCGAGAGGCTTTCTTCTACTCCAGTATCGGCCTTCTGAAGTCAACATTGTCATTACAGACACAAAGCGGCACTGTGTGTGGACATGATTCGCTCTTGTCCTGACAAAAGTGTCAGCATGAAGGAATCACAAGCACCGACAACAAGCCATGATCCCAACAAAACAACGACTTGAAGCTCAGGAATCTTAAGGCATCAACTCAAAGTAATATAACTATCTACTAATATTAAACGTGTAATATAACTGTCCTATTGGAACTAATGAGACTGCACGTCCCAAGCTTTTAGCAAAAAAGCATTTGTTCAAGTCAAGGATAATATTCACATTGTGGAAATCTGTTCATTGCTCATTAAGAATCCAAACCTTGTTCCACATTGAGTTGTCTGCAACTGGGACACAACATATATTGGAGTCATTTGTAATTTAATGTAAAATAAATAAATCCAATATAAAACATCTCCTTTTGAAAAGTATCAGACAAAAGAAAACTGACAGTGACGTTTTGTGAACCTTTTGTCATGTCTAATTATGGTACAAAATGTTTAAAATAATAAAACATTTGATCTTTATTTTATATTATGTCAATGATAAATGATCCATCATGTAGTCTGGGAAACACACTTTCTTATCTTATTGTTGAGATTCAAATGAGAAGATGGACAGGAGGCAGTTAACTTAGCTTTGCTTAAAGACTGTAAACAGCACTATTTACATGACTAAAATATGAATTTGTTATTAGTGTTGTCCTTTCAGCAGCTGATTCTGATCTGTCAGTATTACTCTCAAATAACTACATATATTTCAGTGTAAAAAAATATAATATTTTCTGTATTTTTTTGTTTTCCTATTGTACAGAAATTTCATTGAACAACTGATGTACAAGCCAGATCGTTAATTGTGTGTACGTTACACACCTAGTTTTTACAACGGTGTATGCTATTTCATGTACTTTGTGTTTCATTTTAAATCGCTTATCTCTTAATTATATTACTCTATTTCAGTTTTGCTTCATAATTTGTTTCATCTCCTCATCATATTTTATACACCTTCCTTTTTTATGTTATTCATGTAAAGCCCACTAAATTCCCCATCTGCGAAATGTGCTAGAGAAATAAACTTGCTGTTGCTCTGTGTAAATGCAAATTGCTTTTGTAATTGTTTCATCCCGTTCCTCTAAGGACTCGGCTCTGGTTAGTGTCCTCATCGTCCCGCTGATTGGCACGTTTGGGTGATGCGATAAAATGTGCGTTACATGTCGGATGGATGGGTCAGAGAAAAACAGGATGTTCGTCGAGGGAGGAGAGACCTGCTCAAGTGCAAAGCCAGAAATAAAGTTGTGTCACGTGGCTGTTTGGTCACTCTGTAGTCACCTGAATCTTTAGTCACTCAAGTTAACGTCAACAGACTCTTCTCCTAAACCTGGTGAAGGGCTTCGTTGCCATAACTTGACTTCCCATGAAGACGGACATTTATTTAGAAAAGATTCTATGCATTTTACAAGCATCTATTGACACGTCGTCTCTGACACGTGCAACACTAGCACTAGAGGGGACATGGAGGGCAATTCTTTGAAGCTTAGATCCACTGAACTGCGTTATTTGACGTATTAGTGCGATAACTTGTTGATTAAGTTACTTCCTCTCACTAAATGCAAAAACGTCCACATTATAAAAGGAAATGTCCACAATTAAAGTATTTGTGGTTTGCCAAAACATACATGACGAGGCCGGGTTAGGCCTGAGACTGCAAACACATCTCTTAGGAAGGGCACTGTACTTTCTTGGTCTCACTCTTTCACACTGTATGTCTTTTTCTCATTGAAATGAATGTCCTTTATTTTCAGGAACATACAAATATTTTGCCACAGGTTTATGATCAGATTGGAAATAAAGAGAGGCACTCAAATATGAAATGATACTGTGAAAGACAAATGGAAACAGAGACATGCCAACTGATGGCTCCCACAGAGTAAAAGAGACAGCCTAACAAAGAGATGATGAAAACAGCATCCACTCATACACACACACACACACACACACACACACACACACACACACACACACACACACACACACACACACACACACACACACACACACAGTAATGCTTTGAGTGAGAGGAAGATGCTAAGTTATTAATCAGCCTCACAAAACAAATGATCATGTTTGATTTCAAAGTATACTCACAATGTTTCCACAAACAAACAAAAAGAGCTTATATTAAGAACTAAACATGTACAAATGCTTACCGTAAATAACCACAAAGACATTTTGCCAATTGATCAGAAGAATTCAGATGTAAAGGCTCATGGGCGCGCGGCAGAAAGCAACAGCAGTGCATGAGCTGTTATGGGACCAGTCTGGGGGCCTGTGCACTCTGCAGATGGCTCCTCGTTATCTGTCCACTAGCAGGGGCACCTCTCCTGGATCTCTGCAACAGCCCGGAGCCGAGGCTGAGCCGAGTCCCACATGTCCAAATGATCTCTGCTCTCGCCTCCTTGGACACGAGGACCGTCCAGAGGGAGGCGGGTGACCTGGGCGGCAAAACTGTATCACAAGCATCTGTCTGCCACACGCTCACAAATGCACCAGTTGGTACAATTAAACTGAGATAAACTTCACAGTAACACCGATTACAAAGTCCCTCTCCAGGCTACACTCTTCATTCCACCCCAAAATGACTATCCCACTAAATTATGATGGTTTGGTTAATCCTATAGCCTCGTTACTTCGGATGCGAGACATGTAAGGTATTCCTTAGTGGTTCGGATGATGGGAACATCAGGGTTCTTCCCCTGGGGACCATGAATATCCACAAGACATGTAATTGCTATCCAGGTAGCAGTTTCCTGGACACCCTGTGATGAACCAAAGTGCTCAACAAGTTTGAAATGGTTTCACTTAACGTGGACAATAAACAAAAGGTCATGGGTACGGTCCGATCATCTCCACCGCTGCTCTTCTCTTCTCCCAGGGTTGTGATGCCAGTGGGTGATTACAATCAGACAGGTCCAATCTCCTCTGACATCCCATAATACCGTCTCTCGAAGCCTCATTCCACTAATGCCACGATGCCATGCTCTGTGCTACAGGGTGAACAGAAACAGGAGACCACTGTTTGTGTCCTGTGTGAAACCAAAAGTACAGGTTGTCTTTACTGACTAATTTATGTCACATACTTTGTAAATTAAGTTACATAATAAACTTATTTATTTCAACCCAAACCAAGATCTTTCCCCTAAACCTAACCGAGTAGTTGTGTTGCCTACACCTAATAAAGTATTATTTGATTTCACAAAGTTAACCAGCGGTTGACATGTGTTAGAATAACCTGCTCAAGAGGTACCAGTGCCTTATAAAGTATGAATAATCTCACGAGTCGGGATGGCAGATTGTAAACAAATGCATCTTGTCCTCATGCTACATTACATTAGTAGGCAAGTTGTTCAAGAACAACAGGAAGTTCAAATGAAGGAGAAGACCTCAGGAGCGGCACAGGCATATGGTAGGAACTTGTATAGCACTCATTGGTTGTCCTTTTTTTTTCTCTGCCATATGTTTCTTTTGAGAATTGATATCACATTACTCGTAGGAGTGATGCACAGAAAGAGCCTCGGCGGCTTATTAAGATCAATGCTTAGGCCTGTATATTTTATTCTTAATTAAACTGTATATAATCATTATCAAAATCGACTTGCTTGCAAAAGTGATTAAAATGTTCTCAATCAACTCGCTTCATATGTCTAAAAGAGATATAATTTCTAAACGGATATAACAAGATGAATTATTTTTGCAGAGAGGCTGAGAAGACACTCGGGTAAGGGAAATACATGTTCTTAGAAAAACCAAGGGAAAAGAAAGAAAATTGCAGAGGGGAAGGAAATAGTAGGAGGATAAAGGGAGGAAATAATGGCAAAAGCATGTGGAACAAAAAAGGAAAAAAGAGGACAGGAGAGGTTAAGGAATGGAGAAAGAGAAGAATGGAGAGCTACAATGTAGTGAAGAGGAGATGAAAGGGTATGTGAAAGAGCATGGAGTAGACGGGGCAAAGTGAAAAAGAATAGAATAAAGAGGATGTGAGACGAGGGAAGTGTAAAGGCATTGTTTGCATTGAAAACTTAAGCAGGAGTGGAAGAGGGGGAAATCAAATAAAGAGCGGAAGGAAGCAAATAAATAGGAAATTGATTTCCAGGTCTCCTAAGGGAATTATCACCTACAAAGGAACCACAGGAGGCGACAGCAACAATATGAATTGTTTGACTCTTAAACTGTTCGAATGTGATGACAGGGGAATTTGAGGAGAGCATTGGTACTGAAGAATTAAATATATATATATATATATATATATATATATATATATATATATATATATATTATTATTATTTTTTGCCTCCAGGCATGACATTGTATATGTGGATCAGGAAAAGATGTGTTAATGCAGATGTGAAAAATAAATAAATAATATTTCTAATATTATTAATTATAAAAAATATAATAATATTATATATATATTATACAAATTGTATATATTTGTGTTTTTGAGCTATGTAATATACCCAGTAATATTTGTAAAATAAGATATATGTGCAAAACATATGCTTTTCCTGCTTGTCCTCTCTGCTAGTGCACCTCTCAGCTGCACGTGCACGCCAGGTCTATTTTGCCCAAGGAAGACGGGTCTAATACGCAGTTTATCCAATCACTGATTAAAGAAATAAATGAGTGACGTACAATTTATCCAATCAGCGCCCTAAAAAACATCCACGGAGGGGCCGCTCTCATTTGGCCCCGCGGTGCGCGTCCCTGTGTCTCGTGATCGTCAAGACTCGTCTCTCGAGGCGCCACCCATTTTAACAACATGACAGCGGCGAGTGCGAGCACTGCTCTTCAAAGGAGACCGTGGCGTGAAAGGGAGCAGCTTGAGCTTCCGTGCACCAGGACGGTTTGGCTAAGCTACACCAGGACAGTTTGGTTAAGCTACAACAGGACGGTTTGGCTAAGCTAGCTGCTGAATGCAGTCGTGATAACGCCGTATTTTACTTTCCATGCTTGCTTTTTAAATCAACGTGGACCGATCCAGCATGGACAGCTACGGGAGTAAGGGACATGAAGCACTTGTCATAAAAATTAATAAAACATGAGAACACCAGGACACATGGATAACTCCGTCAAGCTACTAAGCTAGCATATCAAGCTAAGTCAACATCGCTACCGCCGGACGCCGGACTGTGGTGAAGAGGCAGGTCAAAGACGGCACAAAACGAGCTGTTGGAAGGCATGCTGTCGGTTATTATATGATATGTAAGTAACCCAGTGGCGGGCCGTGGATTTTCAAACTGGGCCTTCAGTGGATCAGCTGTTCGCGCCGCGAGCGACTTAACAGCGAGCTAGCGCAGACCTGCTTTCCATCGCGCCTCGGGTGGCCAGGCAGGGTGAGATGCGCCGCGGGGCGGGGAGGAGAGCAGGTCCAAGTGTTATACAGTGTCCACAGGAAAAGTATACTGCTGTAGCTGCTTCTTCTTCTGCAGTGTAATGGCGGATCGCACTTGACTAGGTGCATACCGCCACCTAGTGTATCGGAGTGTTAGAGCCCATCTAGCTGGCTGTCACCATGTAATTTAACCGGCTTCTCTACCATAGAGAGAAACAGAGGTGATGCGCTGGTGCCAAGCTGCACCACCAGCTGCCTGGCCAGAAGCAGACAGACAGGCAGGAGGAACATATGTGCAATGAGAAAATAAGCTAATAGGGAAAAATTATTATAATACATACAAAACAATTACATTATAAAATAGATATAACTTTTAATTATAAAAATAATAGCTATAACATTGTGATTCTGTTTAGGCCAGCAGAGAAAGCTTACCACTGAAGTAACCCAAGTAACCCATTTAATCAAGATTAATCGCATTTATGTCATAGTTAACTCGCGATTAATCGCAATTAATCTCAATTATTTTTTTTTCATTTTAATGCTCTTATCAACATGAAAAAGTGGATTGGCTTGCTTTATGCAAATGTTTTATTTTATTGAAAAACAACTGCCAAACAGGGCGGTACAAAATAAAATTATAAAGTGCACATTTCAGGTAAACAAGGGTTTCCAAAATAAAATTATAAAGTGCACATTTCAGGTGGCTCTCGAAGGCAATTCGTAGGTCCTGTCGTTGGATGCGATGCGTATTATATCAGCTAGACCCTCGTCCTACATGCAGTAGCCACCCATTTAGCTATGGCTGCAATAAGTTTGTTCTTCGTTGTGGTGTCCATGTGTTTCTGAAGTCATCCATTCTTGTCTGGCTATGACGAGGGGGCGCAGAGTTAGCATCAGCTGTGTGCTTGGCCATCAAGTGGTGTTTCAGACTGGATAGGCTACGATGATAGCTCAGTTCACAATGACTAATGGCACATACCACTTTGGTCTCGTCAAGGGAACATCTGACAACTTTTTGAAAGTAAACTTTCCATTCATTAGCGTCTTATCATTCATTTTGCCGTATCGCGCTCACCATTCATTCATTTCAAACCGTAACGTTAGCCTAGCTTCCAAGCCCAAACGGCGTGCCTATTGTTTTGCTTCCGGTTGAGCTACATCCGGCGTGGTGCTCGCGAGAAAAAAATAAAAAAATAAAAATACGTTAACGCCGTTAATAAAATTGACGGCGTTAAAATTGGTTTGCGTTAACGCCGTTAATAACGCGCTAATAACGCGTTAATAACGCGCTAATATGACAGCACTAGTATGTAGTATATATATCATGCATATTTTCAGTCTCAAAATGGAAAAACGCCTAGACATTTCATTAGAAAAACGTGTAAAATATTCATTTTCTGTGATATTGTTATCTGCTTTTTACTTAGACTAGATAAGGCTTCAGGCTATTGTCCCATTGTGTTTTCCAGTTCATAAGTCCCATTTATAGTCATCTACAGACATCTATTTGCAAAGAAATGTTCAGGCGGAAATAAAAACCTTATACGTTAGTGTGTTCAAACTTATATAACTCAGTGTCAGCAGCACTTAAAATGATTCTGACTATTGAGGGAAAAAAGCTTCAGAGTGTTACCTTTCAAAAGAGACCAAGACCATGCATTTACTCCAAATAGTTCAAGTACAGCTTCCAATTTACTTTGGGTATACCTGGATAGCCGTTTTTCGGCAAATTTGACAGGAATGCTAAGAGGTTAACCAAGCGGGACATCACCATGGCTCAATGTGGAAGTAATTGCACAAATGTTTGAGGAACATGAGTTCCTTTCGTGGTCATGAGAAAAAGAAAAGAAAAAAAACAACTGCATCGCACTCCAATCAGAAAATGTGAACTTCCCTCCCAACACAGATGTCGCAGATTTCAACACAATGCAATTTTCACAAAAAGCCTCTCGCAGTCAGATGTGCTGCAACATGCTTCCCTCACCTGCTCCACCAAGGTGTAATTGTTCAGAGCCAAAATGTGGATTGACTGGTTCTAGGAGCTGACAATGATGGTGGCGAGCAGTAAACCTAAATCAAAACTTTGCACATTTGGTACACATGTTTGATAAGACAAAGTTGACACTGAGTGCTTCTCCGTTTTAAGTCGCTCAGGCTTAATGTTTCTGCATCAATAAACAAATGCACACATACTAAATCAGCTCCACACTACACAATCAAAGCACGTGTGCATCTGGAGGGAAACTGCTTGACATTAAGTCGAAATGTAAATGTGCCTGCATGGCTAATAGTCAGTAAAGGGTTCTAGCCTGCAGCCTTTCAGGCTCATCCAGACGAAATGGGATGTGTAATTCCCAGACTTTGATTGGTGCATTTGTTCTGTAGCAGTAGTGGTAAGGGGTTGTACCATGCCATGTTTCTGGGTGTTCCCCTCTGCTCTTCTGCCTGTACACCAACAGCTGCACCTCCAGTCACCAGTCCGTCAAGCTCCTGAAGTTTGCGGATGACACCACCCTCATTGGACTCATCTCTGGTGGGGACGAGTCCGCCTACAGGTGGGAGACTGACCACCTGGAGACCTGGTGCAGCCAGAACTACCTGCAGCTCAACGCTCTGAAGATAGTGGAGATGGTTGTGGACTTCAGGAAGAACGCAGTGGAGTCCTTCATGTGGAGTCCTTCCTCTTCCTGGGCTCCACAATAACCCAGGACCTCAAGTGGGAGCGGAACATCAGCTCCATCACCAAGAAAGCTCAGCAGAGGATGTTCTTCCTGAGGCAGCTGAAGAAGTTCAACCTGCAAAACAAAATGATGGTGCACTTCTACCCTGCCATCGTTGAGTCCATCCTCTGCTCCTCCATCAGCGTCTGGTACGCTGCAGCCACTGCCAAGGACAAGGGCAGGCTGCAGCGCATTATCCGCTCTGCTGAGAGGGTGATTGGCTGCAATCTGTCGTCCCTCCAGGACTTCTGAAGCCAGCAAGAAAGATTGTATCTGACCCCTCTCACCCTGGACACAACCTGTTGGAGTCCCTTCCATCTGGCAGGAGGCTGAGGTCCATCAGGACCAAGACCTGAGGCCTCAAGAACAGTTTCTTTCCAGCTGCAGTCGGGTTCATCCACACAGACCAGGACCAGGACCCCCACTGACTGAATCTGACTCTCACCTCCTGAGCACAATTTTAAACACCCTTGCACATCTTTTATTTTCTTATTAAAATACACTTGACACTTTTCTTTAATAATATATACTTGTTCTAAAGTACTGTTATCTGTTTGTTGTTTACCATATGTATCTATTTATACACAATGTTTATGGTTTTCATTATATTTTTATTATTTTATCCTATGTCTACGTTAAGCACTTTCACCTCGTCAAATTCCTTGTATGTGCAACGCACTGGGTCAATAAACAATACTAATTCTGAATCTGATTGATGATCTTGAAAATCCCCCAACCATAATATGGTGTACACACAGAACCGCTATGGAAATGTTTTTCACCTGTGACTAATAAGACCTTTACACACCAACGGTGTGATCAATAAACAACACTAAGCTTACGATTCATCTTTGAATAATATTTCTAACAATAAAACAATTCTTACTGGGAGCAAAGCAGATTTGCAGCCCCATCCCGACCAAGTAGCAGGATCCTATTGAGCCAGAGCCATCTGGCAGTCTGTCTGAGGCACACTGCGTAGCATACGCTCCAGAAGATGTGTTACTGACTTTCCTCTGCACACGACGCTCTGAATGAATGGGAGTTTCCTCTCGTAAACGGCTACACAGAGTTTATGTTTTAGGTGGATCTGGTCTGGCTGCCTTTGTCAAGGTTGAAAGGAGGAATAAAGTTGTCAATTTTGGTTCAGACTACGGAGCTTCTATGTTGTGTACACTATGGTGTACGTTTCGAATATGTCCGCACAATGTGATTGGTTGTCTTTATTCACGAGGCAAAAAGCTCCTTGTTCCCAAGAACATTATGTAGATTCCTTAACGCGCAATATATGAGTTGTGTGTGAACGAAATCTGTAAAAAAAATAAAGGTGTGAAACAAATAGTGAATATAAATGATTTAATTCCTGTAGTCATCATTATTTCATCGGAATGGGGGACTGGGTGTATGGTTCTCTGCACCTTCATTTAAACTGAAACAGACAGAGTGGGTAAAAGTACATTCAGCCATTGCTGTCCTGTTGTTAAACTGAAAGGGATCGGCCTTTCCAACTTTGGGCACTTGACTCCTGATTGTATTTAGCTTTAGCTTAGCAGAGGAGGATGAAGGTCAGCACCTCCAGGTCTGAGGCGCGGTGATGGAGCGTCCGGCAGGCGGGCGCGTCCAGCCTCAGCATAGGGCAGGATGGATGGATGGATGGATGGATGGATGGATGGATGGATGGATGCGTATGAGCTGCTGGCGGTTCTCACTGGCATGCATGTGTTGTTCTCCTCCAGCGCCTGATCAATACGTGCAACACGGTGGCCTCGACAGACAAATCGGAAATTGAAGACTGAATTTTTCATTCTAATACCTGCGTTTGTGAAAAATGTATGAACACTGGAGGATTTTATTCTCAAGTAACAGAGCACCTCATAAAGAATCCATGTTAATGTGCTGTGCCTACAGGCGAGTCAAACAGACAGGATTAAATAGTGGATTAAAATGATGAAAGGACAGAGAGCAGCACAGGGAACGCTCCACTCCGTTTCCATGTCCATCTTTCTCTTTAATATATCCACTCACACACACTCACACACACACACACACACACACACACACACACACACACACACACACACACACACACACACACACACACACGGTTCGATCCCCGGCTCCGCCAGCCCATGTCGATGTGTCCTTGAGCAAGACTCTTAACCCTAAATGTCTCCCGTAGCTGTTCTACGCTGTATGAATGGTTGATAATCTGATGGCTCCTTCATGGTAGCTCCTCTCATCAGGGTGTGAATGGGTGAATGATGTCATGTAGTGTTAAAGCGCTTTGAGTGGTCGGAAGACTAGAAAAGCGCTATACAAGTACGGGACCAATCCACACACACACACGCACGCACGCACGCACGCACACACGCACGCACACACACACACACACACACACACACACACACACAGTCTAACAGTCTTTCTCTCATTGTCTGTGAGAACAAAATATTTGAGACAGTGATTTTTTGGTATCAGTGTACAGTATGGTGTGTGTGAGTAGGTGTGTGTGAGTGTGTGTGTGTGTGCGTGTGTGTGTGTGTGTGTGTGTGTGTGTGTGTGTGTGTGAGTGTGTGTGTTTGTAAGCTGATGTTGGTGATAATAATTGATTTGACAGAGTCTAGGAGTTTGGTGTCAGCTGAAATGAGAGTACGGCTGAATGGGCCAACCATGCACACACACACACACACACACACACACACACACACACACACACACACACACACACACACACACACACACACACACACACACAAACTCTAATGCACACTGTGTCTGCCGGTTAAATAGAGCTATTTCAGTTTATCCTCATCATCACCGACACCACACACACACACACTCTCTTTCTCACTTTCTCTGCCACACACACACACACACACACACACACACACACACACACACACACACACACACACACACACACACACACACACACACACACTCACACATCATCATCATCATCATCATCATCATCATCATCATCACAGGTGGCTAAATAGTACATGCAGCAGTAAAAAAGCTCCTTTATCTTGACGAGCTAAACCTGATGACATCATTCACATTTCTCACTGAAGTTCATTGACTGCAGCATGAATGTGAATATTGTTTACATGATATTTAAGTACAATACGTTGCTCAGAGAGTGGGACGATCCAACGGAAATCTGGAAGGTATTTCTATTCCAAAACTCCAAACTGACAATAAGAATAGCCCGGGCCTGCAGTGTTAAGTCACAACATGTGCATCAGAGAGCCAAGCCAGTAATTATAATAAGAGCATGCATGCATAATGGATGAGTTTCTCAACCTGTTTTCTGTGATTAGTGTAATTACATTGTGTATTGCATGTAAACAATACCGCTAAGCGTGGACACATTTAAAAGATGATAAAAAGTTTTACAAGTGATTCCAAGGTCACCTTGGACTTTATTCCGAAAAAAAATAATTGAAATGGATAATAATCAATGTTATATTCGACAAATCAAATTGTTTGGTCAAATAATGAGAGCCCTTTATTGACATATGCTGCACTTAATTAGAAACAAAATTAATAAACTTCTATTCACAAAAAAACATCCTTATTTGTAAATGTACTCTGTTGATGAGTCACGCATAATATTATGAAAATGTGTTTGAATAAAACAACTTGCTGCATTAAAATGAATGGCCAGACTTCTTTTTTTTTATCATTTAATTTTTAGTAGGTAATTGAGGTTAAATAATTGAATAGCCCACAGTTCTAATTTAGCCCTGGTTTAAAATGATCTGGAGTTTAATGTTAATAAGTAAGTTGATTAGGAAGAAGGTGATTGGTTTAAAGAAATCCAGAGCGTTTGAAGCCCCTCCCCCAGAATGATGTGCACAGCATGGTTGCTATGGTTATGTGTCAACAAATCTCATGAGAGTGAATCCAACAATATGCCAGTTTGTCTTTCAATACTAACGGCATCATATAGCGCTCACTCTCACTGAGGAAGGGCTCACAAATCACTTTCATATTTAAAAGAAAAGAGTCATTTCTAATCTTTTTAACCAACAATATAAAATACTGTCAGAGGACACGATGCAGTTGTTGTTGTTGTGGCTTCCAGCTGCTTATTAATACACATTGGGTGCTGCTATTTACAGCAGCAATAAGGTAATAAGGCAGTAAACTGCAGTGCTTGTGTCCATAATAATAAAAGAGCATGTCACCCAGCAGTGTGGCTTATTGATGTGTTTGTAATATCATTTGGACAACAAAGGAGATCCATGGAAGAATCTGTGAAATCATCTCTGGTCAATAGGACCACTATTGGTTTGGGTCTTTTCATGCATATTATTGAATATCACCAGACTTAAAGCTAAAGCTCTGATCACAGTTATTGATCATGGGAATCATAACTTATAATAAGGAGATATGCATTAGCTATAATCCTCACTAAGTATTTCACTGATAGAGGCTAACAATATAAGGACTGTTTCTGGCAGAGTACATTCTTTATTGAGCTGTTTATTTTATTGCTGTAGGGAGATTTGTGTTAATACAAAGTATTCTTCAGCGCAGAAAGAATAAAACAATTCAATGTTGCTGAGGGGAAATTAAAGTTTGGAAGTCTTGAAGGTTTTCTTGGGTAATGCTTGATAACTTTCTCTGTGGCTCATCAGCTTCCGCATGTCCTGTATGACGCGGTCTAAGAAACATGGGCGGACCAGGGAGGCCTCAGGACTCAGAGAGGTCCGCCGAAAACAAAGAAAAGAAACTCCCACCGTTTTGTGACTTTACAGGTACTAATAGGTTATGAATGCGTTGTATGGCTTTGTTAGACTCACACAAGCCCGTACGGCTACGGGGATGTGTCTGTTAGGGAAATCCAACTTAAGGGTACTTGTCAAGGGTTTAGTGAAACGTTGCGGTCGCCGCGGCAAGTTTATGGAGTTTACCTAAGTACTTAAACTTAACGGTTACTTTAATTATTTTTTAAACCATAGTTCTCTTCTCACAAGGGTGGCACCAACTAGTGGCACCAAAACACTGTAGTACTAGTGGTACCAGAACACTGTAGTACTAGTGGTACCAGAACACTGTGGCACTAGTGGTACCAGAACACTGTAGTACTAGTGATACCAGAACACTGTGGCACTAGTGGTACCAGAACACTGTGGTACTAGTGATACCAGAACACTGTGGTGCTAGTGGTACCAGAGCACTATAGTACTAGTGGTACCAGAGCACTGTAGTACTAGTGGTACCAGAACACTGTAGTACTAGTGATACCAGAACACTGTAGTACTAGTGGTACCAGAACACTGTAGTACTAGTGATACCAGAACACTGTGGTGCTAGTGGTACCAGAGCACTATAGTACTAGTGGTACCAGAGCACTATAGTACTAGTGATACCAGAACACTGTAGTACTAGTGGTACCAGAACACTGTAGTACTAGTGGTACCAGAACACTGTAGTACTAGTGGTACCAGAACACTGTAGTACTAGTGATACCAGAACACTGTGGTGCTAGTGGTACCAGAGCACTATAGTACTAGTGGTACCAGAGCACTGTAGTACTAGTGGTACCAGAACACTGTAGTACTAGTGATACCAGAACACTGTAGTACTAGTGGTACCAGAACACTGTAGTACTAGTGATACCAGAACACTGTGGTGCTAGTGGTACCAGAGCACTATAGTACTAGTGGTACCAGAGCACTATAGTACTAGTGATACCAGAACACTGTAGTACTAGTGGTACCAGAACACTGTGGCACTAGTGATACCAGAACACTGTAGTACTAGTGGTACCAGAACACTGTGGCACTAGTGATACCAGAACACTGTAGTACTAGTGGTACCAGAACACTGTAGTACTAGTGGTACCAGAACACTGTAGTACTAGTGGTACCAGAACACTGTGGCACTAGTGGTACCAGAACACTGTAGTACTAGTGGTACCAGAACACTATAGTACTAGTGATACCAGAACACTGTGGTGCTAGTGGTACCAGAGCACTATAGTACTAGTGGTACCAGAGCACTATAGTACTAGTGGTACCAGAACACTGTGGCACTAGTGATACCAGAACACTGTGGTGCTAGTGGTACCAGAACACTGTAGTACTAGTGGTACCAGAACACTGTGGTACTAGTGGTACCAGAACACTGTAGTACTAGTGGTACCAGAACACTGTGGTGCTAGTGGTACCACCAGAACACTGTGGTGCTAGTGGTACCAGAGCACTATAGTACTAGTGGTACCACCAGAACACTATAGTGCTAGTGGTACCAGAGCACTACAGTACTAGTGGTACCACCAGAACACTATAGTACTAGTGATACCAGAACACTGTAGTACTAGTGGTACCAGAACACTGTGGTACTAGTGATACCAGAACACTATAGTACTAGTGATACCAGAACACTGTAGTACTAGTGGTACCAGAGCACTATAGTACTAGTGGTACCAGAACACTGTAGTACTAGTGGTACCAGAACACTGTAGTACTAGTGATACCAGAACACTGTGGTGCTAGTGGTACCACCAGAACACTGTGGTGCTAGTGGTACCAGAGCACTATAGTACTAGTGGTACCACCAGAACACTATAGTGCTAGTGGTACCAGAGCACTACAGTACTAGTGGTACCACCAGAACACTATAGTACTAGTGATACCAGAACACTGTAGTACTAGTGGTACCAGAACACTATAGTACTAGTGGTACCAGAACACTGTGGTACTAGTGATACCAGAACACTGTAGTACTAGTGGTACCAGAACACTATAATACTAGTGGTACCAGAACACTGTGGTACTAGTGATACCAGAACACTGTAGTACTAGTGGTACCAGAACACTGTAGTACTAGTGGTACCAGAACACTATAATACTAGTGGTACCAGAACACTGTGGTACTAGTGATACCAGAACACTATAATACTAGTGGTACCAGAACACTGTAGTACTAGTGATACCAGAACACTGTGGTGCTAGTGGTACCAGAACACTATAGTACTAGTGATACCAGAACACTGTAGTACTAGTGATACCAGAACACTATAGTACTAGTGATACCAGAACACTGTAGTACTAGTGGTACCAGAACACTGTAGTACTAGTGGTACCAGAACACTATAGTACTAGTGATACCAGAACACTATAGTACTAGTGATACCAGAACACTGTGGTGCTAGTGATACCAGAACACTGTGGTGCTAGTGATACCAGAACACTATAGTACTAGTGATACCAGAACACTGTAGTACTAGTGATACCAGAACACTGTGGTGC
>JBAMJR010000035.1:1642500-1650000 GCA_038501785.1 Myoxocephalus aenaeus | reverse complement strand
TTCTTTGGGAATTGTTTCCCTCAAATCCAGCTTCTCCGTCTTTATCAGCTCTCCTCTGAAGGAATGCCCTGCTGTGTGTGTGTGTGTGTGTGTGTGTGTGTGTGTGTGTGTGTGTGTGTGTGTGTGTGTGTGTGTGTGTGTGTGTGTGCGCGGGTCATCTGTGTTGATGAGATATTCATTAAGCTTCAAACCATGAAGTAATAATTATGCAAAAGTCTTGTTAGTCTCTGCCGTCCAGAAGTGGTGGAGACGTGAGGAGCCGCCTCGTGAGGCCGAGCGGATCAGCCGGAGACGTTCCAACGCTTTGAAATGGCAAACAGATCCGAGTCACGCAGAAAGGAAACCTGCATGTTGTTCTCACTGCTCATCCCGTCATTATTCTGCTAATTAACAGCGGGCATTGTCCTCTAATAAACATGTGGGTAATGTTTACAAATGTCTGCAAAATGAGGCTTAAAAACTGAAACAGATGTGGATTATTGATGCCATATTTATTTATTTCCTTCATTAAAGCCACTCAAGGCTTTTTTTTAAATATTTTATTCTTTGAAGACTAAATTGTCTTCTGTTCATATTTGAAGGACACTTTTCAATGTAGTTCTATTGAAAACTCATGTTTTGAAAATACATTGCTTATTTTTATTTCTGCTTGTGCAAAGAGTCATACTATAGGTCAGCTTTGTGATTAAAGGAAACTAAATTGGTTTGAGAGAAATACGAATAGAAAAGGGTTCTAATGCAAGAAGAGTTGTCTGTTGCCATGGAATACCAAGAGAATTTGTATAAAATGTGGAAAACAAGGAGAGGGATTGGCCAGGCTTTTGAGAAAGTGAGAGACTTCCTGATGAACTACGAGCCGAAGAGGAATAATGAGAGAAAAGATTTTGGAGCGGCTTCTCTCTCGCTCTTTTTCCTCCTCTCTCTTTCTCTCTCTCACCCGTACACACACCGACGTATCCTCACACAATTTCTATGGGATCTGAACAAAATGTTTTAATTATTTTCCATGCATTCTCCTCCAAATATACTATATATATATATATATATGACAGGGAATCAAACGTCTCTAATGCTCAATCAGTTTGAGTGTATTTCTCTTCGTAGCTGTAATTCAGAAGCTGCCGCTCTGTGTGGGCTGAGCGAGCGCTCCTCCAGTCAAAGCCGGCAGATGAAGAGCTCAGAACACAAGGACCTGCAGAAGGAACCACGGCCTCCTCTTGTCTGCCGGCTCAGAGGTCAGAGGTCGCTCACACAGACTAAATGGGATGACTTGGTTAAACCAGGTCACACTCGCTGTCTGCTGATGCTCATAGTCACTTATTATCAGAGTCTGAGGACCACTCTGGATACGATGTAGCATTTAACTGCATGACAGCACCAGAGCTCCTCTCAATGACTTGTATGAAAACCATTTAAAGTCCAACGGATTGAGAATTAGCCTTCTGACACCAAGACCACTTCCTGTTGTCTTCTCTCAAATGTGTATGTGCTTTCAGCAAGCCATATCTCTCTTTCTCTGCCACCACCTGGACCTGGAATACACTCCCTCCAACCCATTAATGAACATGTGATGCAGTCATTATCTCAGCGCTCCAGCACAGACCAAACCAGCGCTGGAAAAGAATAAACATGTAGAGCTCACATCAAGGTTACACTAATAATGCAGTGCTATGTTGCCATCCTGTGGAGTTCAGAGGAGGAATAAACGCTCCGTACTCATCTGTTCAGGCTGGACCGGATGGGAACATGACGTTAGAGTATGCGTAAACAAGGCTGCATTACTACATTACTGTGCATTTATACCTCTCTAGATCCTAAGCTGTTACATTAAACCTTTAAAATATAATATCAAACAGCTCTGTGTATAGTATATAAAATCATCCACCTGCACAATGTGATTTGTCTTGACACACATGAAGGTTATCTAGTGGGTTTATGAAATCCTCTCGTATACCAGATCAGTTACCCACCATCATGCATCATTGTTTCTCATTTATCTCCAGTGGTATCAAACTACGTGGTTAGTTTCACTTTCAAAAGCTGAGCTTTTAATAAATCTATGCCCCGCCATGACAGTTAGTGGAGTTCAAAGTCCTGTATGCAAGGATAAACCAGAGCTAACTACTCATCATTATTTATCAAAAATGAAAATACATAGCCATCCAATGGTGCAGATGTTTAATAGTCCATAGATGATGGACGCTATTGCAGACCAGCAGAACAGTAGGAGTGAACATGATGGATTTTTAATATACAAGCTCTATTTTGTTGCTTTTTTACGTTGTCAATTTCTTAACGTACAAAAATCATTAAGAAATAACTTGTATATAGTATACGCTTGTAGCTAAGAGACCTTCATTCATTTTGACAGGTTGTCATGTCTCACATTCTCACATATTATGACTTACTTTCTGATCTACCCTCAACATGTTCAGCATTCAGCATAGACTAGAGATACATATCTTCATATCCAGACCAGTGGGCCTGACAAAGGGACCAAAAGAAAGTTTTATTCCATGGGCCACGCAGATGCCAGTAACCATAGAAACTCCCGCCTGCCTGACGTCTTGTTTCTTCTCTTATGTTGAAGGCTTCTATTGAGTTGCTGTGATTAAAGCTGTTCCTTTCCATCCATTATCCATCCATCCTGTATTCCATATGTCTGTTGTCACATTTTGACCCTAATCATCTTTTCACCCTTAAAAATTGTGTTATTGTTTGTATAAATGTAATATATATATTGCTTGACTTCAACTTTACACAGGTGCGTCCCTCCCTCCCTTTTGGTGTGGCAACCGGGAAGGTGACATCTTTGGAAGGTGTTGTTTGAAGGAGGACGAGATGGAGGACTCTTCATCCACGTTCCTGTGAGTGTGGTTCATTCTGTCTGAGGCCTGCATGCTCACATGACACTGATGCTCATGTTTACAGCGTAAAGTATCAGACAACATATCATTTGGGTCTGAGCTGGATGAAAAGTTGTGGGATTAAATTCATTAAAAATCCATCCTGAATGCATAAATGCTACACAAACTATGGCAACCCGTATTATGCTTATTGAGACGTTTCACTGGAAGCTATGCATGTCTGAGATAGTAAATGTGTAAATATTTCACTGGAGCAGTGAACACTTTGTGCTGCTGAAAGACAGAGTCAGTGAAACATCAAAGTCAGTAGGATCCATGAATGACTGGAGAACATGCAATAGCAATCATCGGATATTTAGGCCCTTTCCTCGAAAATGTCATACCTAAACTAAAAAGGGTGTATCTCTGCAACCACTAGGGCTGTTTGAATAATGTTGGTGTTATAATAAAAGGTACACATGTGAGATTTGGTCAGATGTGTAAATATCATTCTATATGTTACTGGTTAAGAGTAAATGAAGATGACACACAGAAGGAAAAGAAAAGGTTTCAGGTCCGCCTATAAACAAATCTCTTTCAGAATGATTATTTCTTTGAAATGATGCAGCAGTAAGGTCCAACTCTAACCCAAATCATAGCACAATATGTGAACATTCTCTCTGCAAAGGTTGACTTTGATAAAGTGAAGCAGAACAAAGTTACAGAGGGTTTAGTACAAAGAAAATTTAGGCAAGGTCTCCAAAATTTTCTTTTGGGCACATTTGCGTACATCTGTGACATTTTTTATTATTTCATGTACCAAACCATATATTTCACTTGTATATTACTTATGGTGTTCAATACATCCAAATACAGCAGTTTTGGACTTTTTTTTTACATAAAACAAACTATGATTTACAGTTTTATATAATATTCGCTCAGTCCACTTCTTTACTAAGTCAAGAAGGATGTAAAGTATCACCACCTTCAATCCCAATGTGAGCTCCACCTCCTGCAGCAATAGATGGTAATCCAACACCTTCTGATTGCATGCCAACTACATTTACACCTTACATTAAATCATGCCGTGTCATTTCTCATTCAGAGGAGACATCCTGACACAGATGCAATGAATAAATTGAATGTCCATCCAAAGACATGTGTTTTGAACTTTGACCTCTCTTTTCCGCTCTCTCTCTCTCACACACACAGGTTCAACCCTCCACCAAGTGTCTTTAATTGCACTCCAACGTCACATAATGAAATGCACTTTTTCACGGTTTCCAACCTAAATGTGTGTCTCGGGTCAGATGTGCAGCTCCTGATGGATCTTTGTTCAACACAGCACCACCTCCAGCTCGGACCATCTCTAGCTCGATGTCCTCCATTGTTATTTCCTCCTTCTGGCTGAGCCGTAAATGCTGAAATATCGCAGGGAAGCTTTTTGAGCTGCCTTAAAGAGACAGCCAGACAGCCAGATGGAGAGAGAATAAAGGTGCTGCAGCAATGGAGCAAATGCTATATATATATATATATATATATATATATATATATATATATATATATATATATATATATATATATATATATTAACATTGAAGCAAGTACACATTTTCCAATAAATGCCCAAAACCTGAAAACAAGCATATGATGTGACCTTTAACATGATTATCATTGTTTCTTTTAAGGCTGCCGTTGAGACTCTTAGAAGCAGGTGTTGTTCTACTTATAACCTTTAAAAGCCAAGAGACATCAACATCCTTTATTTTCTTTCCCTCATATAATGGATTTAATTGGGACAAATATTGAAGAAATTAGATTAATGTTTTTTCATAATGAACAAGTGCCATTAGCGCACCATGAGAATAATAACTTGATTGGTGACATCCGAGTGTGTTATTTAGTTTTGATTAAAAGGTGACTTTCACACTGAATTATGGTCGCTCTTCTCTTGGAAGACAAAGTACATTGCAGTCATTTCACCACATTCCTGCTGTCTTCTGCCACCTTGAATAACAATCTATTTGAAAGCATTCCTAGATAGTATTCTGGGCAGAAATAGCATCTGTTTTTTTACTAATACTGCCCTATACTGTGTATATATATATATATATATATATATATATATATATATAGCTGTATGCATGCATTTGACCATAATCTGCTGCTTAACATCTCCTAGTTGATATATGTAAAATTAGTTTAGTCTGCATCTTGAGAAAAGCTATTTTAGGGAATGCAATGTCAATCTGCCAGTTGGTCGCTGCTCCACTTGGGTCCAGACTAGAATATCTCAGCAGCATGGATGGTTTACAATTCATTTTGTAAACACAATCATGGTACTCAGAGAATGAAGCTACATGTTTTACAAAGATTGTTCCTTTGGCCACCACAAGGCCACACCTTACAACATCTATGAAAGGCTGCCTGCTCTGAACTCTGCATTTCAAGACTGAGCATCAAGGTGGAGTTTGACAAGGCTGTGTCATTTTCAAGGCTACTCCAAATGTGACTTTATTTTTCCTGAATTTGGAAGACACACACACACACACACACACACACACACACACACACACACACACACACACACACACACACACACACACACACACACACACACACAATTAAATAAAAATGGAAGTTTTACTTTTTTTCTTGCAAAGTTTCTTTGTTTTCTCATCAAAACACATTCTCTTGCTTTGCAACTTCCCCTTATTTTATAAAAAAAAAGCAGAGTCTCTTAAAACCTATTCATCTGAAACAAATACATTCTCCTGCTGTTTCCTACAAACACATTCATATTATATTGATGCATTGGCCAGTATATTTAATTCGAGGCCCCTTTTCCGTTTGGGTTTGGACTTCTGTTCCTGTTTTCTGTTAACTCTTATCAAAGTCAAATCTTGTCCAAATAATGCTTTGTCAATGTCTTAATTGCATTTTTGCATCAGTGTGATTCAGAGCCCTGCTTTAACTGCACTTTATATCCTGTCCCACAGCAGCCCATTGTATCCACAGATCACACACTTGGCTTTGAATCAGCATCAAAGAGCGCAATCTCCTTCTCTAAAAGTCAAGCCTTTCAAAGGGAACTGCTTCTCCACGTGCCATATGGAATGCTACTGGCTTTCTGTGGAAATGTTGGCAGGAAATATTGTCAAAGAAAGCAGGGTTGGTTTTAACAATGGCTTACCATGTGAGCCACATCAAACCCATATCTGTGTTTTCAATCATCTGTGTGTTGCCAAGCTGGCGCTTCAGAACAGAATTGTGTGTCTATATATCAGAAAAGGTCTGCTTTTGTGACCAACATCAAAGCAGCCCCGCTCTCTCCTCCAAAAAACCAAGTACTTTTAATGACAACTTCCTTGGCCGGGTGTCTAGAGCCACATTGAGCCTCTGGAATGACTAATAGCAGACGGAGAGGTCCAGGACATGGTCCTCTGCCAGTCTCACAGCCACCCGCTGCATATCACAGGCTTCTCATGTCACATCACTTCAAAGCCACCAAGAAAAAAAAAATATTTCACTGTGGTGAGTTTTGAATTAGCTTTGGCTTGAATGAAGACTTTATCAAAACATTTCAGCCACCGAGTAGAACTTTGAACCAGATCAAAACAGCTCAGTATGGCACAAGGAGAAGTGGAGCTTTGGTATCCAGTATGAACGCTGTACTACAGTCCAGTGCATCCAGTGTGTGTGTGTGTGTGTGTGTGTGTGTGTGTGTGTAGGTGTGTGTGTGTCTAACAAAGGCTTCATGTGTGTCCTCTCCTCAATATATATTAATATTTACTGGACATTATTATATGAGACTGTTTCAATGGTTCCCTGTAATTATGCTTGATCTATTAAAGGCTCAGATTACAATACTGAGCATCTCTATTGGGAATAAATGTTGTGTTTCTCAAAGGACCGCGGTTGACTTATTGTTCCTCTATGTGTGTAATTCAGATCAGACGGGAGACATTGTGCAGCTCCCTGATCCCAGTTACCAATACCGTGAAGCTTGTATTCCAGCTTATATTGCAAAAAGGTATTTGTTGTGTGATAAAAGGCTTCAGGGTCGATAAGCAATGCATCACATTCACTACTCTCTATGGGTGGAAACGCTCTGGCTACGCCTCTTCCAGTGATGTCACAGCAGGTGTTCGGTCCGACAGCTGATGATATAACACATGTTATATCCATGAGCCGTCGAGCTGCAGCGTCTCGTGCTTTAAAATAACCAGTTCGGCTTTTACATACAGGAACAACCATTAAGAAAGAAGTCAACAGCAACCAGCTCTAAAAATGCTCAATGCCTTTTTAAATTCTAATTAGAATAACAATTAGTATAGTGAAGTTACAGGAATAAAGAATGCTTATTTTATTTCTAGTGTTTTTTAAGGGTTGAAAAGCAAACAAAGAGCACATTGTAGTTTTACTGCAAAATAAATACAATCTAATCAATAAAACCCTGCAAACACTCCAACGTCCATATGTCATTTGCTATTTCTCCATTTAAATATTCCACAATCCTTTTTTTATCAACAAAAGAATATATTAATTGCCATAGAGTTTTGTGTTATTGTTCTTATAAAGGTGAACTTAATGAAGGATAATAATAATAATAATAATAATAATAATAATAATAACAATAATGGTATATATGTTG
>JBAMJR010000035.1:1620000-1637500 GCA_038501785.1 Myoxocephalus aenaeus | reverse complement strand
TCATATAATGTAATGTAATGTCATATAATATAATGTAATGTAATATAATATAATATAATATAATATAATGTAATATAATATAATATAATGTAATATACTGTAATGTAATGTAATATAACATAATATAATATAATGTAATGCAATTTAATATAATATAATGAAATGTAATATAATGTCATATAATGTAATGTAATGTCATATAAAGTAATGTAATATAATATAATATAATGTAATGTCATATAAAGTAATGTAATATAATATAGTATAATGTAATGTAATGTAATGCCATTTAATATAATACAATGAAATGTCATGTAATGTAATATAATATAATGTAATATAATATAATATAATGTAATGTAATGAAAAGTAATATAATGTCATATAATGTAATGTAATATAATATAATGTAATGTAATATAATGTAATGTAATGACATGTAATCTAATATCATATAATGTAATATAATATAATATAATATAATGAAATGTAATATCATATCATAGAATGTAATGTAATGTAATATAATATAATATAATGAAATGCAATGTAATATCATATTATGTAATTTAATATAATGTAATGTAATAAAATGTAATATAATGTAATATAATATAATGTAATGTAATGCCATGTAATATAATATAATGTAATATAATATAATGTAATGTAATGCCATGTAATATAATATAATGTAATATAATGTAATGTAATGTAATATAATATAATGTAATGTAATGCAATGTAATATAATGCAATGTAATGCAATGTAAGGTAATGTAATATAATATAATGTAATGTAATGTAATATATTGTAAAGTAATATAATGTAAGGTAATGCAATGTAATATAATGCAATGTAAGGTAATGTAATATAACATAATGTAATGTAATGCAATGTAAGGTAATATAATGTAATGTAATTTAATTTAATGTAATGTAAGGTAATGTAATGTCATATAATGTAAGGCAATATAATGTAATATAATATAATATAGTGTAATGTAATATAATAATACAAAATAAAAAAAATAGTATTATACCAGGATACTGGATGCAAATATTATCCAACTCCACCTCCAAAGTGAAATGTAAATGAAACACAAAGGTGATAACAGAACTATATAGAGGAATGATATTAATGAGCAGATAACTATAAGGCTGTTTACAGATGAACAGAGACCAGGGAGAAGGAACACTTCCTGTTCCTTTATGATTCATAGTCAGAGATATTATAAGTATCTGTAGCATTTCCAGGGCAATTCCCCACTCCTGCTTCTTTTAAATAGCACAAAGCGTACCTTATTTGACAGTGGTTATTAATAACGGATGAAATTAACTGTCAGATATTAAGGATGCTGATATTATTTTGCAGGATTTAGAGGAGTTATTTGTGTAATAGATTATTTCTGTATTTCATCACTGCATATGTTGTAGCACTCCGTGAGGTGACCAGTAGACTTACACATTCACTAAGAAGAAAAACGTAATATTAATACATTTTCCCATGCTTATTGTTATAGCTTGCTGAACACTTTTAAACTGCAACATGTGTTTACAATATCCAAGAAATGTGAATAAAGTGCATACTTTTAATGAAGGGATCATCAATGATATAAATGTTGCATCCTTTGCTCACCGCTTATGAATAAACCTTTCCCCTCAAAGAAAAACTGTATTTTATTACAACTTGAGTTGTATTTTAATTGTGATGGTTTCATGTATGATAATAACATTGCACTCACTAAACACTGACATCAGTATGTATCACTAAAAGAGGTCCAACCAGGACGATCAGTTTACCCGTGCATGTGCTGTCTGGAGACAAAGGTGAAGACCCAGTCCTTTAAATGTGGCACACAGCTCCAGCACATTAAGCACAGCAGGTCAAAGGTCAACCAGGAAGTCACGTCTGTAAACAGTGAGGGATATTTCACTCACATGTCTTATCAATTTGTTTTGATGTTACCATCTTTCTCTCTCCAATAAGCTCAATAATCCTGGGTTTTATTGTTCATCACTTGGCTGATCTTCCAAGTGTTACTTAGTCTGACTTTTCTCTGAGAAAGTAACGTTTTGAGTGCCATAATATTTATATTGATGAACAGAAATAAAAGTAAAACCATAGTTTTCCGTAAAGTTGCTTTAAGGTTTGAAAATGTCTTCTGCTTTATTATACAGTCCGCAAAAAAAACCATAGCGCCATGTCATGTACATGAGAATGTATGTTAATATTAAGAATGTTTTTTCCCTTGTAAAGAATGAGATTAAATTATTTTTTTCCATTTATTATTAGAAACTTTATTCTTTATATATTTGGAATGAAGTACTTTTTCATTTATACAAGCAGCAATGGATTGACTTTAATTCCTTGAAAGTCTAACGTTGTCTCCTTTTCCCCAGGAATTATCACCAAACGTCCTGATCCTAACGTGCTTGATTAGGAAAGTACAGTCCGGTCTGTTATGAAGACGTTGGCAGGTCTTTAAGTCCACGGCCCAAAGATGCAAATGGACAAGTCAAGATGAACATGAACACTTTCACTCACGTCCTCCTGCAGCTCACCAGCAGACATGATGACTAATGAAGCATGACCTCATCCACACACACACACACACACACACACCGACGTGGTCCCATTCAGCACATGAACAATGCTCCTCTGTGAGTTATTGAACACGAGTGAGCAGTGTTCCTCAACATTCACTCAGCCAAACATGGCATCTAATGTGTCAGTAGAATGAGTGCCTGTGAGCGATGCTGATATCATGGCTGAAGTGTCCAACAGGACCGGCCTAACAGCCCTGACCAGACACAAGCCTGAGTGACACAGAGGTCACACAGAGGTCACCTCATTAACCAGCGTGACCACAGCCCTGCAGCCAGAGTCTGCAGCAGCAGCACATGCTCTCTGACACACATGCCACCAGCATGCTAATCCTGTTAGTGCACACACACACACACACACACACACACACACACACACACACACACACACACACACACTCTAAAGCTGTGTGTAGAATGTGAACTCTGTAAAGCACACAGGGACTGCCGGAGCCTTTGAACTCAAACAATTATTCCCAAAGGTTTTCACTGCAAGGACTAATCCATTCAATCAATTCAAATAGGTTACAAATGGTTGCCGACCAATGGTGTCATCGATTAGTTGGGTAGAAATGACAGTTCTTCTCTTATTGCAGTGAAAGCATTGTGCAAAAACACGACGATCACTGGGCGAAAAAACACTTTTTATCCAATTATCCGACAGATTAATCGATTATCAAAAGGTTTTTTGTTGCAATTTAATGTAATCCTTACAACAACAGCTTCCCCACTCTGTGCACACATGTTTAAATTACTCACAGTTTACAGTTGCTACATTCTAACAGCCTATTGGACCAACATTCATATTTACAGAACAGTTTTAACAAACTTTGTGTGATTCTGCAAAATGTGGTGACATAACTTGTTGATCATAATTACTTTTCTCAAATTGGGCACAAATGTGTGTCCACGGAGATTTGAATACAGATGCATTTCAATATTTTAAATATGTCCAATGTTAGAATAACTTCAAAGGATTGTTAAGCCTCAAGCTAAATTGTATTTGTATTTTAGGCCTTTATAATCTGGTCTTGTATATGTTGTAAGGTCAGAGGGAAGAGGAGAGGAAAGGAGAGAGAGACGTAGAGAGAGAGAGAGAGAGAGAGAGTGAGGTCAGAGGGAAGAGGAGAGGAAAGGAACCAGAAGAGAGAGAGGCAGTGAGGTCAGAGGGAAGAGGAGATGAAAGGAGAGAGAGGCAGTGAGGTCAGAGGGAAGAGGAGATGAAAGGAGAGAGAGGCAGTGAGGCCAGAGGGAAGAAGAGAGGAAAGGAGAGAGAGGCAGTGAGGCCAGAGGGAAGAAGAGAGGAAAGGAGAGAGAGGCAGTGAGGTCAGAGGGAAGAGGAGATGAAAGGAGAGAGAGGCAGTGAGGCCAGAGGGAAGAAGAGAGGAAAGGAGAGAGAGGCAGTGAGGTCAGAGGGAAGAGGAGATGAAAGGAGAGAGAGGCAGTGAGGCCAGAGGGAAGAAGAGAGGAAAGGAGAGAGAGGCAGTGAGGCCAGAGGGAAGAAGAGAGGAAAGGAGAGAGAGGCAGTGAGGCCAGAGGGAACAAGAGATGAAAGGAGAGAGAGGCAGTGAGGCCAGAGGGAAGAAGAGAGGAAAGGAGAGAGAGGCAGTGAGGTCAGAGGGAAGAGGAGATGAAAGGAGAGAGAGGCAGTGAGGCCAGAGGGAAGAAGAGAGGAAAGGAGAGAGAGGCAGTGAGGCCAGAGGGAACAAGAGAGGAAAGGAGAGAGAGGCAGTGAGGCCAGAGGGAAGAAGAGAGGAAAGGAGAGAGAGGCAGTGAGGCCAGAGGGAAGAAGAGAGGAAAGGAGAGAGGAAAGGAGAGAGGGAGAAGAGAGGAAGAAGAGAGGAAAGGAACCAGAAGAGAGAGAGGCAGTGAGGCCAGAGGGAAGAAGAGAGGAAAGGAGAGAGAGGCAGTGAGGCCAGAGGGAACAAGAGAGGAAAGGAGAGAGAGGCAGTGAGGCCAGAGGGAAGAAGAGAGGAAAGGAGAGAGAGGCAGTGAGGCCAGAGGGAAGAAGAGAGGAAAGGAGAGAGGAAAGGAGAGAGGAAGAAGAGAGGAAGAAGAGAGGAAAGGAACCAGAAGAGAGAGAGGCAGTGAGGCCAGAGGGAAGAAGAGAGGAAAGGAGAGAGAGGCAGTGAGGCCAGAGGGAAGAAGAGAGGAAAGGAGAGAGAGGCAGTGAGGCCAGAGGGAAGAAGAGAGGAAAGGAGAGAGAGGCAGTGAGGCCAGAGGGAAGAAGAGAGGAAAGGAGAGAGAGGCAGTGAGGCCAGAGGGAAGAAGAGAGGAAAGGAGAGAGGAAAGGAGAGAGGAAGAAGAGAGGAAGAAGAGAGGAAAGGAGAGAGGAAGAAGAGAGGAAGAAGAGAGGAAAGGAGAGAGGACAGAATAGAGGAAGAAGAGAGGAAAGAAGAGAGGAAAGAAGAGAGGAAGAAGAGAGGAAAGAAGAGAGGAAGAAGAGAAGAAAGAAGAGAGGAAGAAGAGAGGAAAGGAGAGAAGAAAGAAGAGAGGAAGAAGAGAAGAAAGAAGAGAGGAAGAAGAGAGGAAAGGAGAGAAGAAAGAAGAGAGGAAGAAGAGAGGAAGAAGAGAGGAAAGAAGAGAGGAAGAAGAGAAGAAAGAAGAGAGGAAGAAGAGAGGAAGCAGAGAGGAAAGGGCCGGTGAAGGATGAAGGAAGTCCTTTCCTTTGCTAAGTGTTTCCTGGAGGTTACTGATCACAGTAAACCTCAGCGGGACACAGCACACGGTTAACAGAGCATTACACAGAGACAGACATACTTATTTGTCAACATGCTGCTGGAGCCAAGGAACAGAAACATGTTTATTTAGACTCAGATAAATAAAAGAGCTTTTCTTGCTCTTCATCTCTGAGCCTCCACAGACACCACAGGAATGATTTCTTAAAACAAAATAATGAGGTCCTTTAAATGTTGTTGTGAGTCTCATGATGAAATGGCTCTTGTGAGTTTTTACCACAGCTATAGATCTGTAGTTTGTTACAATCTCTCCTTATTTCAGTCTGATCCTTGATAAGTCATGTAGGTGATGATTGATGGTGACAATACAAAAATATGTATAGAGAAAATAATGTAATAATAAGGATCACACAAAATAATCCCAAACAGTGAGAGTTCAAGATGAATCACAATGGGATGAAAACATAACCAAGTTTGACTTCCTCAACAGTGTCCTCTTTTAGAGTCTGGAGCACTTTAATTCATGAATGTAACCAAATATAGAGGAACGCGTCTTTCTGTCAGGAATCATTTATAACAGGAAGATTCATGATTCATTAACGCCTCAATCAATGCAGCTCATTACCAGCTGGAGGAATCACAGGTAGGCCTACACACACACACGCACACACACACACACCGATGTGGTCACATTCAACACATACACATACAAAAATGTCTTGAAAATGAAATCATCTCATAGTCAAAGTGAAATGAACACAAGTAGACATTGAAGGTGTTCTCCTGATTGGATGACGCCACAGAGACTCACAGAGCTGTGACCACGAGAGGCTAAACAATGATGATTCAATGCTCAAGGAGTCAACGACTCAAAAACACATTGTCAGAAAAACTCAACAGAGCTCTCAGCAATGTTTCAGTAACTGCACAAATCTGACATGGACACACCTGCAGGCTCCTCCCACTCACAGCCCAACAGCTTCTGATGGACTTAGAGCCCATCCAGGAGTCTGCTCCAGCCCAACAGCTTCTCCCTCAGACATAGAGCCCATCCAGGGGTCTGCTCCAGCCCAACAGCTTCTCCCTCAGACATAGAGCCCATCCAGGAGTCTGCTCCAGCCCAACAGCTTCTGATGGACTTAGAGCCCATCCAGGAGTCTGCTCCAGCCCAACAGCTTCTGATGGACATAGAGCCCATCCAGGAGTCTGCTCCAGCCCAACAGCTTCTGATGGACATAGAGCCCATCCAGGAGTCTGCTCCAGCCCAACAGCTTCTCCCTCAGACATAGAGCCCATCCAGGAGTCTGCTCCAGCCCAACAGCTTCTCCCTCAGACATAGAGCCCATCCAGGAGTCTGCTCCAGCCCAACAGCTTCTCCCTCAGACATAGAGCCCATCCAGGAGTCTGCTCCAGCCCAACAGCTTCTCCCTCAGACATAGAGCCCATCCAGGGGTCTGCTCCAGCCCAACAGCTTCTCCCTCAGACATAGAGCCCATCCAGGGGTCTGCTCCAGCCCGTGGGACACGGCTCCACCTGGTGAAACTAGCAGCACCACCGTCTTGGCAACAGTCCAGCACGCAATCCATAATGTATCTCAACAGATGAACACTCTACAGTGGCACGCTGTTACATCTCAATATAAAACTAGTGATGCATGTGGTGACAATCTTAAACTAGACATCATGTCTTCCATAAGAAGACTGTTATTGTGCAGACCTAAGGATTATTAAGGACCCAGAGCATTAAGAGCAGAGCCTCTTCCGTTGTAGTTTTATATTGTCCTCCACACTGTCACCTGCAAATTAACATATATTATGACCATCTATTTCATAAAACAAACATTTCAAAACCAGAGTTGCTCTCTGTGCTATATGTGGAATAAATTAATCCCAAATGCTGTAATATGCTTTATTTGTGTAATTAACAGAGTCATTTCAAATGGGTCTGCAGTAAATTATGAAATGCATCAAATGTGTACACTACACATACATACATATGTATATATATATATATATATATATCAGTGGTGGGCCGTGGTATGTGTACCTACGCCTGCTATAACAGCTACCTATAAGGAACCTACCTACTCAGGAAATGAATGATTTCCTCTATTTCCAATAAACAACAGAACAATATTCTGTTATTCATACAATTATAAATATAATAACAAAGCCTTATAATGAGTAAACGGGAGAGCAAACAGTACTTTTTTATTTGGCGTCTGAGTTCCAGCAAAGAATTGGTTTTATTATTGGTTGTATTTAAAGTTATGTTGGAGGCTGTTGTGCTTGTGGAAAGGAGATGGACTCAGGGCGAACAGCAAGTTAATGAAGCATTGGGGGTGTGTGCAGCGAGCAGACATTTATGAACTCAGAACACATTCTCCGTCTTAACTGTAGAAGTAGGGGATTAAAATAATTGGGTCAAATAACTCCTCATTATCTCCATAGGAAGTTACACTACTGGGTGGCATGAGATAACAAACCTTCAATTCAGCAAGACTTCCAATGAAGACTTGTTATCTATTTTACAAATATATCTCACTTCAAGCCCCCAAATCCATTTGGTAGGCACGTTTCTGATAGAATTATGTGTTTATGTGGGTTGGGTTGTATAACAGTATGTGGATGGGTAATCATATCCACTCACACAGCAGCAGCATGAGGGCTGTTGGCCTCAGTTACCACTCAATTTGGTGATGTCATTATAGTCCATAGCCAATCAGATCGTAGCAGTGGTTGTAGAGGGATTCACACATGTTGAGCTGAAGGGAGAGAGAGAGAGAGAGAGAGAGAGAGAGAGAGAGAGAGAGAGAGAGAGAGAGAGAGAGAGAGAGAGAGAATGTGGTCTTCTTCGGGGATTTTAGCCAGATGTCAAACTAAAGTTACGGCCGCAACTCAGCTTGGCTGCAGAGCGCCACTTCAAAGATTAAACATTCTCTTTCTGTATGTGTGTGTGTGTGTGTGTGTGTGTGTGTGTGTGTGTGTGTGTGTGTGTGTGTGTGTGTGTGTGTGTGTGTGTGTGTGTGTGTATACCTGCTCACCAGCAGTGCTTTCATCTGCACACCTACAGTGAAACGCTGTGGGGTGGTTTGGGCTACTGAGTGTGCACACACACACACACACACACACAGGGCTGGGGATGCATGTTGAGCAGCCTTCACCCGGGTTTGAGCAGCGCAGAACGCTCAGGAAACTTGGAAACACACTCGTCGATTACCGCTGCTTTTAGTTTAAAGGTGTAATCCTCCCAATAGAGAAAGAGACCCTCAGCTGCAGCACTTCTTTCTTAGTGTGCCGTTTGTTAAAGGGCCACACCAATGATTTTACATGTTTACATAAATGGACTGGAAGATGGACTGTACTTGTATTTCTCTTGTCTAGTCTTGTGACCACTCAAAGCTCTTTAGCACTACATGACATCATTCACCCATTCACACCCTGATGAGAGGAGCTACCATGAAGGTACCACCTGTCCATCAGGACTAACTAACATTCACACTGATGGGAGGAGCTACCATGAAGGAACCACCTGTCCATCAGGACTAACTAACATTCATACTGATGGGAGGAGCTACCATGAAGGTACCACCTGTCCATCAGGACTAACTAACATTCATACTGATGGGAGGAGCTACCATGAAGGTACCACCTGTCCATCAGGACTCCCACTCACTCATGCACCACATGCACAGCCTGTGGGAGGCTGTGCAGGAATAGAACCTGACCCTCTAGCTGTGAACCACCATCGTCCCAATGACGACACCCATGCTAGTGATGCAACCATGTTGGGAGGAGACAGTGAAATCACACGCAATGACTGACATTAGTAGCTAAAAGCATTCAGAAATACTCCACTTTCATCAACAAGCTGTGGACACACACACACACACACACACACACACACACACACACACACACATAAACAAGTCTACTGTTTTGAGTCAATATGCAGTAGAAATACATGGAGGATATCATTTTAAGTTCTAAGAATGAACGTTTTGAAGAGCAGGTTTCCACTCGACACTCAGCAGTTACAGAAGGAAATACATCCCATCATCATTGATTGATTGTGATTTAGAAGGAAAGGATATTTGTGGCAGAGGTAAAGTTGTCTGAATCAATTATGCTTCTGCGGCAGCAGCATGTCTACAAGTCTAACAACCTCCATTGTGATGAGTAAAACACATGGATACCATCACCACTGCTCTCAACACACAGCACATTCTCTCATATGTTATAGTGCTGACAACTGGAATCCATCTCTGGAAAGGTCCAACAGCAGATTCACTAGACGAGACCAATGAAAACATGTATCCAAACTACAGATATGAGCATAACATGATCACATTGCGAAATAGAAGAAGAAGAACAAACATGCACTGATATAAACTATTGGCCCAGAGTGGTTCAATTGTAAAAACCAAAGAAAGAATCATAATTACAGAACAATAGAACTGGAGACCAACAGGATGCTAGAATATGAAGGTGAACATAGAGAGAGCTGGAAGAAGAAAGATCATTATAGAAGACATTTGGAAGAAAGAAAAACAGACAGATGGAAAGGAGATGAAAAAGCAGAGAAACAAGCGAGAAGAGAGGGGTTTGGTTCAGTCAATCCCAAACTGGCCATCTTGTGTCTCTGCCTCCTCTGTTCCTCCTCCGGTGTCTCTATCTGGTGCCAATTACAGATTGTTCGACGTTGGCATGGCGCTGGGTTTCAAGGCTGTGGAGGTTCTGGCCCCCACAGCTCCCAATTTATCCATCAAACACTCCCATCCACCATCCCACCACTTAGGAAAGTAACCGTGCTTCTTAATAACTCCCTCACTGGTCGTATGGCTGCAGGACGGGGCTGAAAGACCAACCTTCTTTGTGAGAGGGAAGCATGAATGGAAATGAGCAATGGCACTATTCAAATATAGGCCACTAAGAGAAGAAATATATTTGGTATTATTCCCGAAGTGCTCCATACTCATTTTGAAATGGTTTTTCTTAAACTTTACAAAGGGAATCGGCAAAATTAATCCCTGATGAAAAACATAAAAAGACTTTGAAGTAACTCAATCACCAGCACTGCTAGATGGTGGACTCCAAGAGGTTGGATGATAATTAGCAGCCTTTGTAAGCAATGGAAGTCTTCTGCAATCAGCAGTTTGATATGTGAGGTTTCAGAGCCTCATGGGCGAGCCGCCCATGAGGCAGCAAAGGGCCAAACTACAGCAGTCCAAATGATGCAATGAACAACTTGATTTAAAACTTGAAGGAGAACATTTGGGAAATCAAGACAGCATATATAAAGTTAACAAACTGCATCTTTAAAGAAAGTAGAAAATCAGAATTTTATGAACTGACAAAGAAAACCAAATTATTTCTTGAAATAAAGAGCAATACCTGTTTATGTTATGGTTTTAGCAGCTTATTTCACTTATTGTACTCTGTGCCTTAAAAGCTTTTTTAAAAGGAGAAATATGAGGATTTAAAGCCCTTTGAAGTATAATTTGTGTAGATTGTGATTATGTCATCATTAAAATTCAAGTATTCAAATTGTTTGGACAATTGCAGTAAACTCATGCAGTATAACTTTGTGAATCATCGACTGACATTTCTCAACAAGTATTGAATAGTGGCATTTAGGGAAATTGGAACCACTTGTAATTTGACCCATGATGTTTCATCCAGCCCCATCATGAAGTCATAGTTGTAATGTGTCCATTACTTTGGTTTACCCTGTTGATTCACTCTCACCTTTCAGATAGAACACTATGATTGCCGCAATGCATAAAACACAGATGAGATCATGAATTTTGATTATAAAAATGGAATCAGCTATAAAATGTGGACTATGAACAGGAACACAAACAATGTTTTGGTTTCATCCAACTCACCCTCCAGAGACTGAAACCATCTCACCCTCCAGAGACTGAAACCATCTCACCCTCCAGAGACTGAAACCATCTCACCCTCCAGAGACTGAAACCATCTCACCCTCCAGAGACTGAAACCATCTCACCCATCAGAGACTGAAACCATCTCACCCATCAGAGACTGAAACCATCTCACCCTCTAGAGACTGAAACCATCTCACCCATCAGAGACTGAAACCATCTCACCCTCTAGAGACTGAAACCATCTCACCCATCAGAGACTGAAACCATCTCACCCTCCAGAGACTGAAACCATCTCACCCTCCAGAGACTGAAACCATCTCACCCTCCAGAGACTGAAACCATCTCACCCTCCAGAGACTGAAACCATCACACCCATCAGAGACTGCAACCATCTCACCCATCAGAGACTGAAACCATCTCACCCACTAGAGACTGAAACCATCTCACCCTCCAGAGACTGAAACCATCTCACCCTCTCACCCTCTCCTACGTTCACACAGAAAAGAAACCCAAACAGTCACAGAGCTGGCAGTCCTTTTTCATTCACATATTTCATTCATTATATTTTCATATCCCTTTAATATCTGTTTTATTGGATTTTTATCCACAACATCCATTTCATGTTTTGCATTTTGCAGCTTTATTAGTTTAGTGATCCTGTCATTATATTTCTCTTTATCCCTTTTTATTGGAAATTCCTTCTTATTTTTTTCAACCATTAAATGTTCAAATCACAAAGGATGTATTTTACATAACTTTATATTATACTATCAGCAGCTATAGATATAAGTGGAGCAATGACATTTAAATGTGTTATGTAAGCAATGTAAATGCTTTAAAAAAACATCAAATATTGTTGTGAAATGCTGTAACATCACAAAGGTGTTGAGTTGCTCCCTGGTACAGTATAGTGTAGTGCTAGTGTGTTAGTGTTAATGATGGCGGTTCACAGTTGGAGCCATTTCATTTCCGTTCTTGGTTCGGGTCTTTGCATGATAAGAGTGCTACTGGGCTTTGATGATGCCATATTCAAGGATCATTAAAACACATTTTTTACATACAAGTGTAGACAGAAAACTCAGGTGATCCCTTCTTTGCTCTCAGCCCCGAGACGTCGGTTCATCTGCCCTGAATTGTGTAGAAGCAGCTCAGGCTGCTTCTACACAATAACTTTGTGTTGTTTTGGCATCCTCTTTGTTTCTTAATAGGCTTTTATATGTATTACCTTACTTTCAGTCTGGCCGCACAGGATGCAGCCAGTCACTTTTTACTTTCTATTTTTTTCACCCAAGAGATTAACTAAAGACATTCTGTTTTGCTTTGTTTCTGGTCAAAAGCAATATAAACTGTTAGGAGAGTTCTGACAGCACCACACATTACATCCATTTAAAGATACACATCTTTAAATGGATGTAATGTGTGGTGCTGTCAGATTGCTGCGACACCTCCCCGTTAACAGTGTGTGCAGGACGGTGAACCCTTCTGGACTGAAGAGGTCGTTTGTGAAAGGTTAACAGTGAACGCAATAGATTACCATGTAGCCCTACACCAGCAGGAAAGATGTCCTCTTTGTCTATTCTTAGATTTTCTTTCAATTAATTAGAATAACTTTGAACTGGTTATGAAACAGTCTAGATGTAATACTGATTCATATGACATGAGTAAACAAGAAGATTGGTAATGTATAGTTTCTCTTAATGCTTGTCATGGGTCAGATTCTGCAAAATATCTGATGCAATCATGAAGTTCCCCAGAAACTCCTTCAGCTCAGACTCCAGCGGGCCACTGGCAGAAAGCAGCCCCCCACGGACAGATCCAGATCCAGATCCAGAACCAGATCCAGATCCAGATCCAGAACCAGATGCAGATCCAGCTGCATGACGCTGGTGGGAGGGTTAGCCTGCTCTGTGCCCAGAAAACACATCTCCTCCGGCCAGGAGCAGAGCTTCAACTCACTGGTCCCCGATCACCAACCCACGCTGCTGGAGACCCCGGCCGTGTTGCTGGCCCCACTGGAGGGAAGGGCGACACGAGAGAACCAGAACCAGGACTGCAGAACCAGGACTGCAGAACCAGGACTGCACTAAGCAGACTGTCTTACCCAGGGCTGGGCAATTAATTTTCCCAAGGGAAATTTGGACCGTTGTGGAGGGCCGAACCAATAGACTGAACTAAATTCAATTAACTCAATATTAATGTTATTACTTTATTAAAAAACTGTAAATTATATGGTTTTGAGCCGCTACTGGTAAGAATACATGTTACAATAAGGCTATGAAAATATATAAAAAATGTGATTACATTTTTAAAGATTTTTTTTAAACATTACCTTAAATATGTATGTTAAAGACCAGCAATTTATTAACTTTATACAAAAGCAATAAGTGCTTTTGATGTTTGTTCTCATGTAGGTAGATCCAAAGAGAACCAACATCTTCTGAGCAGGCCTCCTCATGTGAGGAAAGTTCTCCTCTTTGAGAGAAGAATCAAAATCCAGAAGTGATCCTGACTTATAGTGCTCTGCCATAGAGGATCAGACCGCAGGTCAGATCCGCGGCGGCTTTGCGTAATTAATGTTCAATCTGGAGGCGGAGACTGACTGCCTGTGAGAGCTCTGGACCGGCGTAGCGGCTCGCGGCAGCACCCGCTGCTCGCTGAGAACAGAAACTGCATGACAATACGCTTTCACTTCAGTCGTCAAGTTGGCAACACTGCCTGTCGGGTGAGGCTGTCGGGTGAGGCTGCGTAAGCGCGCGCACACATAAATAAATCACCTTCAAAGTAAAAGCAGTGCCGTTTGTATTGCATTTATGGCGTGCATCTTATTTAGTTATTTTTCATTTTTGATTGACCTCACGCGGGCCAGACTGGGAGAGCCCGCGGGCCAGGTGTTGCCCGCGGGCCGTAAGATGCCCATGTCTGGCCTTACCCCTCTGCAGTGAAATGAAACGATTCGGATGCTCCACCACTTTCGCGAACTGAGATCACCAAAATCAACACAAATGAGGTTCCTGGTAGTTACTTTACATTTGCAGTATCATCAGTTGCCCTAACAACAAGATTACAAAGGTAGGCACTCGTCAACATTAAGAATACTCATTAACATTTACCTTTAGATGGCAGAAATATACATCATTTGCTGACGGTGTCCATAAGGCTTTTATTTATCCTTCTAACTAATGGTTCAACTACGGAACATTACGAGAAAATAGAATATTGCCATGTATGCCACTCACTATTAAATAATAATTAGTGCCAATTTGACGTCATTCTAAAGTAAAGGATAAAAAAAAGAGGAGTATCGAACTACCATTGCCAAGAACATGGATGGTGAATCACTGCGATACCCAGCATGACGTCTGCTTCTGTGAAGAAATTGGTTCAAGGATGCAACATTAATAAATGATGCCACACACACACACACACACACACACACACACACACACACACACACACACACACACATGCATTGCATGCAAAAAATGAAGCACCACGGCTTGGCATAGGGCTTGGAAAACAGCAGGAACCCTTCCTCGACAACACAGTGAATACAGTATGGAACCTCTATATGGGTCAAGGAACCTTTGGTTTTCATGGCCAAATCCTAGCATGCTTGATACCTAAACTAATCTAAGATTAATATTCATACATTAGCCTTTGGTTGTCTGGGGCAGCAATCAGACAGGAGAAAAGAAGAGAAGGAAACACTAGATTAAGGATGCCAACACCATCTCTCTTCCATGTTCCTTTTGCAGCTCATGGTGTGACACGCACACACACACACACACACACACACACACACACACATACATACACACACACCCACACACACATTCCCGTACAGCTCCCCTTGAGGGTCACACTACAGGGGGTTTGTCCCAATTAGCACAGAGTCAAGGTGTGGAGGAGACACACTGAGCTAGCCGGTTATGGTAACTGGGAACACACTGAGCCAGTATGCTGGCTAACTGCTAACTAGCCTACTTCACAGGAACAGCATGCCTTTTATTTAAAAAAAACACGTTCATCCACAGGCACTTTAGGGCACAACTGCTGCAGCTTTAACGAGACTTGCAGAAGGTCTCCATGCAAAGGCGTTTAGCTGGATGCCAACATAGTAAACATCCATGTGCTGGTGGTCCCCCGCATCGTCGCTTGCTGATGTTTACACTCTTCTATCCTGCTAATATATTGCAACAGCAAGAATGCTAACAGTCCAAGAAAATCCTAGATTTCTGCTATATTTTTATAGTAATGATGTTTTTATTTGTTGTACATTATTTGTATATATGCTCAACATGTGGAAGCATCTCTAAGTGGGACCCGGACCAGAGGTGGTTAGATATGATCTATGCACTCTGAATATAGAGGTGCGGTTCTTTTTGGGTCTGAAAGATTTTTCTGGATATTTTACTTTTTGTACATAAGTATAAACTGTTAATATTTGTCCATTAAAAGTGCTGAAAATGATGAAGCTGGTGGTATTCTGCTTTTTACCTCTTTTTCTTAAATAAATCCCACGTAAATACTCAAATAATAAATGTCTTGGCCCGTACATCAATAACTTCGCGACCCTTTTTTGTGGCGCTCAGCCCCAAACACATTATTTAATACCAAAATCACAATTATGAAGTTTCTCTTAGGCGAAACAATTTTCTGAAACAGCTACTGCAGTTTTTAGCAAACGTCACTCAAAAAAGAGTAAATAATTCACTTGTTTGGGACTGTTTTTAGTTGCAGATGTTTTTAGTTGCAGATCCGGTAAAAAAGCCTTTAGCTAAAAACTGCAATTAAAATAGCACACAAATTATGTGTTCATAGTGTTTGGCTTTATATTCATTTCATTCTCATAGTGTTGTTTTTGTTTTCTGTTTTTATTGTTTATCACTTTGAGACTTTATTTTGAAAGGTGCTATATATATATATATTAAAGGAGGGACCTGCTGACCTCTGATCCACAGTCGCCCTATTAGTTTTAATTTATATTATTATATTGGCCAGCTCTGCCTGTAACCAATTAGATCACAGCTTTACCATTAGACATACAAGTCAGGTTTCCTCTTTGTTGTGGAGGCCAATTTTAGAGAGACAAATACAGTCATATATTGTCATCTTTAGTTAAAGTAATTGTTTCTTATATATGAGCATTGGAAATGAATACATGTGTTTGTTTCCCTATTGCATTTGTTTTTTAATTTCATTTTTACAGGTTCTACAATTAAAAATGTTAAAGATAATAGTGTTATACTAGTGTGTGCAGGTGGCATGTGGAAAGACGTTGGTGAAATACTATTTTGGTGAAATAATATTTTGGTGAAATAATATTTTTGGTGCAATAATATTAGAAAGGTAGACAGCGATCTACCTCATTTTCATCAAAACATGTCGCAGCCAAGATCTGTTATCATAGTTAGGATATATTTCCATGTAATTATGGGATAACTACATCATAAGCTGTTTCCTAGGCTCGTGTGTGTCATGTGCAACACACTGGTCAGTCTGTGACTCCTAATGAACCTTAACACTTTGGGTCAAAGAGACAGTGTGGCCGTCCCAGACCATAATGATGTTGTTCAGGTGCTGTGTAGCTGAAGAGGCTTCATGAACAGCAGATGGAGGAGGGGATACGAACACCATGAGCCTGTTCCCCAGGGACCGCTTTAGCAGGTGCACCATGCTGCTCCACAAACAGGAGCTGTGCATTCCTATACCAGAATACCATATTATTGAGTCTAGTATTATTGAGTCTATTATTATTTAGTCCAATGCACTATGCTAAAAGTACCAGGACGTCCTGCTGCATCCGGTCTATTCTGAGCCACACTCCTCTGTGTTTGCTTAATCCACAACAAACAGAATCTTAGATGATGAAACAGAACAGAACATGAATATGGGGAGAGGGACACAGTCAAGTATTTAAACAAGTGTTTGGGCAAATTGTAGAGCATTTAGAGCACTTGATGAGAAAAAATAATAATATTCACTGTGAATGCCTTTAGTATGCAAGAACTCTTGGTAACACTTTATAATAACTACACACTATTTACCATTATTTAGGCATGAGTAAACACTTAATTCATCATTCATAAAGCATTGTTACAACATTAACACTCATTAGTAACTCATTAGTATGCAATTCATAAACACAGTTTTAATTAAGTATATATTACAAACCAAGTATTAAGGACCCATTGATGATGCACCAAAGATTAACATGTGCTTTATAAACATGTTTTAATACTGCAGTTCATGATTAATGCAGTAGTTACTGGTGGTTAGTTAAGTATTAGTTAAGTATGTTGTGTGATCATCTAAAGTGAGGACT
>JBAMJR010000035.1:1420000-1615000 GCA_038501785.1 Myoxocephalus aenaeus | reverse complement strand
CCTTTAATTGAGGCTAAATCCCTTTAAGAGAAACTACATTTAATCAGTTTAAAGGTGGGGGCAGAATTCTTCATCAGGAGCTCGTCCTCACTGCCATGAATCAATACCAAAGCTACTGATGTGACATAGCAAACAAAATCTGCAAAGCCTTACAAAAGCATATAAGTCCATTTTACATGTTTATAACACAATTCAACCATACATATTAACATAAACCATACATATGACTCGAAGAAATTAAAAAGAGGAAATACATCCTGGAAGTCTTTTTTCTTTCCTGTGTTCTATCATCAACCAATAAACCAGTAACACATATACTGCTATATGAACCTCTTAACTGGTCTCACAAGTGTGTTCTGGATATTATACCTTTTGAAATTATTCAAATAGCCGTTGTGGTTGAGGAGATATTCTGTATTTAGTATGGAGATGCAAACCATTCAGAATTTTTAAGCAAAACATATCTGGGGCTTTACTGGGGCTAAACAAGTTAAAATCCTGAGCTGACAACGTTATATGTACCCCTTGATCCAATTACTTATTTACTGCAATCTAATCAGTTAACAAAAGGCCATTCTCACCTTCCCGCCGAGCAGCTAATAAAATCTAATCCATCATTTTCGCTGCCTTCATTAAGCATTAATGAATGTTTAAACTGTGGTGTGTTTAATGGCTCCAGTGTGTGTGTGTGTGTGTGTGTGTGTGTGTGTGTGTGTGTGTGTGTGTGTGTGTGTGTGTGTGTGTGTGTGTGTGTGTGTGTGTGTGTGTGTGTGTGTGTGTGTGTGTGTGTGTGTGTGTGTGTGTGTGTGTGTGTGTGTGTGTGTGAGAGAGAGAGAGAGAGAGAGAGAGAGAGAGAGAGAGAGAGAACGGTGACAATAACAAAAGAAGTAAGACATATGTGTTTGAATATATATTGACAATCAGAAACACAATTAAAAACAGGAAGTATATTGTCTGGCCTGTGTGTGTGTGTGTGTGTGTGTGTGTGTGTGTGTGTGTGTGTGTGTGTGTGTGTGTGTGTGTGTGTGTGTGTGTGTGTGTGTGTGTGCGTGCGTGCGTGTGCGTGTGTGTAGCTCGGATATCAATTAGTGGCGTAATGATTGAATCAATGTTCTCTCCTTAAGGCCCTCCATTACTTCTCAGGTAATTCATGACAGCAGCATGTCACCGTGATGCCACACCAGGTGTTTGGGTTTGTCAGCGTCCGCATAGAGTGTGTAGTACGTCTATGTCCAGGGTATGATAAAGTGAGAGAAGTGAATCAAATCAATGACATTGATCCAACCAGCAACAGAAAAACACTTTGTGTGTGTGTGTGTGTGTGTGTGTGTGTGTGTGTGTGTGTGTGTGTGTGTGTGTGTGTGTGTGTGTGTGTGTGTGTGTGTAGGTGTTAATAGATCTTTGCTCATAGATCTTGAGAAGAGAATATTTAATAATAGTTTACTTTATACATCAGCCAATAGCTCATTATTACTTCCAGCAGTGATAGCCCTCCATGGTTCCATGTCGTGCTGTATACACAAAGCCCAGCCACTTGGGATCTGAGGAAAGGTATTCTGAGGCGGCACTATCAACAAGATATTCGACAAGAACACGTCTATAGCCATGCTAGTGGCTGGTTGAGCTAAGTTATACTAGAAGTCCCACGTTAGCATGCTTACTAAAGCTAAAGCACCAACTCCAGTCGACCAAGCGTACCAAATGTAATGGCAATCCATCCAACAGTTATATTCATTAAAAGCCCATACTGGCCACCTTCTCTTGGCCCTAGAGGAGGTATCAGGGTAACACCAAAGTCAAATGGATACATTGTTTGAGCAACATATCTACACAAACAATCGGTCATCGATCATGTTTCCCAGTTTCCTGGTGCCAGGGGATTGTTTGGGCCAACGAGGACCTGCTTAGACAAGGCTGTTACATCATCAATCGATGCTGAAGGATTGTTCCAATGTTGAGGATCCTTTAGAAATCCACAGAGGACTGGCTCCTAAAACAACTTTAACTCTGATTTTACACTTGGCGCTAGTTTTTAGGGCATCCCAACAAAAACCCAGATCAGATTCAAATAGACGTTGGCTCGATGCTAGCTGTTCAAAGACGCGATGCAAGACGATGCATCACCTTGCAGGTACATATCGTGGAGGGAACCCACGCTGACACAGGGAGAACGTGGATGAACCCACGCTGACACGGGGAGAACGTGGACGAACCCACGCTGACACGGGGAGAACGTGGAGCGAAGCCTTGCTGACACGGGGAGAACGTGGAGGGAACCCACGCTGACAGGGGGAGAACGTGGAGGGAACCCACGCTGACACAGGGAGAACATGGAGGGAACCCATGCTGACACGGGGAGAACGTGGAGGGAACCCACGCTGACAGGGGGAGAACGTGGAGGGAACCCACGCTGACACAGGGAGAACATGGAGGGAACCCATGCTGACACGGGGAGAACGTGGAGGGAACCCATGCTGACACGGGGAGAACGTGGAGGAACCCTCGCTGACACAGGGAGAACGTGGAGGAACCCACGCTGACAGGGGGAGAACGTGGAGGGAACCCACGCTGACACGGGGAGAACGTGGAGGGAACCCACGCTGACAGGGGGAGAACGTGGAGGGAACCCACGCTGACAGGGGGAGAACGTGGAGGGAACCCACGCTGACAAGGGGAGAACGTGGAGGGAACCCACGCTGACAGGGGGAGAACGTGGAGGGAACCCACGCTGACAGGGGGAGAACGTGGAGGGAACCCACGCTGACACGGGGAGAACGTGGAGGGAACCCACGCTGACAGGGGGAGAACGTGGAGGAACCCACGCTGACGGGGGGAGACCGTGGAGGAACCCACGCTGACAGGGGGAGAACGTGCAAACTCCACACTGAACTGCCCAGACCGGGAACCGAACCCGGGCCCCTCTTGCTGTAAGGTGACAGTGCTGTTCATAATTATATACAATTTTATTTTCTCATGAATTGACGATATTTTATTCATCCACCATATGATTAGACACTTTGATGACAAAATGTACTTGAATCTAAAAATAGACAGGAAAATTACAATTGAAAACACTAGGAAGAATTTTCCCAAATAATTCAATGGAATCTGGAAAGAAACAAAGTGGATTTCAGAGGGCCCTTGGTAGGCTTTTTCTCACAGTCTACATATCGGGTGATTTGGACTACTGTTAATATAATGAAGGTGCCAGAGTGCATTAACAAAGCTTCAAGACAGACTAACTAACAAAGTGCCAGGGGAATCCAACAGTTTAATGTTTGTAATTAACTGGCACCTGACCTCCTGTCATATTGCCAAAGTGGCCCCAGGGCCAAACAAGTGGATTATCCTGGTGTAGTAAAAATAAATACCAGTTCTGAGTATGCGTGTCGCCCTCTAACTACAGTCCTGCTGGCCCATATTTCAAGAGCGAAGCCTGTTAAGAGGACAACATACATACTCTTAGAACAGGAGTTACATCTCGTAACTACAATTCATTTTCACCCTGGGAATTTAAATTTGAAACTTTGCGAGGTCTTTAACACATTAGAACTTGTAACAACTCGTCCGACCCAGCAGAGATCGGAGACACACAGACACGTAGCCTCTGGGGCCCTAGGGACTGGGACACCGCTGAGGTCCGAAGGGGTCTTAACCAATCAACAGCATCCTGGAGGGCCAATGACAAAGCACTACGGGACACAGCGGGCCAATGAGAAGCCACCTAGTGAGCCACAGGAACATTGTTCTGATGGAGGGTTTGGTTTCACGGTGGGTGGGACCAAATACAGAGAGAAATATACAGTAAATCCTTGCATGAGTAATTTCTTCATTCATGGATTTCGCTCGCTAATAAATTTTTCAAATTTAAATATTTTCCCATCTAGTTGTTTAAGGCTGTGGTTCTTAAACGTATATTTTGAACCCCCTCTAGGGGAGATGACAAATAAAAAAGTCCTGCTGATGTACACTGCCTCTTTTGTAGATAACGCATGTTACCATCATCACCCAGCAGACACATGTGTACCTCTGCAACCTTAGCCAGTCTGAACATAACTCAATACTTCAGAAGGGCGTTATTCACCCAGACTCTGACCTCCAGCCATTACATATATTTCCTCTATTGTGCTCACATAGCATCAGTTCTGATCTTTCCCCCAGAATCCATCAAAACAGGCTAACATAGTGATGTTATGGAGGGAAAATACACACACACACTCTATATACAGACAGTATATTTATATATTCAATTCATTTAGTATTTAGTATTAGTAGTAATGTCCCAGGCACTCCCCCCACAAAAAAAGTACAAACATGAATCTACATCTGAACATATTAGTTTGTTTCACCTGTTTTCTGTAAATTACAGTCTTAAATGAATGATCTCTCTCCTAGAGGGGATTGAACTAAGTGCCAATGCCCTAACAGATGTGCTTGCTCTCTGACAGCATGCCGTCAGAGATAGTGATAATCAAACATTGAGCAGCTTGTGGGAGAAATCCTTAATTCACACCTTCCCACATGTGGTAGTTGTGGCTGCCTTCTAGGGATGGGCGGTGTTACCAAGAAAGAGGACATTCTCATGTGCGTCGTATGTGGCGATGTATTGTCATGGCGCTGCGTCGTCAGTAAAATAACAGTGATGCAGAAGCTGCTGTTGGTCTTCTGTCTGCCAACGCTGTGACTCAGTGTGTGAGTGTTTGTGTCTGTGCTGGTTTCCATTTGGCGTATCAATTATTGACATATTGATCATGTTAATCAGGACACACTTTCCCTCTGTGCCACAGCAACACTAAAACAATATAGCTATGTCTGCTTTTAGTAAGCCATTAAATTACTTTTGACAAGTAATTACTCACTGTAACTAATTACACTGTTTCAGTAACTTGCACAACACAGGAAATAAAGCATGGATATTTGTTTTCTTTGGAGTTCACGAGCCTGGAAAGAAGTGCCTGAATGTAACACTGCAGTTTCACTGCTAACTAGTCGAAAGGCATGCTGATACAAAGTGGTGCTATCTAAAAGTAGAGTGATAATAAAACACATCATGGGTTTGACGACCCTTACCAAACATGTTATTGTGTATGACACGCGTCACTTTGTAGACTAGCTGAAGTTAGCTTCCAGTTGATCACGCTAACCAGGCTTCCAGGTTATTATTTTGTAAACCTGCTATTATGACGAGTTCAGGATTAATGTTTGAGCTGAAGCAAGTAAACCAATTCACTAAGTGTTCTTAGAAATGAGTCCTGATTATTAAAAGTATATGAAAGCACTCTCAAGACATGTTAGGTTCAGTTTCTTTCTGTGAGCTGATTAGTTTTTCTGTAATTAGTAGAGTTCAATCAAGTTTTGTTTAACTCATCTTAGAGTTTGTCAAGTATGTGTGCAGTCAAAAGAAAATTAATCAAACTTTAATTTGAAAAGTTGACTGGATTAAGGTGGATAGTTCTTTGCTGGTAATTTTAAAAGGGATCGTCACGCATAAGTAAACAAAAGTCTTAAATTGCATGTAGCTGCGTAGGAGCTGCAAACAGATTGTAAAGGGCAGCAGCGAGTTCTTGAACTTTGATCAAATAAAAAGGAGCCTATGAGTGATCAGGTCACAGCTTGCTTAGCCGAGACCAGAAGAGATGAAGTGCCTTAGCCAATGAGAAACACTCAGAATGAAGACAAGACTACCAATAAACAAAGAGCTCAGCTAACTCTGGCTCCAATAAGCAGTCAGGACCATGCTCAGTACGGCCAGGCTCTGGAATGAACTTGTTTCACTGCATACGAATGTGCATGCTAAAATATACCATCAATTTATTTCAGTCCATGTTGAAAATATTTAGCTTCGGAACAGACACATTATTTATATTTACTGTTTTTTAAATTGCGCTCGGGAATCCCAGCAGAGCTCTGAGTCGGTCTCCTCTCTGCCACAGAGCGGCGGTCTGTTCCGTTAGCCGTTAGCAGTAGCGACGCATTGGGCTGTATGTGTACAGTTAGTCCCGTTAGCTGCTAGCCAGACACAACATCGGAAACATTAAAGATCCCGTTTTCTCAGTAGGTCTTAAACTAATGTTTGATGATCTTTTTCACAGCGGAAGAGAACACAAATAGGCTATCACAATAGCAATGGTGTTGATATTGTTAACAGATATTTGACAGGAACAAAAATCTAATCAAAGCCAGTGTATATTCATTCACTGGCTTTGTACCCACACATACATGAATATGTGTGTGTGGGTACAGCAAGTGGGTACAAAAGTGCGTTGAGTGGTTGGAAGACTACACAAGTGTTTTAGAAGTCCATTACATATGCTCTAAACTGAGATTCCCAAACACCACATGGTGGAAATTATATAGCAGGCCGTCTGGACGGCAGGTAGAACTGCACTTGGACATTCTGAAGGTGTGGATCACAATGCGTTGTTATTCCAGGTGTGGAAGGAAATCACCCCCCTGGCCATTCTGCATGTGGTCAGATTGCTTGCTTGAGCCATAATTACCATTAGGAGACCTGCTAGTGCCGTCTGGAGAGAGGTTTGTCCTTTGGAGGGATAATCGTGCTACGGTTTAATTTTAGCTCTAAAAGGGCATTTGAACACAGCAGAACATAATGCTACATAATGGTGGTCCTCTTTACGTCTGATGCACAGCATTCTGTATTCAAGTGCTTTTGGAAATATCACAGACATGGTTTGTTAGAGCGCCTTCCTCACAACGTATTCTTCCCTTCTCTTCATCCCTCTTCATCTTCACCATAGCACTCACTTGGAGCACATCTCTTCGCAGAGCTCTGCACTTATTTATTTTGCAAAGATGTCCACCTCTGGTAAGAACAGCAATGTCCTCATAAGGAAACATATTCCACTTCATGGATGCAAGTCCTTACCTTGTTTATGTCCAGGTTCCCTGGCATATGTATCCATATAGCTCTGCTTTTTCTTTTTAAATGAACAATTACTCAAATTACAACATGCACTCTAAACTGTGTTGGCCACATAAATAATCACATGATGTCTGACAGTCCTGCGTGTTGTTCAGGATACAGATCAATGCGTTTAGGCTGATCCGACACTAAAACACAGCACCACAGGATGTTACAACTCAAGTTATCACGGTTATTATGGTGTGATAAAACGTTTAATCTTTCCTGGAAAAAAAAAAAATCAGCCGTTCACATCTCAACGTAATCTGGCAGGATGTGATGTCACAGCGCTGCAGGATGCCGATGGGAGTCGGCGCTCACCCCTGTACTCCCCTGTTCTCCAGCAATGTTTCTGGAGCAGAATTATACATCACTTCGTTTGCCGTTTTTTTTACTTGGTTGTTTTTCTCAGAGAATACTGCAGTTTTGTTATATATGAGTTTCTTCTTGTAAATATGCCACTTTACTCTAAGAGAATATTTGTGTTCTTTTTTTAGGGTTTAATTTAGTTATATTATTTCTCTGAATATTACTCCCCTTCCCTGTATCTGTATTATTATTCAATGACCTTAATATGCTGTTATATATGATGTTTTGTTTTGTTTCCCATCCAGCTTTTCTGAGGTCTGAATGGATCAAATAGATTGTGGTGCAGAGAGCAGTCGTCTAATATTTTACAGCAGTAATCCTGTCAATTAAGAAAACAACACATTTATAAAAGTAAATATTTCAAGTTTGAAGACAAAAATATAAAAAAAAATATAAAGCATGTCTTTGAAGAAGAATGGTATTCTTCTCAGTGACGGTGAAGACGTGGACACAAGCTGGTTGACGTCAGGCTGCGAATGTCAAGAGGACCTTCAGTACGCTGCTCGCTGTAAGTCATTAATTTAAATGCCAGACTGTGTGTGTGTGTGTGTGTGTGTGTGTGTGTGTGTGTGTGTGTGTGTGTGTGTGTGTGTGTGTGTGTGTCCTCAGTCCAAAGACTGACACACGATCTGTTCCCACCATCACCCTCATCATCATCATCATCACCCTCATCATCACACATGCTTCTCCACTGCTCAAGTGTACTGACCTGAACTTTTAGAAGAAGGATGAAAGGATGCTCTTATTGTTAATTTATGTCAGATAATACCAGGGATTATGTCTGACTCCCCATCCTCACATTACATGTCTTGCCTAAAGTATTCACAAACAAAGCATTGTGCTCATATGCAGCACTGAAACGTTGTAATATTCAGGACATACATGTTTTATGATGAATGTGCATGGTACATATTATCAATTTGTTTGGATAAAGAAACCTTTACTTCCAGAGTGAAATCACAAAGCATATCTTGCCTTTGCTATGATCAAGGAAGGGTTGCTGTCGCTGATCGCATCATGACAGCATGAGGGCATCATGACAGCATGAGGGCGTCATGACGTCATGATCGCATCATGACAGCATGAGGGCATCATGACATCATGAGCGCGTCATGACATCATGAGCGCATCATGACGTCATGATCGCATCATGCGCTCACATCATTGTAACTGCTCTCTTCCCCGTCTCAAGGGCCGATTCATAAACTATATTGTGCTAATAATAATATAGCAAAAACACATTTGCCATTTTTACTGCATCTTGTTGCAAGTATCCATGAGCTGAGAGGACTCGGGCTGTATGTATCAAACGGGCGCAGGTTGGCCTCCGCAACTCCTTGACCTCCTTGACCCGCTCACATTCACACATCACTAGTGCACGTGTGCTGCTGACTATTCTATCAGGTCACAATGAGACATCCAGTCCCACATTAGTCCACTGTGTGTGTGTGTGTGTGTGTGTGTGTGTGTGTGTGTGTGTGTGTGTGTGTGTGTGTGTGTGTGTTAAACCATAGCGAGCAGGACAGAACCAGGGCAGGAGAAAGGGAGAGGAACATAAACAGAGATCACAGGTATTGATTCTCTTACCTTTAGTGAAGGTGATAAGGCAGACAGGGATTTACCTGGTGGGGAGAGAGCGAGAGAACATGTTGTTAGAAAACAATGAACACACACACATCCAACTGCTGTGGGGCAGAGCGCTGAGAGTTGAATTATTGATTTCTTTAATGTGGAGGACAGAGAGAGAAGGCGAGAGTCAGCTGGGCTTAGCTGTACAAGCACGTTGTCAGACTGACATGCTACACACACACACACACACACACACACACACACACACACACACACACACACACACACTGCGAGGTGCCTCTTGTGGAGCCGTTACCACTGGCTGTACTGATGGATGTCAGACTGGCGTTGGAATGGAATAGTCACTCTTTACCTGGCTAGTTCAGTGTCAGAGATGCAGCCAGCACAGCATATGTGATATATATATATATATATACATATATATATATATATATATATATATATATATATATATATATATATATATATATATATATATGTATATATATATATATATATATATATGAATGTTCTCTATGAATGTTGAATATGAATTAGTGATATATTTTTATATATATATATATATATATATATCACTAATTCATAGAGAACATCTGACTTTCCATCTCACATGCGTGTCACACACACAGAGCCAGCAGTGGATCAGGTTCACTGGAGGACCAGGACGTCGTCACACTTAACAAGGGAAAAGACTTGTTGGTGTTCTGGCTCCACAAGCGATCCACTGAACATACGTGTCTAACAAAGCTGACTACGCCTCCTTCCTTCAGTCAGCGGGGCGAGTCCCCCAGCGGTATCGTTCTGTGATTCCTGACGAGTTGGCAGTTATGGTGACCAGGACCTCAGACCCGCTCCAGCTCCACTGTGAGTTAAATGCAGCTTTGCACCTCGAAATCAAGAGGATAGATCCATGAAGAGCTGTGTGCTCTTGTTCGAGTAGTGGTGTAACTACGTATATTCAGGCTGCACAAGTACTGTATTGTTTATCATAAAACATGCAAACTAAAAATAAAAGCAAAGCGGTTGAGGTCTGATGGTAAACAAGAGAAATAGCCGATAGCAGCGGATGCTAAACTGTCGGGTGCAACAGAGGATGCTACTGGACAGCACAGGGACTCCAGATGGAAATACGATGGGAACTAAATTAGGGTGACCAGACGTCCTCTTTTTCCCGGACATGTCCTCTTTTCAAGACCTAAAAAAAGTGTCCGGCAGGGATTCCAAAAACGTCCGGGATTTTGCTACGTCCGGGAAAATAGTTATTACCCCCTTACAAGTTTTGGAAATGGTATCTCCCTCACGTTCCACCTTCTTGCGGTGCAAGCTCTGACTGTAGAGAGAACTGTCATTGGTCGACCGATCTCAACGTAAATGTAAGTTCACGGCATGCTACACACTACTACCCCCGCGACGAAGTATCCTTCCTCGTCAAGACAATCTCCTGAACTCCAAACTGAATGTCAGAATGGGAAAGAAAGGTGATTTAAGCAATTTTGAGCGTGGCATGGTTGTTGGTGCCAGACGGGCCGGTCTGAGTATTTCACAATCTGCTCAGTTACTGGGATTTTCACGCACAACCATTTCTAGGGTTTACAAAGAATGGTGTGAAAAGGGAAAAACATCCAGTATGCGGCAGTCCTGTTGGCGAAAATGCCTTGTTGATGCTAGAGGTCAGAGGAGAATGGGCCGACTGATTCAAGCTGATAGAAGAGCAACTTTGACTGAAATAACCACTCGTTACAACCGAGGTATGCAGCAAAGCATTTGTGAAGCCACAACACGCACAACCTTGAGGCGGATGGGCTACAACAGCAGAAGACCCCACCGGGTACCACTCATCTCCACTACAAATAGGAAAAAGAGGCTACAATTTGCAAGAGCTCACCAAATATGGACAGTTGAAGACTGGAAAAATGTTGCCTGGTCTGATGAGTCTGGATTTCTGTTGAGACATTCAGATGGTAGAGTCAGCATTTGGCGTAAACAGAATGAGAACATGGATCCATCATGCCTTGTTACCACTGTGCAGGCTGGTGGTGGTGGTGTAATGGTGTGGGGGATGTTTTCTTGGCACACTTTAGGCCCCTAAAGTTTAAATGCCACGGCCTACCTGAGACTTGTTTCTGACCATGTCCATCCCTTTATGGCCACCATGTACCCATCCTCTGATGGCTACTTCCAGCAGGATAATGCACCATGTCACAAAGCTCCAATCATTTCAAATTGGTTTCTTGAACATGACAATGAGTTCACTGTACTAACCTTTCGGCAATGACTCAAGCGTAAACATTTCTGAGCCGCAATACATGGCAATGAAAGCCACTTTACCAGTGATGAAGAACATTTGTGTCACGCCTTTTTGTTCTCTACTGACACGTCGCCATGTGAGCATCGAACCGGCGTCTTCCTGTGTTTGATTTCCTATTTCCTATTTCACTTTTTTACTTCTTCTGTTGCCACAACAGCGTCTAATACAGCATTGCATTTCCATCTTCTGTTAAATCTGGAAGAAAGGGGCGTGCAAAAATGTGTACCTGTGTGTGTAAGTATGTGTGTGTGTGTGTGTGTGTGTGTGTGTGTGTGTGTGTGTGTGTGTGTGTGTGTGTGTGTGTGTGTGTGTGTGTGTGTGTGTGTGTGTGTGTGTAAAGCAGCAGGATAGCAGTCTGAGTAGCCTTGGGATGCAGTGTGGGAGAGGAGATAAGAGTAACACACAACACACTGTTGGATTAGCCAGAGTATGCTGTTACCTTTAAACACACACACACACACACACACACACACACACACAAACACACACACACACACACACACACACACACACACACACAGTCTGTATTTGGCACAACACACAATAAACACCCAGGTACTTTCAAACAAACAAACACACATCAAGAAATCTACAATGTGTGTGTGTGTGTGTGTGTGTGCGTGTGTGTGTGTGTGTGTGTGTGTGTGTGTGTGTGTGTGTGTGTGTGTGTGTGTGTGTGTGTGTGTGTGTGTGTGTGCATGTGAGTGTGTGAGGGAGGGAGCATTCCCCTGCAGTAATTCATGCAGTGTGTGTGCACAGTAAGAGTTGTACATGTGAGTGTACATGTGAGTTGTACATGTCAGTGTATATGTGAGTGTATTTGAGGTGTACTGGGGGAGAGTAGGTGTGGTTTTTGGGGTCTTTATTGTTCTGTGTGTACTACAATGCATATGTACTTGTATACAGGTAACTGAGGCGCACAGAGAAGCTGTGATTGGATGGTTATATTTATTTTCTTTTGTTTTCAGAACCAGGATAATCACATTGGGATTTTGAATCTGATTTACTTTGGCGTCTCGGCCAAGATGGCGTTTAAGCATCACATCCAATCACAAAGAGCAGAAACAGCAACAACTGGTGCTGTGATTGATTGTTAGTGATCCAATTCAGTTCATTTTGTATAACCTAAATTCACAAATTACACATTTCGGAGGGCTTTATAAATCTGTACATATACGACATCTCTGTCCTGGAACCTCACATCGGATCAGGAAAAACTCCCCAAAAACAGAAAAAAAAACTTCTAACGGGGAGAAAAAAGGAAGAACCCTTCAGGAGAGCAACAGAGGAGGATCCCTCTCCCAGGATGGACAGAAGCAATAGATGTCATGTGACCAGAATGAACAATGTAACAGAGTTTAGCACATTACATGAATATGACAGAAATTATTCATATAATGAGTAGTAGGATGATGAAGAGGTTACGACTACCAAAAAGAGCAGCAACTGTGGATGTAATAGAATAATAATGATAATAGAAGCAGCAATGGTATTGGTAATACTAACAGCAATGCAACTAACACTAATGATACTAGCAGGAGGTGTCAGTCAGGACCAGGGACCAGATAACCAGGACCAGGGTCCAGGTAACCAGAAGGAGATAGAGAGGAGCAGCTCTCCTAATGGATGGTGTTATCATAAGTGGTTTTCAGCAGCCTGACCCAAGACTGTAGCTTTGGTTTCAGAGTCGTGGGAGGCACAAAGAATCAAACTAACAAAACAATGTAGTTTGATATAAAAATATACCACTTAACGTCTCTTTCTTTGAAAACTAATGAACTAAAAGTGACTCCGATGAAAGGCATCAACATCTACAACAGTAACCTTGGAGAAACAAGCCCTGATCGCCAGGTCAGCAGTCACATGAGCATTAACTACACAACAACCATCATTACAGGTATAGCACCCACATTGTTCTGCCTTCACTATGCTTTGACATGAGCTGGTTTCCAATACCACGAAGTGTGGCAACATACAAGCCAAATATAGCATCTGGGAAAACATATCTACTGATGAGCTAAAACAAGGTCTTAGGTGTTTACGCCTCACATGTTACAGTCTACAGGAGAAGGTATAATTATAACCTAGCTGATGGGTGTTATATGAACCAAAAGTGTAAAAACAGTACAGCCTTGTTGTGCCTGTCAAGAGGTGGGTTGAGGAGGACGCAGGCAAGTTAGCTTTGGAAAATATGGACCCCAATTTAGCACTATAGCACCTACTCAATATAATCAGCATTTGGCTGGCTCAAGGTCATTGCTTGTGCGGAGATACAAATGGCGCTCACAGTATTGTGTTTCATAGATACGACTCGGTCTGAAGCCTGTTAGTGGCCCCTAGAGCCGGCCATAGGTATTACACCCAACTACACAAAAGAAAAAACTACATACTGATCTTTTTTACCGTATAGTTTAATCAGCAATTGGGCACCATACCTTCAAACCTTTTGTTGGGCTACGAGAACCTTGTCATGGACCAACGGGTGTCTCCTGATGGATCTAAAGAAGAGATTTCACTAAAACACTAATGTCTCATCTTTTGGAGACCAACATTATCAAAATCTTGGCAGGCCGAAAACATGTGACTATGGACGAAAGAAGACCAACAGGGTACCAGTAAACTAGGACAGCTTTGGCCCTGAGCAGAGCATGATCTCAGCCCGTTTTCGCTGCCACAGAATCTGGGCATCATGCAGTTATCCATCCTTCCATTTATCAATTCTCGTGCGAGCTTATTATGTTCAGGGTCGCAGCGCATGCCAGCCTACATTGGGAGAGAGGTACGCCATGGACTGGTGGACAGACTACAGGCCTGGGTAGAGGGGTTAGGGTCAGAGTTTCAAACTCAGCTACTGAGTTCAACTGTGGGAGGAACATACAAACTCCACACACAAAATGGGCTCCGACCCCAGACCTTCTTGCTGTGGGGGGTGCAATGATAAATAAGATGAGAGCATCCGAGTTCTGATCTGAGGCTTAATGGAGGTAGATTACTCAGCATGACAGTGACCCTGATGACGGGAGGCTTTCCACACAAGAACGCTCCAATGGGACCACATTCACAGGTGGTATGATTTACTTCCACCGCATGCTCATTTTACAGATTTAAAGGTTTTTCTGAGAGAAAATGTTTCAAATATGAGTGTTATACAGATTCAGATGTATCAATAGGAATAAAATAAGATACTAATTTGGGAGAAATAACAACAAATATAGGTGAGAAAAGAAAAGCGACGATTGATCATTTGTAGGAAATAACTATATGTATATATGATTATTTGACAGAGGACAGCATTGACATGAGAGAGCGATACGACGAAGGTCCAAAGCTTATAATCTAACTGCAGTCACATGCGCTGTAACCAGGCCGGCCTCCATCACTGTGCAGTAGATCTAAAGCCAAAGGTTTGCAGACTGGACACCATCATGAACCTCTACAGCAGACTACTGCAGGCAGCTGCAACTAAGCCCATTAGCCTTGGTGTTCAGGACAGATTAAAATCACCACGTCGTGGCCTGTGTGTCTGCGTGTGTGAAGCCGACAGAGACATCTCCCCGGCCGCACATTGTTTTGTGCGTGACAGCACCTTTTGTACAGCTCGGCGTCGGACGCTACTGACGATATAAAAGGGAGCAGAACAAGAAAGAAAGATTATAGTCAGAATGATTTCCACAGACACGGAGAAAAGAGAAGATGAAGACAATCCAAAGTGAGTGGAAAAGACGTAACTGCACTGAGTAAGACACACACACACACACACACACACACACGGGTAATCAGTATGATGCCTGCTCTCGGTTCAGAATAGAGTGAGAGAGATGTTTATATGAATAGACGATAATATAATTGCCGCATCTATAACTGGACACGTTTCTCTTATATTCAAAATATCAGCTTTTTAAATATGCCCTTAAATTAAGTCAGTGTAGCTGTAAAAAAAAATCACATTACAAAACAATTCTAAAACAGCATAAGTTACTTTTATTTGCAAGATGTTTTTAGTTTGCATCCTCGGGGAACATATACATAAACAAGTGTATTCAATGAGAATATGCTTATGTGTAAGTCATGTAAGTGGAGGCATCATCTTTCTCATATTGTGTAATGGACAATGAGTTCTAACTGAAACGAGTACTGCCGCAGCAGAAAGACTCTCCGACACTTTTTATCTCCAAATGAGGAGATAGATTATTTGCAGTTTGCACAGTCCGGTTGAAATATACAAACACTTTTAAAGCGCTTGAAGATCCAATCATCACGGAGGTGTATGTCCTCATGAGAGCCAATAGAGAGAAGGTGAATATAGGTCAGCAGGCGTGATGATGAGGAAAGGCCTTCACCCTCCTCCAGTCTCATCCTGGTCTCTAGCTCTGAAACAGCTGTGCCAGTCAACCAGAGGAATGCTAACAGAAAGCTTGACTCATGTCCAACACACATCACCACAAATCTGCACCCAAAAATTTATGGAGTATAATTTCCCACCAAACTGTTGATATGATCATATTGGACCGACGCCATTTAAGCAATATGTTTTATGTATCACCGCGTTCATTTAGTCATTCATGTTACACGGCAAGTTTTATACTGCAATATGTTTCAAAGATAAATCACAAGACTACCCAGAGCCAGAGTCCGTGGCTACAGGATTACATGCTGCACTTCACCCTACCCCTTCTGAACCTGGTGAACACAGGAACAGCACAAAGAACCAGCTGCTGAACGAAGCTAAAAGCAACACAGGTCTGCATGCAGTAGTGTTGATTCTCAGTGTGATTAGCAGCATCAGACCTTTTTATTTCATGGACTTTACATAATGTTGATTAAAAGGTATGAACAGAATAAATGAATTCACACTGGTCAAAACAAACAAAGAGCTCAGTACATTTAGAAATCAAACATTCCAACACATACACCACGGTACCAGAGGTCCTCTGGATCCTCTGGATCTAGTTTCCAAAGGACACAGGTACAGCACAACACACACACACTCTGGATGGTGAGATATAAAAGCCTCAGCTGTGTGACACTTCAGTGGGGCCAAAGCCCCTACAGGAGACAGGAGGTCGCCTGGCTAACCTGTGTGCTAATACACTGCTGATATCTTTGAGCTTTAAGTTTTACCTGCACACACAAATAGTCAATACCCTGCTAAGCTATCTTCAAAGAAGTGAATTGCTGAGCGGTGAGAAAGTTATTTCTCAAGTCATCACTCTGAACAGACATGAGAAGATGCTTGTTATATTCCTCAAAGGGATGCAGCAAAGGAGAGTCATCTGACTGCCATGCTGTTGTGTGTGTGTGTGTGTGTGTGTGTGTGTGTGTGTGTGTGTGTGTGTGTGTGTGTGTGTGTGTGTGTGTGTGTGTGTGTGTGTGTGTGTGTGTGTGTGTGTGTGAGAGAGAGAGCAGGAGAGGTGTCCTTGGATGGCTGGATGAGGAGATAGAGGGCATTTGTTTGAACAGTCGAGAAACAGAGGAGGTGACACCGCGGGGGCTCTTAATAGTGGAGGTGTGGAGGTGTTTGTGTGTAATGTAAGGCGACCGGGAATGATGTGGCGTGTATAGCGGAGACAGTAAGAGAGAGAACGGTGGCGACGAAGAGAGAGATAAAAGGTGGACTGAGAGAGGGGTGATAAACATGGGAGAGAGATGGAGGCAGATGATGAGGCCCTTCCAATGAAGACGCCATCCCCGAACAGATGCCAGCTGTTCCACTGTGTGTGTGTGTGTGTGTGTGTGTGTGTGTGTGTGTGTGTGTGAGCGTATGCAATCATCCTTGTGCTGCTGAGCTCATTACAGGAACAGATCTGAGAAGATTGGTGATGATGATAGAGAGGATGGTAATGATGATGCTGATGATAATGATGATAACATGATCATTGTAACAACAATATCTGCCAATCTCAGCCTGGAGTCACTTTGATGTGGTCCAACTGTTGCACTGGTCAACTCTATCATAACACACATATGAATCATTGTCAGATGTTTGGGGGACTCTTGGTTCTTTCAGAGAACACAAAGGAGATCATGCTTTTGACAATATCTAAAACATGAAACACATTCAAGTTATAAACTCAGAGGATATGCAGGGCCGTGTTGCTGCTGGACATCTCATATGTGATACATGGACATTTCATTTCTCATATGCACTGTTATATTACATAAACACATGTAACCGGATCACTTTGCATACAAGCCTGTGCTTTGCAGATATGTCACCTGTGAAATGTAGAAATGCTTCACACAATTTCAACATCTTATCTTCTTCTAACCAATACTCATCTGCACTTGATTTGTTAAACTTTCACATTGTTGATGGGGAGTGAAATACAAAACCAGCCAGAGAATCCAAACAGAAACCCCAAACTGACTTCAACAAATACATGTATTCTAGCCACGATACACTTTGGACTAAATTCTTTAATGATGTTTTTTATTTCCAAAAGTAAGGAAAACAACTTCAAAACCACTAGCGTATCTAATCCTCTTCCTCTCACAATATGACATCTTTCTTTTTTCGCGATCAAAGTGTCATGTACATTTGTCAGTCCTTTATCTTTATTTCTACAATACTTGATTTGACTGACAAGTGTAACAAAAGACGACTCCATTATCCTGGATGTCTTTGATGAGCATGGATCAGGAGAGCATACACACAGACACTGTGGAAGGTGTTCATTATATCTAACTCTGTTATGCTTGTACTGCAACAGGATAGCATACCCTTCAGTTGAATATACAATGTACTTCAGATACGGATTATGAATCAAATTGTCACCTAGCTAACACTCACAACAATTATGTCAACATGCTATATTTAATCTTAATTCTTAGTTTCCATTTTAGCTAACACTTTCCTATTAACACAACAGTCACCGGGTCAATACAAGATTTCCAAAGGGAAACAGTCAGAGCATCACAAGAGGCGTTCCAGTTCATCCTGTAATAAACATGATCTGTAGAGGCAGATATAATACCAACGCTTTGGGGCAGTGTCTCTCTATCCGTCTTCTTATGCTCCCTGATTTTCACAAACTCTTCAGTGTTAAAATTGGTGTCCTATGTCATTATAACTGGCCTTAAAAAGTGTTGGACTCCACTTGATGGAACTTGCCCGCGCCCTGAAGCCAACAGGTGAGCCTGTTCTCTGCCAGTCGGTATCAACAAACACCAGCGGCTCACAGGCTGGAGGGTGAGATTAGATGGACACCTAACAAGTGGCTTTCTTGTAGCTGACATGTCTAATACTGCCCATACTTGGGATTTAGACAAAGGGGAAGATGGGAATGAGAGACATACGATAGTGGAGATAATGACAGTCTCTCTGGCTCACACATCTCCCAGGAGACAGAAGGACCAACAGAAAGATAAGCAGACTGACGTGAGTTAACGAGCTAGGGCTGCAACTAACGATTATTTTAATAATCGATTAATCGGTTGATAATTTTTTCGATTAATCGATGAAACGGATAAAAAATTATAATCTAAAAAGCATTAATTTCCAACCCTTTATTCCCAAACAGAAGTGACAGTGCAAAACATCTCCAGAAAGCACAAACAGGTTGCTCCTTGAACATCTGAACTGTTAATTAAAAAAATAAAAAATAAAATGAACTAACACTAAAAACATACACATGTATGCTTTACATCTGCCAAATGTGAGCCCTTTTTACTGTAATTGATCTCCTTGGAGCAGAGGCTGCATTTACATACCCTGCTTTATCAATATGTATGAAACACTGGACAGTGGGAAGCTGTAATGCTGCATATAGAGCGTCCTCTTCCTTAAACTATTTCATTCTGGGCCTCTTATGACCACGACGTCACGTTGTTGGCTAAGCCCAACTACGTGATTTGATTCATTCTACTTTGAGTAAAAAAAAAAAAACCTGCAGCCAGATCCGCCGGTGTGCCGGTTTAACGTTAACGAGTGACTGGTGAACTGAACCAGACCGGGGGGTTACGGCATGTTTCATCACGTTACGGTTTGTTACAAGCAAGACTGAACTGTAACGGAACATAAAGTAACTTTAACGACAATACACAACCCAAACACGTTAGCTAACGTGATAGCACGCTGACTAGCTTCCATTAAAAACAAGTTTGAGGGAAATGAAGCCGCTGTAGACATCTTAACGCTGATTGGCCAAGACTCGACACAACAAAGATGTTCTATCTTTGCGAAGATGATGACCCCGCCTTTTCTCGTGTCTCACTCCAATCTCAGAAACGCTGGCGGTCAGTTGTTCCGCTCTTTTATCGATAATGAAATTCGTTGCCAACACTTTTGATAATCGATTTTTATCGATTTTATCGATTCGTTGTTGCAGCCCTATAACGAGCCCACCAACAGGACAGGCCTCTGCTCGTCTCTCAGGGTTTAGATAGGAGCAGTGGGGGCCTGGAGCACAGCATCTTTTTATCATGTCATCTTTTAGAATATGAGAGGCTGCTAAACCTAGCCCTGCTCCAGTGATCCAACATGCTTCTGTGAGTCGTCCGTGTTTTGGTCTTACAACTTTTAACCCTTTCACAGTGTGTTTCCGTTCAGGAAAGTTAACGAAATTGTTGTTATTCAATGTTCGTTTGTACTTCTGATTACAAAAAAACAAGATGGCGAAGTTCAAAAGAGCTGTCATCACACATGTATGTGATGACAGCTCAGTTAAAAGAATAAGAGAATAGAACAAGTCATCATATCAGGTTCACGAGTTTTCTCCGACAATCTTGTTCAGGAACCCGGAGATACGCACATAACTCCTCCATCCTGAGCTCCTGGAGACAATCAAGGCCATCGAACAAGAATGTTAACTCAATCACTCCAAACAGCCTGACGACAGCTAGAAAGAGACTCTCTTCATCGTTAGCTAGCGACTACAACTCCGGTACCCACACAGCAACTCTTAGGGCCCGTTCACACCAGACGCGACTTTTAAAAGCGCAGTCGTCTCTAAAACGCCTTGGCAAAAACTCGGTGCGCCTGTGGAGCGGGCCTGCGTGCGCAACCAGGCGATACACACTGACATTGATGAGCTGTGTGACTCCGCGCAAGGCGCTTAAAAGTTGAGAATATTTCAACTTTAGGCACGACGAACCATAGGAAAACAATGGTTTTGGTAGCGACGCATTTTTGAGAGTCGCGTCTAGTGTGAACTCTTAACCGAGCATACATATGCTTTCACTGACTTTTAGATACGTGATAGATGAACACACAGAATGTCTGACAGCATAAAAGCAATGCCTACTAAACCTGAACACTGTCAGGGCAAAGAAAGGTTGTTGAAAGTTAGATTATTATATGATTTAGAGCAGGGGTGTCAAACATACGACCCGCCAGGGGGTCCAGCTCGGCCCGCCGGATAAATGTTAAAATTACAGATTTCTTTCTCATCATGAAAGTGGCGTCACAAACGCGTCACAAAGCGAGGGAAACTGCAGAGGAGAGCACAGGCAGGTAAACAGTGGGCTGATGTCTGCATTTTTGGTCTTTATGTTTCTAGTTTATTGTAGAAATACCTTTTTAAAATAGGGTTTATCATCCAAAAAGCTTCACCAATGATTTAAACAGAGAAATATTGTCGTTATGTATGCGTTATTATGCTGTGATTTTACTGGTCCGACCCACTTGAGATCAAAATGGGCAGCATGCGGCCCCTTCACTAAAATGAGTTTGACACCTCTGCTCTAGAGTAACTATGTGATTATCGTTTCACTGATCCAAAATAAGATTTTTTTTTAATACATTCTTGATCCTTGATTCTTAATTCTTGATGACACTAGTGCTGACGCTCTGAGAAATCATGTGTACCTCCATGTCACTACTGATAGCGTTTGTCAATTATTGGATGCCTTGTGTAGCCTCCGGAAGAACTCAGTTCAACAACTTCTCTCGTTCTCTAAATTTATTTACTAGATGATCACAAGCAAAGTAGTAAGCGCTGCAATTGCAAAAGCAGTGAGTGGTACAGCCAACACGCAGGTTGGGCAAAGAACAACTGCCCCACCAACGGAAGTGGGGCCTTTCATACACAGTTTATCATCACAGGTTCGTCTCGCCTCGTCCTAACATCTGATTCGCTCTATCCTGTCAAGAGGAGGAGAATCCCGTGTTCTCATCTTTTCTCACAAGACTGGAACGTGCAACGACCAGTCTGCTTCCATAATGTCAATATACTGATAAACAGTTGTGGGTGTTGAAGTGCGCAGGCGTGTTGTTACGCCCAGACCTCCTGGGTAGTTCTGTGTTCACTGTCTGTGTCTGTTGTGTTGTCTGTCACTCACCTTGTCTCTCGTTCCAGACTCCTCCCCCCTCGTGTGCCGCCCTCAATGTGTGATTGCAAGCCCCGCCCTCATTGTTTCCAGCTGTGTCTCATTCCCTTGTGTATTTAGTCTGTGTCAACTCCTTGTCCTGGGCGAGTTTGTCTTTTGACGTCCTGCATGTGAAATCGAGTAAAACTTGCCTTTTTTTAATCGAACTGCCTTGTGTCTGCTTGTGGGTCCAGCCACCGTGGTCCGGTACATAACAGTACAAACTCGCCCAGACATGGACCCAGCAGACTCCAATCCGTGCCGTAAGCTGTCATTCCCAGCTGACCACGACCAGCTTCTAAGGGACATGCTGGAGGCCCTCCAAGCCCTCCGCCCGGACAAGGCTCCAGCTCTCCGTCTCCCGTCGGCGGCCTAGCCGATCCCGGACCCTCCTCTCCATGTGGCGGTCCAGCCAATTCCTGCACCACCTCTCCAGTCGGCGGTCCGACCGATGCCTGTCCCACGCCTCCATCACGACGACCGGCTTCTCAGGGACATGATGGAGTCCCTCCAGGCCCTGTTTCCAAGCAAGGTCCCGGCTACCCCTGTCCTGTCGGCATCCCCTGTCCCTGCTCCCGCCTCTGTGCCACTGCCAGCCACAGACCCGGCTCCCGCCTCTGTGCCGCTGCCAGCCCCAGACCCGGCTCCCGCCTCTGTGCCGCTGCCAGCCCCAGACCCGGCTGCTGCCTCTGTGCCGCTGCCAGGCCCAGACCTCGCTGCTGCCTCCGGGCCGCAGCCGATTCCGGCTCCCCATGTCCTGTCGGCGCTCCGTCTGATGCCGGCTCCCCGTGTCCTGTCGGCGCCCCGTCCGATGCCGGCTCCCCGTGTCTGGTCGGCGCCCCGTCCGATGCCGGCTCCCCGTGTCTGGTCGGCGCCCCGATCTGATCCGAGTTCCCCAGAGTCCGAGTCCCGTTCCCCAGAGTCCGAGTCCCGTTCCCCAGAGTCCGAGTCCCGTTCCCCAGAGTCCGAGTCCCGTTCCCCAGAGTCCGAGTCCCGTTCCCCAGAGTCCGAGTCCCGCTCCCCAGAGTCCGAGTCCCGCTCCCCAGAGTCCGAGTCCCGCTCCCCAGAGTCCGAGTCCAGTTCCCCAGCGGCGGCCCGTTCCGATTTCCGGCCTTCGGCCCGCCCACCGGACTGTTTCCGCCCGCCTGATGGCCGTCCTCCGGCCCGCCCACCGGACTGTTTCCGCCCGCCTGATGGCCATTCTCCGGCCAGGCACCGGGACTGGTTCTGCCGTGTCCGGTACATAACACGTGTGACTAACTTCCCTTGGGAACTGGACATTTCATAGACACAACCAACTCCAGCTCCATAGCTGTGTTATACTGACCTCGCTAACCTGAACTTTAATAGACATGAATAATGACTTGAGTAATGCAGAATATAAGGATTTATATTATCACTACCCGTGAAGTTATTATTTTTTCTGTTCCATCACTCCAACTCTTGGACATGTGCCAGAATATTTGGACAAGGCACAACACCTACCCTTAGGTTAATAATAAACAATATGCACTATAATTAATAACAATGGAGGGACATTTCTTAAATGTGTTTACATACTTGGCCAATAATGTTGATTCTGATTCTGAAATATCATGGTAACTGGACATTGGTAATCAAGATATTCTGAACCAAACATATCGTTGGACATCGTCATCAACGAAACATTAAAAAGAGGATAGAAAAAGTAGTTTTAGATGCTGTTTTTGTTTGGAAGAAATAGTAGACTCCTCCCAACTAAAAGCCTTTCTGCCATCCAGCTCCTCTACACACACTCAAAACATCTGCTGGCGTTACAGAAACACGTTGACCATCAATCAACTTTACAACACAGTAATAGTACCACCCTCCATAGGAACATTTGTTAAACCACAAAACGGATTCACCGTGAACGTATGGCAGCCTCCCTGACACACACACACACACACACACACACACACACTGATAACTCAAATATTTGTGCGTCGTAACACAAAGGTCTTTTGCAGTGCAGGTTCATGTGAGGTTTGTTACACAGTGTGATGCTACTCTCGTATGCATGTTGGCAGAGAAATGAGTCGTGAAGAAATCATCTAGCAAACAGGGTGCAATGTGTGTTTAAGCTTGTGTGTGTGTGTGTGTGTGTGTGTGTGTGTGTGTGTGTGTGTGTGTGTGTGTCAAGGAGGCTGGTCAAGGTTTGAAGATGTACAGTCTGTGGAGCAATACAATCCTGTGCCAATCCATCGAGTATAATGGTCACCAAACTCGTTACTTCTTCTTCACTATGCTGCTATTTATATTTAGCATCTAATATCCTTCGTGGGCTGTTTTTCCAGTAGGAGCAAACTCAAATCACATCACCGGCACCTGCCGCAGCACGCGCAGCACGCGCGGCACCTGCCGCGGCATCTCGGGACCTGCCGGCGGCATCTCGGGACCTGCCGGCGGCATCTCGGGACCTGCCGGCGGCATCTCGGGACCTGCCGGCGGCATCTCGGGACCAGCCGGCGGCATCTCGGGACCTGCCGGCGGCATCTCGGGACCTGCCGGTGGCATCTCGGGACCTGCCGGGAGCCGCGAGCTGCCGTGCCGGAGCAGTTGCCACTAGTTTTTAAATTGTGGCACACCTCGTAGAGCACTTGTGTCAGACCCGTTTTCAGTGAGTCACGGGTCTTTTATTTTGAAGGGAATTTTTTATGCAGCATAGTGCCGTACTCACACTCCTCAATACTGCGTTCACAACACACTTTACTTGCGTGAGTTTACACGCCGGACTATTTGTGATAGTTCGCTTCATTCCCGACTTTTTTATTTATTTAATATTAGCTTAAGCAGTTCAGAACCACTGCCCCATAATAACGTGCGTGTAATCTTTATCTTTGTTATTTTTTTCTGTTTTAAGTTTGATCTTGTAGAGTAATGTGGGTTTCTTAACCCTAAATTAAATGGATTTATGTCATAGTAACAGAACAATTTGCTTACATATATTTTTACATTTATATAAATCCATGTAAAATATGTTTACACTTGAATAAACAATAATCAAATACAAAGAAAACAACCTATTTGTGGCATCTGGTGAGATGCCCAGATGCATAGTTTAAGGACGTCAGTCGTCAATGTCGTACTCCCTTGAAGTAGCATTTCCATCATGTGGTTTTTGCATTCATTTGCAAGGTTTCCTTGATTATTCTTCATTATTATCTGTACAACTACCAACAGTTATACCTTCCGATATCTTAATGCAGGGGTCACCAACCCTCAGGTTTCTTCCCTTTTTTCCCTGTGAAAGGGTTTTTTCTATCTTTATTGGGGGAGTTTTTCCTGATCCGATGTGAGGTCCCGGGACAGGGATGTTATGTGTACAGATTGTAAAGCCCTCCGAGGCAAACTTGTATTTGTGATGTTGGGCTATATAAAATAAACTGAATTGAAAAAACCAACCTTTTTGTGGCATAATAATAATAATAATAATAATAATAATAATATATGTGAAGTGACTGTCTGATCACATATCAATGTTAATTATTCCTCACAATCATTATTAACAATAATTTCCACGACAATGATGGTAGGAAAAAAATAAGTGTTATCACTTTGTTAGAAAGATGAAAATAAAGTTATATCCGTTCAAAAAATAACTATTTAGTTTTAATGACAACCACAAAATATGCAGGCTTTGTCACTGCAGTGTTTTTCAGGCTTTTGGAAGAATATTTCCAGAGCCTCGATATGCAAAGTCAGAAACGTCATCGATGGAGCTCTGCAGGCTGTTTGTTTTGACCTGCAAATTGAATATATACTTGTTTTAAAATACTGTTATCTGTTGTTGTTTACCATATTTATCTTTAAATTACACTATGTTTGTTATTTTTATTATTTGTATTGTTTTATTGTTTTGTTGTTTTATTCTATGTGTTTGTTTATTGTTATGCACCAATTCCTTGTAGTCAAATTCCTTGTATGTGCAACGTACGGCAAATAAACGATTCTGATGCAGCTTCTGACAGGCCACCTCACTCATAGTTAAAGCTACAAACCAACACAAAAAAATGACATGAACAAACATCAATAACGCTAGTCAGCACGAGCCTCAGTCTATGCCATTTCAAATGCACAAACAGGCCTAGCGGCTAGCGGCCCTACTCATCAACAGAACACCACGGTTGAATTTTAGCCTGCATGTAAGTTCCTTCAGCCTAACTTTATTGAAACAGATCAGCTAATAGCCGACTGGTAGCAACAGCAACAGTGAGGCCACTGCCGATGGTTGGAAAGCCGTCTCTCTGCTCTCACGGCGTGGACCTTTAAATAGACCCCCTGCAGTTTGCATCCAGGCCAGTGCACTCACCTCAGTGTAGCCCCTCAAGCAAATTGAAAGGCCCACACATGACGTCAGTGTGCCATTTCCTTGACTTGTGATGTATATCTTTAGATGACTGCATCATTAAGTGTTTTATGGGAGGAAAGATGTCTAATCAAAAGGTTTCATACGCGTTCACACAAGTTTCATACACAAGAATACCAAAGACTTTTGAACTTCAGAGGACGCTTGTGTTGTCAACTCAGTTCGTCTGCTCAGGCTTTAGTTGAACGAACAGATGGTCAAAATCATAGAGATGAAAAAGAAATGTGTCTTTTATAGTTGGCATTTATATATTGCAACTACTTCTTTTGATTCTATGAAAAATATTACAGAGCAATAGTTAGTTTACTCTATAAACATGTAGTACATTATTAGAGAAGCTAATAGTTCGAACCAATACAAGTGAAAGAACACTTTTTCCAAAATACTTTTAGTGTTATGACATACACACGTTACCATAGATGTCTGCTAGGAAAGATCCTCAACTCAATTCACCCCAGTCAGAAAAAATGCCTTATTCTACTCCAAACACACAAGACCTCCATAAAACTCCACTCTGGGGATTTATCACCATTATCTCGTACCCATTCAACCTATGACTGTTGCAATGTACTACTATCTGAATTTGTGATATAACCCTTCACTCAAAACGCATAGGAATGTGTATCATCTATGACTTTTTGGAATATTTCCTTGTTATGTCTACATTCCCCTGTCACGGTTTGTTGGTCTGTGTCAAGATGTTTCTGAATGATTGTATCTGTATCTAGCTGTGGAAATGAATTTCGTCTTTGACATGTAAGCTCTGGGGAACATTTTAAAGATAGGAGGTTAATGCAGGATAGCAAAGCTCTGGGGTTAAAAAAAAAAAAAAAAAAACTAAAATCCACAAGGGCTGGTGTATCACTGTTCGACAGGAGTGTGCATGGAAACATACACTGAGTTCCCATCATGAAATAGTTATAGTTTGAGGGGAATCTCTGTCTCTCCATCTTCTTCTTTCTGTCTTTGTCTTCTTTCTTTGTAAGGAGCTACAGTATGGAGGTGCTCTATTTGTTATAGTCTCTCAGTAATTAATCCTGTCTCACTCACTACCACACACATCACCAACACATGATGTACGACGTGTGTAATAAATATAATATGTGGTAATGCTCACACACACTGTAGATCCATTTGAAAGGTAGTCAAGGCCGGTCGTAATAGTAGGAAGAGGCTCCAGATGAGGAACCCAGTAGACCTTCCAATTACGAGACACTCTTAGTATTGTTTGTATTGATGTTGGTCACATAGAAAGCCACATCCGTAGTAATCGTGTTGGTTCACAGTTGTGGTTTTCAATCCAAGGCTGTTGATAGACGTGGGTTTCACAGCTACTGGTCCATGCAAACACATTTGTGATCAAAGAGGCATTAATCCAACACACTGTCAGCTCCAAACTAGAACACTCTGGGTACCCCTCTTGCTTTAGTACCCCTCTTGCTTTAGGTACCCCTCTTGCTTTAGTATCCCTCTTTCTTTAGGTACCCCTCTTGAAACAAAAGCACTTAGTTTAGGCTTCAGAAAAGATCTTGGTTTGCATCGGAATAAGCACATCTGTTACATAAAATCACTATGCTTGTTACGTAACTACAGAAGTTATGTCCAAGAACTTGGAACAATATATCAAAATTGTTGGAATGAGGCACAAACAGCGATCTCCTGCGTGTAAATTGTGTGTCTGATGCAGATTAGCTCACTCTTTACACCTCATCAGTAGCTGTGATCTTTTAATAATGATGCAGATGGTTCATATTAGTACGTTAGTTGAAAGCCTGGTGTAATCAATACAGGCGCTTGAGGGTGTATTTGAAGAGTAGAACAATCTGAATGTTCATATCAAATCATACATCTGGCCTGTACGAGACGGATTTAAACACTATATCCACTAGGGGTCAGATGAGAGCTGAAACATGCAGTAGCCAACATGTAAATGGCTCCACTGACATGAACGTATGGAGACGAAAGGACATGCTAGTGTGTCTGTATGATAGTGTTTGGCAACATTTAAATTCCCCAACTGACAATATTGCTATTTGTCCGTTAAAAAGGTGGAGAGATATGCATCTACACAAAGTGATGAACATGCCCTGGTAGTGGTCACCTTTGACTGTGTTCCTTTTGTAAAAGCCCAGATGAATGAGTTTGGTCCGGCTGCTCTTTGTGGAGTCAGTGGCAGACCTGCATACTCTGTTGGATGGTGAGTTTTAAGATGGGAGTTACGATTTGGGGTGCTTTCATCTTTAGTCCCAACTTGCACAGCTTAGTGATTCAAATATTTGGCGATTCTTAGTTTTTTTGTCACTCTGAGGTCACTTTGTTCACGTTCTCTGGCTAACCTTTCTACTTTGGTTAAAAAAACAAATATTTGAATAATTTTTTCGAATGAGAGCGAACATCACGCCTCCTAGACATAATGCTACATGGGTAATTACTAAGGCTGTACCGGAGAGTTAAAGCTTCATTCATAACATTGGCATAAACAAATAGTATCATTAAGAGTCCATTAAACCAATATGGTGTTGAATGATTATCTCGTCATATTGACCCACTCTACTGCATAGATTCAAAGAAAGAGCTATTTTATTAAGTTTTAGAATTACATTTCTTCTACCGAGCTAAGTGCACTCGTTCATGCTGATCATGTACGATAGCACACACAAGTCAACCTGTCGACCTTGCAGAAAGCAGAAAGCTATGCAGACCGTGAGCGCTCTACAGCTTCTTCTCTTCTTTTACTTTTCTCTCTTACACTTATTTATGGATGATGGTCTTAAAAGCTGGAGGAACTGCAGTATCTTAGGTTACTGAACTTCATTCAGTAACCCTAAGATTGGTTACTGAATGAAGCTGCAAATATGTGAAGGACCAGTACTTTTTTTAGACAAAGCTTTAAAAAAACTCATGCTGACATATGCTTTACATTTGCTTTGCCGAATGAGATGTCAGTACCCACTATAAGATTACACCACGTTTGTCCCCTGTGTGAAATGTCTCAATAAATTCAGCTGGAAGAACCAGAATGTAACCTTAAATGGAACCCCCAAAAGTTCCTTTTATTAAGTATAGTTGTCAGTGGAGAACATTGGCATAGTTCCAGCAGGTCATCAATGAAGTAAAATTCATTCTTACTGTTTTATTCCATTTCAAATGATGTAATGTGTCTTCTGGTGTCCTTGTTATATGTATGGATGAACTCAAGTGATTTTATTCAAAATCTGGAAAATAATATATATTTTTGTAAAATGTAAAACTCACAGATCATCATGAAATAAATTGGAAGTAGCCTGAGGCTTCTGGAGTCAGGAGATATACCAGATATCAACATCAGAAAATAGGTTTGAGAGGTTTTGACTGATGACAGTTACAGGAATTACAATTACAGTTTATCAAAGTTATGTAATGAAGACCATAATGGATTCCTTCTCCTTGTGACTGTTTGGATTTGGATAAATTGATGCTAGCAAATGTGTGATATGCAGAACACAGTGGCGGCTGGTGGCAATTTTTTTTGGTAGGCCATCTAATCAATTTCAGCAAACATCCCCGTATGATTCAATGCAAAAAAAGGTATCAAGCATTACTACTTTGCAGTTAAATATTTAACTGTATTCCAACACTTTGACATAATAAGGACATCTTATTAATACAATTCAGTATATTAATATATATATCATGTTGCATACCCCTCCGAAAGATAGTCCTGCACTTGACTCGTGATTTAAAATGTTGTCATGATGTGAGTTTGTCTGTTTCCTGTTTTATTTTGTAGTCCTTGTCTCGTGTGTCCTCTGTGTTCCCTGCACTTCCTGCCCCTGTGATTGTCTGTTGATTGTCCCTGATTGTTCCCTGCTGTGTCTAATCACCTGCCCCTCCCCGGTGTATTTAGACCAGGGGTGTCAAACTCATTTTAGTTAAGGGGCCGCATGCTGCTCATTTTGACCTCAAGTGGGCCGGACCAGTAAAATCCCAGCATAATAACGCATACATAATGACAATATTACTCTCTGTTTAAATCACTGAAGGTTTTTGGATGATAAACCCTGTTTTGAGGTCTTTCTTCAATAAACTAGAAACATAAAGACCAACAATTCAGACATCAGCCCACTGTTTACCTACCTGGGCTCTCCTCTGCAGATTCCCTCGCAGTTAGGCAATATGTTTAGTAAAGTCAGTGCTATGATCAATTGTATCTGTGGCTCAATGATTACCATGCACGTCTTACAATCAGAGGATCAGTGGTTTGAATCCTGACTGAGGACATTTTCTTTTTTTACGCGGGCCGTATGTTTGACACCCCTGATTTAAACCCTGTTTGTCTCCTGCCTCAGTGTGGGATTGTACTGTATGTTCCCTGTCCATGTTCCCTCCCCCCGTGGTCCGTGTTCCCCATCCCATCCCCGTGTTCCCTGTCCGTGTTCCTCCCCGTGAGTAGTGATGAGTAGCGAGATGAAGCTTCCTGATGCTTTGAAGCTTCCTATCCAATTGGTTCGCTCATGGGCCGAAGCTTCATGGGGCTTCATTTGCTCTACTGTGCCACCAAGTGAACAATACATGTAAAACAGGCAGTGATCATAACGACACCATGGCTTTGGTCTGTGACGCTTTGAATTGAATAAATGAATAAATGATGTTTGTGACGCCAATACATCAATTATTAACTTATTAATATTGTGTCTAGCTTTATGATATAATGGCAGGGTCAAAAGCAAAACTGGAAACAAATTGGGGACAGGATTGTGCTGTGACTGTGGCTCAGTGGTTACCATACCCGTCTTTCAAACAGAGGATCGGTGGTTTGAGCCCCAGTTGCGCTAGTCCATGTTGATGTGTCCATTTTATAATTTTTTATAAAAATAAGAACTTTTCCACAGTGCTGGGCTTTTTGAGATTATTTCTATTTCTATCCTAACTGTGAAATGTAGCTTCACAGGTTTCAAGGGTGGTTTATAAATGACACGCCAAAGCCTTACATGCATACTGCTGACACACAGAAATGTTGTGCTTTTTATACACCTTCCAATCAAGTTTGTCATCTTGTTTCGGCTTGTGGAGCAAGCTGAAACACAGCATGTCATATTATCACGTGGTTATGATGAGCCATGGTGAGATAATGAGAGCAGCGTCACAGGACGTCAGGACGTTATCGGCTCCATAGTTCTGATGAACTGCATTGAACACGTGCTGATGCAGGACATTGGTATAAGGTATCCACTTGACTGCTTTGTAGTTAAACTAATAAGCTACAGTATATTTTTGACGTTTTATAAATTCTGATATTATAACCTTCAGTTTATAATTCCTTGTTCTCCTTTGTATTTTCTTTTTTTCCTGCCTTCTTTATGAACCTCTTCCTTTGCTCATCTTCATCTTTGAGTGTTCCACCCGTCATACATCCTTGCTGTTTGCTCTCACTTCTTACAAGTCTGGCTGACACAAAAAAAGCAAGAGAGGACACACAAGGACAAGTTGTCATGGCAACAAAATTATTTGAGAAATGATCGAGGAATTCAAAGAAAAAGAGTAAAAAAAAGAATGGGTAGTTAAACAAGTTGGCAACATGTGGGGAACACATGAAAGACAGAGGAGGTTTAAAGAAGTATGAGCAGAACAACTAAGTGGGGAGAAATGTGTCATATATTTTAACGTCTCAATACGTTGCAACGTATGAACAGTGAAGAGAAGAGGAGCCTGGAGGTTCAGAGGCTGAAGAACATGAACACAACATGTTAGATGGCGAGGGAAGAATAATATAGAAGACTGAAATAGCCCGTCTCAATGTAGAGAGACAGAGAGGAGATTACTCCTTATGACAGTAAACTAAATATCTTTGAGAAAATAATTGACAGAATAATTGACATTGACAATAATAATTAATTGCAGCCCGACACTTCCATAAATAGCATCCCTATCGTCCAGTTCAGAAAGGAAAGTTGCTTCAAGAAGCTTTGAAATAAAGGAAAGCAAGCTTTATTTCTAAAAAGAAAGCACAATTTCCATCTCAGCTTTGTTAAAAACATGTCGATATGGACTTTGAAAATGTTTTTTTCATCAACCTAAATGCCTTGATGCTCATAATGATACACTCTCTCTACCATGGTGTTATTAACGTATGTAGTCTTTATTGGATTTGAAAACTAGATCCATTTTGTTGTGGCAAAGTTCATGACTAGTTTCAAATCAAGTTTTTTTACTTAAAGAAGGTTAAATGATTGCTGGAGATTTTCAGTGGCAGCATGAATCAAATCTGCACAGAAATAAAGGACCATGTCGTCGGCATGAAGATGGATGCTAAAATTGTACAATGCAGAGGTAATATTGTTTAATGAATAAGACTGGTCCAAGGACAGAACCCTGGGGAACTCCATTTGTAATGGGGAGGAAGGAGGACTGGGTTTTACCTCTCGACCTATCAGATCATTCAGAAACCACAGGCAGCAGCCAAGGTCCAAACCCGGAGGAGAGAGTCATTGTAAAAGCAGAGGATGATCAATGGTGTCTAAGATGATACAATATTAATATGAACTAAAGAAGTAGCAATATAGTGTTATGCTGACTGAAAGTTAGTTAGTGTGGAAACTGTGTTAACAATTTACTTTTTGAAGGACAAGATCGTTTTGATATTGGACAATACTTTTTAGAATCAGATATGTTAGCGCCTTTAGTAATAATGCCTGAGGTAATGATTCAAAATATGAATTACTGTACGTACATATTCAGAAATTTGCTGTGCTGATATCTTGCATTTGGCTGTATTTCATGGCATCACTCAACCATGATACATGTCACTCTTCATCTGTGGAGGATAGTAGTTAGATATGATAGTGTGCATGAGTTAAATAAACATGTCTGACGTCTGTACAGTGATGTCACATTATGTCTTGTTGTAAATGGAACTAATATATAAGTTGTCATGAACACTGTTATGCCCATCTGACAGAGATCATTAAATACAGCGTGGTAACACAACAATGGACAGCTACTGCAGCTATGACACACTTCATATGTAGACGGCTCCAACAAGCTGATCTCATTTAAATGCCAGCTGCTGGACTCCTCTATCGTTGGGTCACTTCCTTGCCTCTGCTTACACACACACACACACACACACACACACACACACACACACACACACACACACACACACACACACACACACACAGGGTGTGGTGTGTCCTTGTCTCTGCTACTGTCCCAGGCTGTCTTCTGTCCAAAAGTCTAAATTCATTGGAAAAAGACAGATGTAATAATTTCCAAAAATACAGTTGTAGTGGCGGATGACACTGAGGTGTTGTGTATGTGTTGTGTTGTGGGTGTGACGGTGAGAGGACAGAAGGGTTCAATGCAACTACGGCACAATAAAGTCATGTTTTATGTTTATTATTCAGGTTTGTGAAGCATAAAGCCTAATTCATGCTTCTCCGTCAGGGCTACGGCGTACCTACGCTGTAGCTTACGCGTCGACGCAGACCCCTACGCCGTAGCCTGACGCGCACCTCCAAAAAATCCTAACTACGCGTCGCGTTGACGCGGACCGCAACGCTGTGATTGGTCCGCTCAGAACGTAATTTCCGGCGGTTGCTCTTTCCGGTTTGTCTTCCTACACCGCTATTTTTAAAGTTCTTGTAGACCGGTAGTAACAATGGACCAAACAGAAGAACGAATCATCGAGGAGGTCAGGAAATACGACCACCGTTATAACTTTTCTTCGAGGGACTACAAAGACTGCAAAATGACATTAAACTCATGGCGAGAAATCGCGCAAAACACAGCCACACAGGCACACCCCCCTGGCGGCATGGCGGTTAATTGCAGAGCAACGCGGACCCTCGACGCAGAACTTCGTCGAGGTCGACGGCATCAGGTCGACGGCGTAGGTACGCCGTCGACCTGACGGAGAAGCATGAATTAGGCTTAACGGCCGGCCATTTGTGTTGTCCGATTAGGCCGGCGCTACATCGAAACAAACAAATAGACTACATATGAGTTGAAACGCAGAGGAACAGTTATCGCATCTTGGAGAAAAGAATACAGGACCTGGTTGAGAATGTTGGCCGTTGTTACCACAGACCAGTGGTTTTAAACTATTTCTGTCACGCCCAGCCCTGGAGGAAGGAAAAGGCTCACGCCCCACCGCCCAACAAAATACTAACACAATGGTCCATGTGGAACTTTTGTTTTTCTCCATCTGTACTTTTTCAAATAATATAATAAAGACAATTTATATCACTTTCAAGTTAACCAGATTTCTCCATCAGACAAAAACAAATAATCACTTTGTTAGAACAACGCAAATAACGTTCTATCTGTGCGAAAAATAACTCATATTTGGCAAAACTAATTGTTGCTGCAATGAACCTGTTTTGCACTGAATATCTTTTCAAGATAATAACAATAACGTTCAACCTGTGCAAAACAAAATGAGTGCAGATGTGTGAGCATCAGCTTGTATCAGTATTAGAGGCTGCAGTGAGCTGCTTTCCTCTACACATCTCTTCTAAACGGGGTTGCAGGTTTGATACGGCTCTCAGTTCATGCTCAATGTTGAGCTGAGACCTGTTTTCTGATGAGAGACGCAACAGCAGAAAAAACCTCACGGAGATCAGCCCAAAAATGCTAATTTCTTAATGATTCCTTTGAAACCACAATTGTAGAACCTGAGATCCATGACGTTGTGCCTTCTTTGTGGTTCTATGGACACTGTTTCCCTTACTGAGCTGTGGACCCCATGCAGGTCTGGCAGGACCGTGTAAAGGCACCTCATCAGATCACGACGTCAGCAAACAGCTTTGGTCATAGCACACGCACTTCCCAGTGTTGGATCTGCTGTGTCATGTCATGCCATACTCCAATTGGTTGGTTTGTAGACTTGAGTCGTAGCAGCAGATATTTTGTCTGAATTGTGCTTTTACATTTCTGAATTTTGACAGACTTTGATCATTAAAACCTCAAATCCGCTGTCAGTCCGCGTCTCTAACCGTAGGATCTAGGACCACCAAAGATTTCCTCTCGCGATTGTCAATTTCTGTACGAGCCAGCCGAAAATCTTACCTTATGAAAACTTAAATAACAAGAGACAGAGGAGATGATGAGGAAGGAAACAGTTGTCAAGAAGAGTGAAACACAAAATACTGAGTGAGAAGGAGAAGCTGAAATGGGGAAAAGTAATCAAACTGGAGAGGACAGACAAAGACGGGAAAGGTGAGCAGGAACGATACAAGGAAGATGAAAGAAAGAAATGAGGAAAGGATGAGAGAGGAGGAGAGCTGGACAGAACAGAAGAAAAGGAGAGAGAATTCTGGGAAAGAGAATAGGAGGCGCGCAGAGCAGAGGAAAGAGAAGCGATAGGGAGATGCCGTTAATTCAGAGTTCAGAGAGATTTTTTAGTTTGACACACTCGGCAGGAGGCCTTTGACTGCTGCTGCTTTGAACTACAACACACACACACACACACACACACACACGTTCACAGCTGGCCAAGGATAATGTTCACTTGGAGGTAAAGCGATACAGAGAAAAAGAGCACAATTGGAGAGAGCCACAGATCCTTATTTGTATATCCATGTATATTGGTTCATCTTGTCTGTAAATGTCACGTTGTATTAAAACATGGACCAAAGCTCCTGATGGTCGTATTCTGGAGCGATGCCCAGACATGTTGAGCCGTACTGGGCTCAGACCATCGGCCCTGTCACCTTTTCTCCCTCCACTTCGTCCCTTCTTTCCTGCGTCCCTCTCTTTTCCTCCTCTCCACTTGTTCAGCGTTTTCCTTCATGTTCCTGTCACATGACGTCATCCTCTCATGGCCCCTAGGACCCTAGGCCCGTATGCCCCTAGCAGATACTGACAACATGTAACATGTATTAGATAGTGCTACTAAGTAATTAGGAAGTTGGACATAAATCAAATGTGGCAGTGCTACACCGATGGCCTAATTCAGTGGTTCTCAAACTGTGGGGCTCGACCCTCTAGTGGGGCGCGGAGGTATTACAGGTGGGGTGTGGGGGGATTTATTTTTTATAATCCTTTATTAACCCCACAGTGGGGAAATTATTCTCTGCATTTTACCATCCTTAGTAATTAAGGAGCAGTGTGCTGCTGTGAAGCTCTGGGGTTCAGTGTCTTGCTCAAGGACGCTTCAAGGACGCTTCAAGGACACTTCAAGGACACTTCAAGGACACTTCAACATGAAACTATGGAGAACAGGATGAACCGCTACCTTGTGGTTTCAGGACGACCACATGAACATGATAACTTTACATAGCACAAAAGTACAAAGTACACAGAGATAAAATTTAATTTTATAAATACATGGAGGAATGCCTGTACTTTCATGGAAATGTTTATGTTACGCCATTAAAAAAATTATACTATTATACTATATCTATCTATCTATCCATCCATCCATCCATCCATCCATTGGATGTGAGTACTGGAGAAAGAAGGGTTTCTCTGTGTTCAGTAGAGGATGGTGGATGAGAAAACTCCCCCTGCAGTAACTTGAGGGCAGCAAGTTGTGAACACAATATTAACACATCACCTTTTAATGCTGAGATGTTAAAATGACTTTTTAACCCTTTGATATCACAACATTGGCTTTGGGTCATGATTGGCGGCTGCAGCTCATGGGGAGAGCGGTCATCCTGAAACCACAAGGTCGCCGGTTCGATCCCTGGTCTCCCCATATTTCACATGTCCTTGAGCAAGACCCTGAACCAGTTGGTCCTATCATGTTGCTTTCTCTCATCCCAACATCTACCCAGTACAAACAATATATTAGTTCCTATATGCCATGCTACAGGTCATTTTCAAGTCTTAAAGGCCCTCATGAATGTGCTTCCAAACCTCCTTGATTTCCTTTTGTTATTGTTATCTTCAGACAAAGACTTTCTCTGGTCAAATAAGATCTCATCATTTCCTTCCAACTCCGTAAAGAAAGGGCCTCACAGTTTTGAAATGAGCTTCTCGTAAACAAATGAAAAAAAAAACATAATCTGCCATACTGTATGATATCTTCTCTCTTCAGGATTCTGAAAAACACACAGCCCAGCCGCAAATGTAATTTGTGTTTGACAAGTAGTGGATATCCCTCCTGGACATCGTGAGAAGGAACGCCTGAGAGTCTCACTTCCTGTCAGAGGAACCTGGATGAAGGTTGTTCTTACACATTTTAAAACAAATGTATCCTTCTATTTAGGTTATAAGCAAGTCTGGCTATTTCTTAATGCTACTTTTTCAGTATATTGATAAGAACTGCCAGAAAGCTTTTTAGGAAGAAAGGTATAAATGACTTCTGATAATGATATTTCCTTTCTGAGATCCTCCTTTGGTTCAGCAGATATACTCTTTAATTTGACTGCTTTTAGAAAGCGCTTTGGATCATATGTATTTGTTGTTGTATCAGAATTATATGAATTTATATAATATACTGTACATATTTTATTAATTATTTCATTATCTGTTATTGGAATATCACACGTGTCCTTCAATGCTAAATGTATGCCTTCTTATTACCCTTTGGATTAAAGAGCTCAGTAGTTTATGTTTTACTTTGTTTTAATTATAAGTATCTTGGATTTTTATTAATGAAAATATTATCATATTCCAATTTCTATTTTTGCAGTCTTTTTAAATCCTCCTTGACAATACTTTGTTCATGACTATATATTAAAGGCAATTCACAGATTTATGTTATATTATCTAGTTGTTTTTAACTGAACATTACATATGTATCGCTCTGATTTACGCATTAAAAGCATCCCATATAATATCTAGTTGTTTTTAACTGAACATTACATATTTATCACGCTCATTTACGCATTAAAAGCATCCCATATAATATCTAGTTGTTTTTAACTGAACATTACATATTTATCACGCTCATTTACGCATTAAAAGCATCCCATATAATATCTAGTTCTGTGTCTATTTGTAAATGTTGTGTTTTCAATATTTGTTCATGTCTTTTTCTCAATATGATTTTTTGTGTTTAACTAAATTCTGTATCGGTTGGATATTGTATATTAATTCTCCAGATTTTATGGGAAAGTTTATTTATTGCAGGTGTCATTACACCCGACACCACAGAGTGATATGATATGATCATGAATGTATGTTATTATTAGATTGATGTATGAGTCTATTTGGGTAATTGTTATTAATGTGTGAGTGTTACATTGCATTCTATATATTATATCATAAGTCTCCGCCTGATATCATTATTTGGGTTGGAGTCATATCAAGTATTTTCTTGATATTTGTTCTTTCACATCAGATGCAGGTTGGAAATAATTATTAATTTACACATACCTATTTCCATAAATGGCACATTTAAAAATCAAGAATCAATCTCACAAGGCTGCATATTGTGAAATTAGATTAAAGGTATTATTCTTACAGATTAGCATTCAAACTGCTGTGCTGGTGAAGGTCGACTCAAACGACTCCTTCATCCTGAGTCTTTTAAGAAATTGTATTCCCGGCTTTGAAATTGAGCTCTTGAAGAAAGACAATGTCAGAGGATGCTTTTTAAATGACCTAGTGCTTTATGTTGTTTTGCACCTTTTTTTTGTCCATTAGTATTCCAGGTAAAAATGGTAAATTCATAAAGTAGAATTTCTATATTTTTTCTTGGTCAAATTTCTCTTTTTAAGATAAATGTGAGGACACACAGTTGCTTCAGTGTAGCACTAAAAACCAACATATTGTACACAATGTCATCCTAGTTTGATAAGAAGGTTGACATAAATATAGAGTAATATGAATGGGAACTAGGAAAGTGGGCTGGTATAGTTTTATTTATTTTCAAAAAAATATGAAAGTGGTGAGAGGGAACCAGACCGGTGAAGTTGCAGCCGCTAGAACGCTTGTTTGTGTTGTGGGAGTATTTCTCTATTTGTATCAATTGATATGACATGTTGTTAGACATTGTTGTCATACTGGTCTGTGTTGAATAAGGTAACTTTACATCAGTCAATTATGTTGTTCTATTGTATTGCAAACCTTGATTCATAGCCAAGAGCACACAGACTCTTGGTTATGAATAGGTCCATCTTTCCTTCCATACGTCCTTGTGGGTAGCTAAGCTAACACGGCTAACTCTGATTTGTTTCCTATGACGAGCAACATGCATTGTTGCATCGTCTGTATTTGTAGAGCATTCCTTGATGCCGATTGTTTGCTCTCACATTGTTGACTGTCAGTCTTAATTTGCTCGTGTTTTATTTATTTTTATTGATGTAATGTGTGGCCAGGACTCCTAGGGAGCAGGAGAGGAACGGATGAACTGATAAAAAACAGGTGGCAGGAGAAGGGAGGAGGATGGAAAGAGGGGAGATTTTTTATTTTGATGTATAAGCACCTTTGTAATGAAAATGCATTGATCTTTGTTCATCAATATTCTACAGATCAGCAGAGGGCTGGGTGAGGTAACACAGTGGGAGACACCAGCACATGTGGAGCTACACCTCCATTGACTGCGTCCTGCCTCAGCCCAGGAGGAGACGGGGGAGAGGGAACATCACCGTCACTAAGGCTTCAGCTCGCTCCCTTCTCTCTGCCACGGGGCTCTGCTTCTCCTCCTCCAAAGCCTCTCCCCTGGGCACAGTGATGCCCACGTGCACAGAACAAGCACACATACAGCACCTTCCATTAAATGAGCTCAGGAGGAGATAACACATTTGGTTAATTAGTTTTGCTCTGGTCCTCAGAGAACAGTTGCACAGTGTAGGAACTGGCTTAATGTTTTAGATGCTTCAATGATATTAGATGAAAAGCCAAATGAGAGTTGGGAGCGAAGAGCGAGGGCAGTTTGCTCCAGTAGGGGGCCAAACTGACATCTGCAGAGGATGAGGCCTGTATGCACAATCTGTTATGTCTGTTATGACAACACGACTACATGTATCTTAAAAAGAACTCACAACGCTATATCATATTGTTTCAGATTCAAAGTGGCCAAATTGGCCCAGAGCACAATGGCTGCAAGTGAACAACACACACACACACACACACACACACACACACACACACACACACACACACACACACACACACACACATGGAGACATTGGTTTTCATCAGTCTGCCAGAAAAGAAAAAACTGAAACTAAGTTTAAGAAGTGCATCATCATCATCATTTGCTAACCATGGTGTAATGGATCTAAATGTTGTGAACAGCAATGCGGGTCAGATCCAGGCCGCTGCTCTTATGACTACATCATATCACGCCCAGCTGGAGGGACACATGCGGGACGTGGGCCGGCTCTGCATGCCGACATCTATCCGTCAATGAAAGGCCTCTCCATGCATTGTGTCACGCCCTTCACCAACGCGTGGAAGGAACACGGAAAGAAAGAAGGAAAGAGACAGACAGCAACAGAGCCACAGAGCTAACACTTGAACATGCATGTTTCTAACCTTTATTTACTAAGGGACGCTTCACTAGGAGGCCAGCGTCATCCTCCTCCTCATCCTCATCATCACCACATGTCAGAAAGCTCCCTTCAGAGAGGAAACCTTGTGCAATGTGTTCTCAGGCTCAGAGTTGCTGTGTCACACAGGTCAGCTGATCTCATGTGTAACATTGGTGAAGTGCCCTTTAGAGGACCTTATCTCAACATAGCGAAAGGCTGTGCATGAGGATAAGAAGACCACCCTCTGAAAGCTCAAAGCTCCAGAACGTAACAAGCACCAGCTTAAACGAGGACCTTTAATCTCGATCCTACTTAACCTCAAGCCTAGATCCATTGAGTGAGGCAGGTTCAGGCCGCACCCCGACCCCAAGACAACCAGAGCTTAACATGCAGGAAACCAACGGCAAAGGTGGTCAATACAGTGAGCCTCATCATTGGTCACAGCTGCTGACCCACTCTCCTGTCCTTCCTTTTGGATTTGTATACAATATGTATCTGCATTTTATTGTGATAGAGGAGCAATAGGAGTATGTACCAGCGGCTCTAACCAGCGGCTGCATGCCTGATCCCAAACGTTGCACATCTGCATTCAGCTCAAATATTACTTTATGGATCGCATGCGTGAGCCGTGTGACACGTGTGAACATGCTTATTGTATAATAAACCAAACCGCACTGAGACAAAGACCTCTCTGAAGAGATCGTGTCAGTGGCTCAAAACAATGAATCGTGTTGATCGTAAAATGAATCAAAAACAAAGCGTGACCACATACATGAAAGAGATAATATAGTTTTGCTATTTAATTTAGAATATAAAATAAAAGGGACTTTATGATACATGATTAAGATAAATGATGGCCATTAAAGGGAAATATATATTACACTCTTCCTCTCTCCTTTTCTCTTTCTCACTCACACAATAGTTCACACAAATGTGTGTGAGTAAACACGAGGAGCCAACTGTACATTCAGTTATCATTATTATACAGTGTAACAGACTGCAGCGTGACTGACAGGATGTGTGTGTGTGTGTGTGTGTGTGTGTGTGTGTGTGTGTGTGTGTGTAGGGGGGGGGGGGGAGAGAGAGAGAGAGGAGAGAGAGAGAGAGAACAAAGAAGGAACAGCGGAGCCATACACTCGTTTTATAAAGCTCTCGTTTGATTGGTTGCTGAGTATCTAAGGTGGGGGAGAGTGTTCCCAAAAACAACCAATCGCTGCTATTCATACAGATGCTACTAGAATCCCATTGGCTCGCCTAACAACCAATTGACCAATGGAACTGCCCCGCCCAAATAAGGATGTGTGTTAACCCGGTCACCATGGAACCGCCCGGGGCTCTTCTCTGATTCTTTCAACCTCTCGACTTCACTGTTTTCTCTTTCTCCCCTTCTCTCTCTCTCTCAGAGGAACTGAGGATGAAGCGTGCATACTAAGGAAGACATCATTTCAAAAGGTGCTCTCTATTTCAAGCTCAGTGGAGTAAACGGTGGCATTCAATACATCAATATGGCAATTATTAACTATACACGAAAAGCAACCAAAAAGACAGATACTGCTCCTACCATTTAAGAGTCAATAAATATTGTTCTTACTAAAGTACGGCAGGTTTCAATTATATGCTTGTAATACCATTTGTAATCTGTCAATCCCTCCATTTCCTGTTCATAAGTGACCTGGTGGAGTAGGAATCTTCCTTCCAACTGGTTTCATGCTTTGGGCCATAAAGCCAACACAAGGGGCCTCCCTTGGGTCCCACTGCAGGAGGGGTCACCCGGACCATCCAGACTCTCAGGGTGGACCCGGATACTCGACTTTTCAGGATTTAGTCGGGTAGGTATAGTAGTTATCGATTTTGGTATTTGGATATTCATTTTTTTACCCCCAAAACAAACCTTTTGGAAAATACTTCTTATTCAATACAAATGCATACACATTCTACATACTGTATTCTACAGTATGTAGAATACAGTATGTAGAATACCGGAATCCTTCAAAATGAACTAAAAGTGATCGAACTGAAACTGAAGGACACGTGTTGCAGGACAACACCCCCCATCCCAGAGAGCAGAGGACTTTGGGGCGGTCCGGCCGGAGCCCTCCAGAGCACCAGGCAGAGGGAGCCTCCTGCTAGCTAGCAGCTAGCATCCAATGACAATAGCTACCAAACCTCGGGGGCCAAATGTCTGGACAACCCACATGACTCACTCAGACTCACAAGGGGAAAAGAATACCAGTCGCTGGTAAAGGGGTTTGATCACAGCTACAAGCTTTTAGTGGCTCTCGTAACGGAGTCAGTGACAAGCTGCCGAGCCGATATTCACAGTGTGAAGTGAAAAAAGTGCAGGGCCGTCAACTGGAGCGTCTCGCAAAGAAAACCGGACTCACGGTTCACCTTGATGCCTTCAAACTCCACCAACAACAATATAAAGGTGCCCTCAACGCTGCCCGCTCCTCTCACTACTCCTCCATCATCCAATCTGGCTCCAACAACCCCAAAATGCTTTTCCTCCACCATCAACCAAACTCCTCAAGCCATGGACACCATCTCCTCCTCCTTCACCACCAGCAAATGCAACTCATTTCTATCCTTCTTCAACGACAAAATCATTACAATTCACAACCAACTGGCTGCTCTCCCCCTCCACTACCTCACCCCCCAGCCCTCAACATGACCCTCCCCTAGTTCCAAGCACTCACTCTCATCCTCAGTTCAATCACTGAAATGGACCTCTCCTCCATAGTCTCCAGCATGAAGACCTCCACCTGTACCCTCGACCCCCTCCCCTCTTCCTTAGTCAAGGCCTGCCTCCCCTCACTCTCCCCCTCTCATCATAAACATCATCAACTCCTCAATGTCCTCTGGTCTCATACCCTCCCCACTAAAGCTTGCTGCTGTCACCCCTGTGCTGAAAAAACCTGGTCTTGACCCTGACATCCCCAATAACTACCGGCCCATCTCTAACCTCCCCTACCTGTCCAAAGTCCTTGAGAGAGCTGTTGGCCCAGTGGCCCACGGTGTCCCCCAAGGTTCCGTGCTTGGTCCCCTCCTCTTCATCATTACATCCTCCCCCTTGGACAAATCATCCGTCGTCATGGTCTTGATTTCCACTGCTACCGTGACGACACCCAACTCTATTTCTCCTCTAAGACCATCACCTCAGTCACCCACTCCACTCTCACCTCCGTCTCACTGATATAAAATCCTGGATGCAGCAGAATTTTCTTAAACTCAACTGCAATAAATCTGAAATGCCTATCATTGGCCCCAACTCCCTCACCCGCTCAGCCCAGACCTTCTCTCTGGACATTGATGGCTCCATCGTCACCCCCCTCCACCCAGGTCCGCAACCTCGGCATCATTCTCGACCCCACCCTCTCTTTCCTACCCCACGCCAACCACATCACCAAAACTGCCTTCTTTCACCTCAGGAACATTGCTCGCCTCCGGCCCTCCTTGTCCTCTGCCACCACCGAAATTCTCATACATGCCCTTATAACATTAGACTTGATTATTGCAACAGCATCCTCTACGGCTCCCCCAACAAAATCATCAACAAACTCCAATATGTTCAGAACTCTGCCGCTCGACTGCTGACCTCCACCCGCGCCTATGACCACATCACCCCGGTCCTACGCAACCTCCACTGGCTCCCGGTCAAATACAGGATTGACTTTAAAATCTTACTCACCACTTACAAAGCCCTAAACAATCTGGCCCCTCCCTACCTTTCAGACCTCCTCCCCCCTTCACGCCCCTTCCGCTTGCCTCAGGTCCGCCAATTTGAACACTCTGAAGACCATCAAGACCAGCGTCGGACCTGGGGTGACAGGGCCTTTTCAGCTGCTGCACCTCCCTCTGGAACGCCCTCCCCATCCACATTCGTCAGGCTCCCACCCTATCGTCATTTAAGCAAGCCCTCAAAACACACCTCTTCAAACTCGCCTTCACCTGCTAACCCCTGCTCACTACCCTCCACTGCAGGACTAATTCCGTTGCAGCTTCTCCAGTTTTTTTTTTTTTTTTTTTTTTTTTGGGATTGTTTGTTTTGTTTGCTCCATTGTCTTTCTATTTTTTGTTTTGTTTTGTACTGTTTTGTCTCTGTCAAGCGTCTTTGAGCATCTGGAAAAGCGCTATATAAATTAAATGTAGTATTATTATTATTATTATTATTATTATTATTATTATTATGTAGTGAGACCTCATGACATACATCTTCAGTGAGCTCACATAACCCTGTTCAGGACAAGGCGCTGTGTGACCCGTCGTGCTGAACGTGTTCACACTGATGCAAATCCAGATGCTCCTAGCACGGAAAATGTTAATGTCTCACATGAATGACCCTCATGTGTTTTGCTCTTTATAGATATTCCAAAAGAACGTGTTGTAACTGTTTTATATTCACTTGCTCAGACTGATCTTAACTTAAAGTTAAGTCCATCAGTTAAAGTGTGCTATTGAGCCCCTCTTCACTGGACCATAAAAAAACTAACCCTCACTAACATGTGCCTATTGTTGGAGTTGGAAAGGATCCGTTCACTCCAGGACCAATGGACTCTTCATTCACAGCTGTTCATCGGCTCAGCGGTGATGGAAACATAACATCTGGCTGGACACGCTAGCTTTTGCCCTTTTCTTGTGCGATGCTATGTGACGCAAGTTGAAGTGAATATATAATTAATATAATCAACAGGATTTGGAAATTATGTTCATTCATTCTAGCACTTTAAAAAACATGCATATACATTAAAATGTTGGTGCAAAAGGGTATTGTTGTGAATTAACATGCTTCAGGCTGTGAAACCAAGAAAAAGAAAAACACCCAAGCAGAAGTGTGTTGTACTTTAAACTACATACACTATAAATGTCACACATAATACATCACCAAAATGACAATCAAAGTCGTACACGGCACCAAAAAAGTAAAGTTAGTGGAATATAGGCTAAAACTTATTAGCGAAGGTTTCAAATAGCACCAAAATCTTGCAAAATCATGTCTTATGAGCATGAGAAGCACACTAAAAGCACCATGATGTGGTTCCTCATGCTAATCCCCTGAGAGAGGCAGCGTTCTCTGGTCAGAGTGCCGGTGCTGCGAGCTGAGGACCGCTACAGCGTCAATCAGTCAGCCAGAGACGTGGCCTTAATCAAGGCAGGAGCACAAGGAGCACAAGGAGCGCAAGGCAGCAGCGCTGGCTGCTGGAAATCAACACCGAGTCCATTTGTACGTCTCAATCGCAGACTGTGATGCATATAAATAACGTGCATGGCCCATTACGCCCATCACACGCTGACAGACACACACCAGGTTACGCGTGCGCACACACACGCGCTCTGAGAGTTGTCACAGTGAATTACCTGCATGTCAAAATGGAACAGAGAAATTGTCGGGAGAGCGCAGCAAATTGACTCGGTCAAGCTGCTGATCTGTTGTTGTAGTGCAGAAAGTCACACACAGTCACACACACGCACGCACGCACACACAAACACACACACACACACACACACACGGCCACACGCAGCCAGACACACACACACTCACACTGAAACCACAACTTCAACATGAATGTAATAGTTAATAAAACAGAGGCTTTACAGATATATTCTTGAGAGTTGAAAGACATTTGACACATTTTATTTCCACCGAATGAATGATGAACGCTTATTGTTTAGGAATCAAATAAGGAGCTTTGTCTTCAAAACTACAGTTTTATTCTTTGAAGTCAAAAGGGTTTTGGAAAAATATTGTGCAAAACATATTTTTTAATAAATATTGGAAGGTTTTGGAAGGTAAATGCAATGCAGATGACCTTTTACGACCTTGTATTTAGAGCTTATTTACTTGTCGATCTTATAGCCACATACTTTGATGACTAACCTCACTTCGTTATGCTACGACTGAAATTAGTAGCAACCCTATACATGTGTCTTGTGAATATTAGGGTCGGCTGTAGCTCATGGGATTAGTGGTAGCTGGTTCTCCCCAAAGCGTAAAGTGTTTTAAAGAGCAAGACACTGAACCCCACGTTGCTCCCCGGGCGCCTCTTCAATTATTTGTACTATAGTTTTTGGTTGTACTGTAATTCTGCAATTAAGTGTGCAATTTTCTTTTTATTAATGCTGAAATTGCTAAAATGAAAGATGTTGAAGCCTGTTGCTTGATTTCTATAGTTTTATGTTGATTAATGCTAAATAAAAACATAATTAAAGATATGTGGACACCATACAATCGTAGAATGAGTTCTTGTTTAGACTTATCAAACATGTCTGCACCAATGTTGGATGTGAAATGAAGAGCTGAGCTGCATGTGGATACGGAGAGAATTCTTCTGAGAAGACGACATATTTCTAAAAAATCTGCACTGTTTGCACTGACAACTATGTTGTCAAAAATGGACCCAGTGGGAGGAATTATGTGAAGTTGATGTATGAACATGTTTCTTGTTTACTTAAAATCTCAGTTGTGTCCATAACACAAACATGAGGAGCCTCTTACTGTAAAGGAAAAGGCGAAGGTGACGTATCTGAAGCCGTCTGGAAGATGGTTTTCAAAGTGAACTGAAATGAAATGAATTGCTTTCCGGCTGATCGTGAATTAAAAACCATTCTGACAGGACACCAGTAGGCAATAACATCAGTCTACACAACAGGTAGTTTATGGACTGTATTCCTTTGTAAAACGGGTTGTATTTAGTGGCAGGTGTCCTCCGACAGAGCAGAGTAATTAAGCTTCAAACGCAGCCTTCATAAACACACATGCGTGACATGTCTGACTCGTGGAAAGTTGATTCATTGTTACATTTGTCTCACAGTCGTAGCAGCAAAAGCAAAAGAAGTGGTTGAAGTCCTGCCTGTCACAGTTTGAAGAGTATATTTGATGTTCACACTTTGGACTCAGGTGCTTTACCTCCACGACGAGACATCGAGACATGCAGACACATCGAGACACATCGAGACACATCGAGACATCGAGACACATAGACGCATGGAGAAAGCCGGGTGCTGTTAGAGTTACGTACATAAAGTTTAGAGACTCTAACTATCCCATGAAGTCTAAATATGCCTGTTAGTCTATCTTTGTGTACAGGATCTGTTGGCAGGCTGTTCAGGGTGTTAGATGCCCAGTGCATGCTGGGATTTATGCTCCACCCACCTTCCCCAGCACTTGACGATACATGACTGATGTCTGTAACCAAAGAGCCTATTTTTAAGACAGAAATTGAAATGATTTCTGCATTTCTAGGAGACAAAGTAAACCTCCACAGCTATGCAGCACATGTTTGAATCCACAACCCCACTCACAACTGCTCTTTTTCTCTTAATGACCCGGATTTTGAAAAGCCTAAAATAAGTACAAGCTACATTTTATCAGCTGTCACCACCTTTCTTCTCTTTTTTCTCCCTTCTGTTCCTCCCTCTCATCTTCCCTTTAGCCAGCCACACATGGTGGTCCAAAGAAGCAGGAACAGCGTCATCACAGAACAGAGGACGTGTCCGTGTGCTCCGGTTCTCCATCAGGATGTTTCTTTGTGGCCCCGCCCCCCGGCAGCCGCCACACCATTTGAGACTCTTCCAGTTTAATTTGAGCAACCTCTGAATCCCCATGTTTCATTTCTACATTACTGGACTCCACTGAACAGAACTGCCAGGCTGGTGCTGATGTGCTATTGTGTCTTTTTTCATTTTTCAACCATTTCTCAGCCAATAAACTAATCTGCACCATGCAAACTAACATGTTGCTTGTTGAGTTACCTGCAATTACCTTCATACTTACTCATTGACTGGCTCCATCTATATGAATCGTCACAAGGTAGTTTACACCAATTTGTACATTTCTGCTCATTTAAATTAAATATTTCATAGAAATACCAAGGTTATATTATAATTATATTGATCAAATTATGAGCATATGTTACAAATGTAGGCATTATTCGTGTCAGAAAAAGAGTCACGTGGTTGAACGGCACTCATAAGCCACCACAGCTCGTTGTAAGGTAGACTAATGCTGCGTTCACGCTCGTGCCTGAAAGGGGGCGTGGCTTATCTCTGTGGCTTATCTCCGTAAAACAGTTACCGTTCCCGCCATCCACCATGAAATAACCACTAGTTCTGCTTTATACTTGTTGTGTACATTTGTGGGAACATCAAACTCCATCGTGCTCTGGTTCATAATATACTATATATATATATATATATATATATATATATATATATATATATATATATATATATATATATATATATATATATATAATATATAATATTATCCGTAGTCCCACAACAGCGTCTGAATGACGGCCGCTACCAGCGCTACTTCAGCAGCAGTTTGATTCAGCAACGGCAGGACGGTGGTGGTGACGTTAAAAAATGTCAACTGAATGAGGCGACTTATCATCATTGCAGCATCATTGCTGCATCATTCGCGTCTGTGCATTGACTTTGCATGTAATCTACTCGCACGTCAAATTCGCAACGCGTTTGGTGTGAACGCAGCATTACACAAACAGCGTTTTTTTTTTCTTTAATAATAGATAATACAACAAAATAATACACTAAGGTGGTCAGGTCGGGAACCTGTAGGCTGATGCATATTTCTTATGTCACATTTGATATAGTTTGGAATATGCCCAATGACTTTAGAGTTCCACAGACTGACTGGGAAACTCTTTCTCACAGCGTCCAAGATCACTCAGGACCTCATGGCATCATGCAGCCTGCGAGGCCCAAAAAGTATGTTTACACCGCGTTCCACATTATTAGGCAAATTGTATTTAAGGGTCATAAACATTCATTTTTTGGTTTTTCAATGAAACTCATGGATGGTATTGTGTCTCAGGGCTATTTGGATGATTGAAATCATCCAAATAGTAATAATAATAATTAGTTTGCCAGGTGAGCCCAATCAAAGGAAAACTACTTAAGAAGGATGTTCCACATTATTAAGCAAGCTACATGTTTCAGGCAAAATGGGGAAGAAAAAGGATCTCTCTGCTGCTGAAAAGCGGCAAATAGTGCAATACCTTGGTCAAGGTATCACAACATTGGATATTTCCAAAAGAATTGCGCGTGATCATCGGACGGTGAAGAAATTTGTCACCGATTCACAGCACAAGCGGGTTCGTTCAGACAAAGGCAAAATAAGGAAGATTTCTGCCAAAGAAATGCGTAGGGTTAAGAGAGCAGCCACTAAAATGCCATTGAATAGCAGCAAACAGGTGTTTGAAGCCGCTGGTGCCTCTGGAGTCTCGCGAACTTCAACATGTAGGATGCTCAAGAGGTTTGCAAGTGTCCTTAAACCTGTTATTCGGCCACCCCTAAACCAAGCTCACAAGCAAAAAAGGTTGCAGTGGGCTCAGGACTACATGAAGACTAACTTTCAAACAGTTTTGTTTACGGATGAGTGCCGTGCAACCCTTGATGGTCCTGATGGATGGAGTAGTGGATGGTTGGTGAATGGCCACCATGTCCCAACAAGGCTGAGACGTCAACAAGGAGGTGACGGAGTCATGTTTTGGGCCGGAATCATGGGGAGAGAGCTGGTAGGCCCCTTCAGGGTCCCTTACGGTGTGAAAATGACCTCGGCAAAGTATGTAGAGTTTCTGACTGACCACTTTCTTCTGTGGTACAAAAAGAAGAACCGTGCCTTCCGTAGCAAAATCATATTCATGCATGACAATGCACCATGTCATGCTGCAAAGAATACCTCTGGGGCATTGGCTGCTATGGGCATAAAAGGAGAGAAACTCATGGTGTGGCCCCCATCTTCCCCTGACCTTAACCCTATTGAGAACCTTTGGAGCATCATCAAGCAAAAGATCTATGTGGGTGGAAGGCAGTTCACATCCAAGCAGGTGCTCTGGGAGGCTATTATGGCATCCTGCAAAGACATTAAAGCAAAAACTATCAAAGAACTCACAAGTTCAATGGATGCAAGAATTGTGAAGTTGATATCAAAGAAGGGGTCCTATGTTAACATGTAACTTGACCTGTTAAGATGTTTTTGATTCAAACTTTTCTTGATTTCAGTAAATATGACCTCCTAATGCTGCAAATTCAACAAATGACAATTTTTTGTTCTTTACAACCTATAAAATATCTTGAAACTCTGAAATTCTGAAATTCTGCATAATAATTTGGAACACTGCATTTTGAGTTTTTTATTTTTGAAAAAAATACTGTTATCATTAGGAGGTTTGTTCAATAGAATTTGACTTATACTCTAAGAGTTGATGACTTGAAAATGATACTGACTGACTGTGCATTACTATTTAGGAATTGCATAATAATGTGGAACGCGGTGTATTGTTACATGAAGTAAGTTCATGTTGGAATAACTACATCCTGACCGGCATCTAATCCAGAGTAAAACCATCCAGAGTAAAATGATGTTTTGATGAAGCAAACTGGCTCATCTCTGGCCTGAGCAGAGTCTCTCAGCCTCTTTGCCTCTTTGCCTCTCTGTCTCTCTACATCTCTCTCTCTCTCTCTCTCTCTCTCTCTCTCTCTCTGTCTCTCTACCTCTCCAGACACTGCTCTATAAATGCCGACCCACTGGGCTAATTTAATAAAAGCCTTTTCTATGTTACCACGGAGACACACCAGGTAATTACACCCACAGCCTGGCCCGCACGCACATGTTATTATGGGATACAGAATTGATCTGAGCGTGCCCAGGGGTTGCCTAGGGAGACGGATGGCCACCGCCAAGTGTCTCGTCTCCCGTGGCCATGGAAACGCAAGGCAAACGAGCGCATTACCGACACACACACACACACACACACACACACACACACACACACACACTATTGATGAACAGATGGGCTAATGCAGTCTTTAATCAAACAGCAGTCACCAGGAGACAGGACTCTTGTCACCGGTTCAAACTGCAGCCGTTTCATTTCAATCCTCGAGTCAACACACTCAGTCCATCGTTTGGCCTTTCAAACAATGAAGTACTAGAAAAGAGCATGAGGAGGAGAGGGAGAACGCAGGCTGCAACCCTTTAACGCCTTCATTGAAAACCCTGGTGTGTTTTTAAGTTGCTTCATTATTAAGACAAGCTGGGGAGAGCGAGAGAGGATGTGTGTTATTTCATTATTAGTCGGGGAGGAGGGGGCGGAGTGAAGAGCAAGAATTGTCCAAAGACTTTTAATTGGATTGCTAAAGCGCTTTCTTAATTGAGTTCTGTATTCTTGCTAATATAAAAGTGTACATCTTTATGTTGTGTTGTGCTAACACACACACACACGCACACACACAGACTCACACCTAAATTGAACCCAGGGGGTCAGGGGTAGAGGAGATGAGATTTGATGAGTCGAACGCCGGACGCTTCAGCAAAAATTCAATTTGGACGGCCTTAGATTGACTGGTTCATTTCTAACAGCGTACCTATAATAGCTTTCCTTACTGTCGCCTTAATTAAGTTCTCACATTAATGCTTTAGCTGGGGATCAGCGCTCTTTAGAACCTGTTACCGCACATTTCCCTGGTGGTCAGAGCACACACACGCACCTATGAGAGGTGAGGGGAAGTGGAGAAATTAAAAACACAAAGCCTCCGTCTCTCAGCGACCACACACACACTGACGTGGTAAAGGGCCCTCAGGAGCCACCTGGAAAAGGCCAGACTCATTTAATGTCATTCCTTGGAGATTAGGGATAAGTTTCCCACCCGGGACGAGCCAGACATATGGCCGCTAACAAAGTTTCAGTCATAGACAAAATGTATTCCAAATTGTTTTTCATTTATTTTCCACCTTTTTTTTGTTCTTGCTGGAAAGTGAACAGAAAGAAAAACGCTGACGTCGGGAGTTCATGTGCACGTTCTACCTTCAGGCTACAAGCAGCTGCTAGAACATGGAGCATCATATACATATACACACATATATGTATATATATATATATATATATATATATATATATATATAAGTCCAGGGAGGAAGAAGAGTTCTCTCAGCTGCTTCTGCTGAGTTACAGTAAAGTCTGACTGTAAAATGGACTCAATGAACTCTAATTGGTTTCACTGAAGGATTTAGCAGATTCCATTTGGAACCCGTTGGAAGGCGTATTAACTTTGTATTGCCACTTTACACTAAAGTGTAAGGATTGATCAGGTGACTTAATGAGTCATGCAGCTGAGCGGCTCCCCAGGTTACATCAGTGGGATCTCTTCAGGTCTACAGCTGTATGAACGTGGCTGCTGATTATGATGATGCCATAGCTGGTGGACACAGAGGAGGCTGAGGAGAGCTGCACTTCATATGATACGCAGAGATGATTGAGTTTCCATCAGAGTATTTCCTGCCTCAATAGAAGTTAAAACATGATGTAATACAGAGCTAATGTGTGTCATCATCAGCACTCTGTCTTATCCACAAATATACAGGTATTGTCTATATATGCCAATCTTGTGGTCAAAATATAATTATAACAATGTTCACTCTATTGGCAATGATAATAAATAAATATCTCATGAGCTGCAATGATCGCTAGTTGATATGTTCTCCTTTAATTAAGTATACTTTCTATAATAATCTATTTTCTGTTAAACATATAATGTATGTATATGTGTGTGTGTGTGTGTGTGTGTGTGTGTGTGTGTGTGTGTGTGTGTGTGTGTGTGTGTGTGTGTGTGTGTGTGTGTGTGTGTGTGTGTGTGTGATTGAGAGAGAAGAAAAGAGAGCGACGGAGCCTGATCCAGACTCTGGTTGGCTGTGATTTTAGTTCATTGTGACTTTTCAGCAGTAGAATAAGTGTGTGTGTGTGTGTGTGTGTGTGTGTGTGTGTGTGTGTGTGTGTGTGTGTGTGTGTGTGTGTGTGTTTGTGTGTGTGTGTGTGTGTTTGTGTGTGTGTGTGTGTGTGTGTGTGTGTGTGTGTGTGTGTGTGTGTGTGTGTGTGTGTGTGTGTGTGTGTGTGTTTGTGTGTGTGTGTGTGTGTGTGTGTGTGTGTGTGTGTGTGTGTGTGTGTGTGTGTGATGATGATGGATGGTATTTTTTAGCGTTGTAAATTGTACCTCTAATTACTGTGACTCTTTCTGACTAATTTTTTCTCTGAACATGTAGAAATAACAGAAAGACAAACTAAACTGATATTAAATATTCTGCCTGGAAGCTGTAAAAAAGTGCAAATGGGAAAAAACTCACAATCTCAAATGTTCTCTGATTGCCCCATTAGCTCAGTTAAAGGTGTAATTACAGAAACTCCTAATCTTTAATCATCTTTTAATTAGCATATCATGTAGTCATTATAGCGGCTCCTGGAGGGAGGAAGTTAAAGTTTTTACTTTGGTGTTGAAGGGTAATTATTTTGGCCCTGAATACGTCGGTGTGATGATACCATCTCCTCAACCTTCAGTCCCTTCAACAGCGTTCTGATTTCACGCCAGCATTATCTGCTGCTGTATTTGGCTAATAATCCCCTTCACAGCATTTTAGTAATTCTCTATATCTACAGCATCACCTGGTTCTGTTTTCCAAATGTATATGAATATTCTGGAACACAATGATTTTGTAGAGCAACCATATTGTTATCTGGTTGCAGTTTGACTGTGAGGTTTTTCATTTTGGAAGTCTTTATTAGCTGGTAAATTGTTATTTTAACTGCCAACTATTTAATCTGCGACAGAGCTCACATGACAGTTTGAGGACAGAGTGTTGCTGCAATCTTAAAAAATAAAACCAGTTTCCACATTAATGACACCAGGGTTCAGGTTTAGCCGAGCAACATGGATTCTCCTCCAGGAGCCGACGTCTGTGAGACAGAAACAGCTGCCGGTGACATCCACCCCAAAACATCTCTCAGAAATGTATCCACCCCATCACATTAAGCATGAGTCTATTCTGGGTGCAAACCAAATGCTATGTGTTAAGATGATGACTTCTTTAAGTCTACTTTTGCACAGTTCAAATGAAGAGCAACATTGTCAAACCACTGTGGACAATGTTGCTCATCAATGGGTCCTGCTCTTTTATGTCAGTATTCGCCATGTGCATGATGGATTTATCATATAAACTTACATCTGCCATGATCAAATCAATATATTTTACACGTCAGGGTCGAGGAGATATTTATATTCACATCTGCACCTCAACACTACCACCTAATTGACATTATGCCACCATGTAGTTGCTCATTGATCTTTACAATACAGATATGAGCTGAACGTTTAACTGATGATCAGCAGTTATTACTCAGCATGTTAATAAAGTGCTCACCTCAAACTACATACATCTACAGTCACTGATATGTATTTGTAGCCATATGTATTAATATTCATCCTAATACTTACTTCCTGTGGAGTTACGGTCATTTCTAACGAGACCGGTCCAACCCTGCAGTAGTTTTGGCAGCCAATTTCAAAATGGCCACCAGGGAGAAATGTAGTTCATTCTCGAATAGTACTATTGCTAAGAGCACTTATATTTAGCAATTGTGTATGCAGAATATCTGTGAATGATATTGTGAGGGTGAGAGCATGTTGGCTCACACATTTCCTGATGTCCGTGTGCTGGTGGGTTCTACCATCGTGTTGAGGGTCCTCAACATGTTCTACTTTGGAGCTTCATGGAACAGACCTTATTTAGTTTGTGGGATTCACTTGTTCTTCTTTTTCTTTCGTTCTACATCAATTCATTGACAATAGAATATTATTATTAAAGCTGTTTTTGAAGCTGTTTTAAAATATGTTTTTGTGTTGACAAACTCCATGTAGAGTACGCTGTATTGATTAAGTGAAAGCGTGAGCATCGCCCACACTTGCACTGGTATTTGAACTCTCCTCCCTCCTTCCAGGCTCACTGTTGCTGCCACATTAGCATCCTGCCATCATAAGACCAATATGAATACAGTAAGAACATTGACAGGGCTGTTCTGAAAACACAGACATATGGGAGGCCTGCATACACAATTAAACCTTGAGTTTCTGGAAACAATGAACTTGATCTGTCACTGATGTCTGACTAGAATCTGATGAGGGAGAAAGGCAGAGAGAAGGAGATGGAGGTGAAGAAGCAGGACATGTCATAGCTCTGCAGTCTGAGAGCGTGTGGACTGTGACGGTGCATCTAACAAGTGTATTGCCACCTGTTGAAGTAGAGTGTGTCGTCCTTCAATCAGAGGATCGGTGGTTTGATCCCCGGCTCCACTAGTCCATGTTGATGTGTCTTTGGGAAAGACACTTTATGAATGGGAATAAATGGATAGTCTTGATAGACAGGTGGTACCTTCATGGTAGCTCCTCCCATCAGTGTGAATGTTAGTTAGTCCTGATGGACAGGTGGTACCTTCATGGTAGCTCCTCCCATCAGTGTGTGAATGTTAGTTAGTCCTGATGGACAGATGGTACCTTCATGGTAGCTCCTCCCATCAGTGTGTGAATGGGTGAATGATGTCATGTAGTGCTAAAGAGCTTTGAGTGGTCAGAAGACTAGAAAAGATCTCTACAAGTACAGTCCATTTAACATTTGGGTCCCATAGTCCCAGTTATTTATATTATGTCACTACATTACATTACATTTCATTTAGCTGACGCTTTTATCCAAAGAGACATACAATAAGTGCATTCAACCATGAGTACAAACTCAGAACAACAAGAATCAAGAAAGTACGATTTCTTCAATAAAGGTAAACTACAAAGTGCTATCAGTAAGAGACATTTACGTGCTACTAAAGCTACTTTCTTTATTCAAGGTATCGTCAGAAAGGATGTGTTTTTAGTTTGCTCCCATTGTTTTCATTGAGTCACTGGGACTGTCTAATTCAATAAAAGGTGGTTGGCCGATTACACAAAATACATACGTTGTTAAAAACATTGTGAGTATTTAATTTCCCTTTTTTTTAAATTCAAATGTCATTCATGTCTGTAAAAGCGATACAATTTAGTTTTGTGGCGGAAAAGTGAAAACGGAAATAAGTCAGTCCTCTTCTAACCATTGCAAAGTACTCATTACACTTTTTGTGATTCCAGTCTTTTTTGTGTTGGGATTTGTATCACATATCCAGGGAGCCAGATGCAGCAACCAATATGATGCAAAGCCAACATGAAAAGTGGAAAACAGAGTGATACAGATCAGTTTGGAGCATCAGGGACAAAAGAACGGAGGTTGGGAACAACAATACTATGACTCGGTGTCAAGGAAGAGAGCTTCTCTTCACTTTTTAGATAATAGATATACCTTATCTATATGCTATTTCATGACAAAATGTGGTTTCATTTTGAGAATTGAATCATTTTTTTTGCTGCTGGGAAATGTATCAATTATATCTTGTTCAACATGAAGACAACGTGGAAGGAACTTGTAACTTAACACACAAACTGCTCCCTTTCCACACACATGTTCATGTTCCAAAGTTAATCAAAATTTCAATTATGGCATCTCAAAAATATGTAATGATTAATGAACAGAAATATAGGCATTTGCAGGATGTTTATAGGAGTGGTGCATTATGTCCACATGTAAACATTATAGCATGACATGGTTTTGGATCGTTTCCCAACAGCTGTGTGTCTGTTTAGTGGACATACAGACGCCCACTGGATGCTGTCAGTTGATCTGAAGACACACGCCACAGACTTCTGCGCACCTCCTCAGCCTGTTTCTCTAATGGTGAGTGGGTATTCATGTGTGGAATTAGTTTTGTGAGAATGTTGGTGGCCCTTACCTGATGCATCGCCATGCAGGTGCTGCAGAGAAGTGCAGGACCAGATGGAGAGACATTTGCAGCTGATACAGATATCTCGCCACCATTTGTTTTGGTGTTTCATTTTAAATTAAATTATCAGGAGAACCTTTAGAAATGCACACAGTTTCATCCCAAATAGTTAAAGGAGCATTGTACGCCATTTAGAGCGTAAATATAGCGACAAACAACTATTTGTTAAATGAAGATAAAGCTAGGGTGACCAGACGTCCTCTTTTTCCCGGACATGTCCTCTTTTCCAGACCTAAAAAAAGCGTCCGGCAGGGATTCCAAAAACTTCCAAAAGATTTTGCTACTTGCGGGAAAATAGTTATTACCCCCTTACAAGTTTTGGAAATGGTACGTCCGGGATTTTGCTACGTGCGGGAAAATAGTTATTACCCCCCTTACAAGTTTTGGAAATGGTATCTCCCTCACGTTCCACCTTCTTGCGCAAGCTCTGACTGTAGAGAGAACTGTAATTGGTCGACCGATCTCAACGTAAATGTAAGTTCATGGCATGCTACACGCTACTGCTACCCCCCCCCCCCCCCCGCGACGAAGTGTCCTCCTCCTCCTCCTCTCTCTCTCTCTCTCTCTCTCTCTCTCTCTCCTCCACCCCCCCCCCCCCCCCCCCCCCCCCCCCGCGACGAAGTGTCCTCCTCCTCTCTCTCTCTCTCTCTCTCTCTCTCTCCTCCACCCCCCCCCCCCCCCCCCCCCCCCCCCCGGAGCGAAGTGTCCTCTTTTTCACAAACTCAAATCTGGTCACCCTAGATAAAGCAAAGTAATAATATAGACACTCTCCCTCCAACCGTGCTTTCTTCACCTAAACAGGACGGCCACTAGTGCCTTTAGTGCATGTGAGTGCACGTCAGTGCACGTGAGTGTGCCCTATAGGTGGTGACAGTTGATACCTCGCCGACAGCGAGGTCCCGCTTCATGTCCATGCTAATCACTGTTAGCTGGCAGCAAGTCTGACTTTGTACTGTTAGCGCTGTTAGCGCTGTCGGAGATGTTGTAGCAAAACTTGTTCAAAGATGGATTTTCCATCCATAATTTCAAAGTGGTTTGGTATGTTTTTTTGGGGGCTTTATAAAGTGTATTAGCTGCTTAGTGTATATCAAGAATAGAAAGAAAGGGGAAGGAAGGAAGCGAACCAAAGTGCTGCTGAGCTGACTGAATATACGTGATGTTGATGTGATGAACAGCCACCTCTGGCCTCTCCTGTAATCAGTCATTCTGCCCTGACAGACTAAATTCAGCCATTTACTTGAAGAAGGGGATAAGAGAGCAGTGAATAGAGATGGATGGATGTTAGAAAGAAAGACAGTCAGCGATAAAAAGGAAGCATGGAGAGGCAGGCCAGCGCTGGAGGGAAGAAAGGCGAACAATGCTGATGTTGAGAGTTATGAGTATGAGTCAGGCCGATGAAGACAAAGAGGGACTGTTGGAGAGGACGTGGACTTAAACAGATAAACACTCCAGGCTGTGCTTCCTTTGGCCCAGGCGTGATGAGGTGATGATTGAGTTCTGATGAACATCCAGCTGATTGACATGTCGCAGGTCACTTACTCTTAAACAGAGTTTTGGAAGGTTCCTTCTCAGCCACAGAACTTCTCACACGTCTGGGCAGGTGGCTGAGGTCGGCTATATTTACATTGTGCATACCAGCAGTTTGTCAAACTACCATTTCAATACCTGATTCAATACCTTTCATACCTGATTTTTCCACTAACACAGATAGTAAGTTCTAACACAGCTATCGAGGCCGGTCACAGAAAGCGGCACGGGCAAATCCAGCACTGTTGTGTCCACGTCTCTCCAGAGACCCGGTTCTACGGGGGCCTCCCAGATCAAGCAGCACTTGGACCTCAGGACGCAGGGCTCCGATGGACGACAGGAGGCGGGGCCAGTCTGCACATGATGCTTGGTGCTCAAACACAGTCAAAGTCGAGGGACAATGCTTTCCCGATGTTGAATTTGAATCTTAAGAGAATACTGAAACAACAATGCATTGAGCTTCACCGCCTTTGTGTCCAACCAGAACCATAACTAAGCTTGAGACATCCACCTCCTCAGAACTTGAGCTCAGAACCCATTCATCAGGACCCTCACCTTCAGGCAACAGAGAACGTGGTGGAACCGTGATGCCTGCCAGAAAACATGCTTCTGAGTTTCACTATGATCAGTTACATAGAGTATATCCACACCGCGGGACTGATGAAGGAATATCTTATCTTATCATTTCTTATATTATCTTATTGTATCGTATCTTATCTTATCTTATCGGATCTTATCTTATCTTATCTTATCGTATCTCATCTCATCTCATCTCATCTCATCCTATCGTATCATATCTTATCTTATCTTATCTTATCTTATCTTATCAAGGTAGTGATGAGTCTGGTAGTTGAACTGACACATCGGCCCGTAGAAGTGGGCTCTTTAACAGCGTAATGATAATAAAATGAGTTAACTTACATGGTAACTGAACACATGAGGATTCATTTGTAGAAGTAGTATGACCCCATGACCTTTACCAAAGGGCCCAAGTTGCTGTCAGAAAATGTGTATATTTTAGCACCACTGCTAAATACTAAAGTCACACGTCAGACACACACACACACACACACACACACACATACAATTTTGTCAAGTAATACAATTGTCATAGATAAAAATATAAAACTTCCTGGTCTGTTATGAAGCTGAAGTCATTTCAACAGTGCATTGTCATCAAATTAGTTTGTATATATATGGACAGTTTGTGTGTGTGTGTGTGTGTGTGTGTGTGTGTGTGTGTGTGTGTGTGTGTGTGTGTGTGTGTGTGTGTGTGTGTGTGTTATACAATCCAGACCATTCCAGACAGACAGGACAGATTATGACACATCGTCAATGGAGGTATTATTCAATTCCACCTAGCACATAGGATAATACACATGTAGACCGGCACACTCTCAATATTGCCTGACACCCACATACACACATGAAATTCTTCTGAAACCAGGTCTATTATCTTGGGGTGAGTTTAGGATATTTGAGGTGTGGAACGTGGGCTTTGCTGCTGGCGTCGTCTAAAGCCCACTCGTTGCTTTGTTTTGTGTTTCTTCATGAATTTTATTAAAAACATCCGTCAACAAAAAGCCTGCATTAGGGTGCTCTGTTCCCGGTGCTTCACTCTGATGCGTCTGCACTTCATCAAATATAACACGGCTGACCTTGAGAAAGGTTTTATTCCTAAAAAAGTGCAGACGTTGTGCATCGGTACATCTACTGACACATGATATGATGATGAGAGTAATGGGTACGACTGCTTGTTCCTGTTGTTGATTGAATGATTCCTTGCTGGCCTTGTCCTATTTTAACAGGTTGATTGTAGAAATACTTTCAAACCGGGGTTGGAAAATGAAAGGCCCTCTATGCACATTGTCCATCCTAGTGCAATAGACTATAACACTGAAAGCATCTCTTATGAATTGAGCATAGACTAATACAAGTGGAATGTCTGCATTAGAAGCAGATTCACTTAAATTATTACCAAATAAATAATATTTTTCAATATTAATACAATTCGTATTATTAATAAATTACCAATATTTATGAATAATAATCAAGAATCAAATTGGGAATCTAAATAATGTAGGAGCAGTAGCTCAAAAACTAATTAAGATGGCTATTGAAAGTAATGAATCACATTATATTAAACAACAGGCCAGCATTCCATTATCCAGACCGCTTATCCTATTCAGGGTCAGGGGCGCTGGAGCCGATCCCAGCTGGCATTGGGTGAAGGCGGTTCACCTGGACAGGTGAGCAGTTTATCTCAGGGCTCATATAGAAGAACCACACCTACGGGCATCTAGAGGTGAGGGAACCTGAGCTGACAGGGTGAGAACGTGGAGGGAACCCACGCTGACACGGGGAGAACCTGAAGGGAACCTACGCTGACAGGGTGAGAACCTGGAGGGAACCGACGCTGACAGGGGGAGAACGTGGAGGGAACCCACGCTGACAGGGGGAGAATGTGGAGGGAATCCACACTGACAGGGGGAGAACGTGGAGGGAACCCACACTGACAGGGGGAGAACCTGAAGGGAACCCACGCTGACACGGGGAGAACGTGGAGGGAACCCACACTGACAGGGGGAGAACGTGGAGGGAACCCACACTGACAGGGGTAGAACCTGAAGGGAACCGACGCTGACACGGGGAGAACCTGGAGGGAACCCACGCTGACACAGGGAGAACCTGGAGGGAACCCATGCTGACACGGGGAGAACCTGAAGGGAACCCACGCTGACACGGGGAGAACGTGGAGGGAACCCACGCTGACAGGGGGAGAACGTGGAGGGAACCCACACTGACAGGGGGAGAACCTGAAGGGAACCCACGCTGACATGGGGAGAACCTGGAGGGAACCCACGCTGACACGGGGAGAACGTGGAGGGAACCCACACTGACAGGGGGAGAACGTGGAGGGAACCCACACTGACAGGGGGAGAACCTGAAGGGAACCCACGCTGACACGGGGAGAACCTGGAGGGAACCCACGCTGACACAGGGAGAACCTGGAGGGAACCCATGCTGACACGGGGAGAACCTGAAGGGAACCCACGCTGACACGGGGAGAACGTGGAGGGAACCCACACTGACAGGGGGAGAACGTGGAGGGAACCCACACTGACAGGGGGAGAACCTGAAGGGAACCCACGCTGACATGGGGAGAACCTGGAGGGAACCCACGCTGACACGGGGAGAACGTGGAGGGAACCCACACTGACAGGGGGAGAACGTGGAGGGAACCCACACTGACAGGGGGAGAACCTGAAGGGAACCCACGCTGACATGGGGAGAACCTGGAGGGAACCCACACTGACACGGGGAGAACCTGAAGGGAACCCACACTGACACGCGGAGAACGTGGAGGGAACCCACACTGACAGGGGGAGAACGTGGAGGGAACCCACGCTGACACGGTGAGAACCTGAAGGGAACCCACGCTGACAGGGGGAGAACCTGGAGGGAACCCACGCTGACAGGGGGAGAACGTGCAAACTCTACACAAAAGGACCTCCGGGGTTCGGGATCAGGGATCGAACCCGGGCCCCTCTTGCTGTGAGGTGGCAGTGCTAGCCACAAGACAGCATTTATACTCCACAAACATTCACATAAAGGTGAAGGACAAAACATTAAACTCGAAAATAATAATAAAAGAGTGTGTTCCGGTTCGCCGTGGTCAGCGTTGCCATTCATTGTTCTTAAAAAACAAGGGAATGGTCATCATGAAGAGCTGCAGCCAACAGACGGCATCTTTACTTCTTCACCGGGTCGACGTCTGGATGAGAACCATATTAGTTGGTTTGGCAGCAGATACACCAGCTGCTCTTCGGTTGTAATTTTAACAAAGTATTTAGAAATGGTTTTATTTTTCACCATTCTACAATTGAAGGTCGGTGAGGTGATGGAATAGTTTTAAATGAGGTTGTACTTGCCCTTATTGGAGAGGCTACCATGTGAGTAACGGCCTGCCATCACAACGTGGACTGTCCCGATGTGGGACAGCAAGCACAAGCCCTTAAGCTATGAGAAGAGACAATGTATTGGCCAGTGGGCCTGTTACCTGTTGCCCACACAGTTGTCACCTGCTGGTAGCTGACTGAATTCGTTACGATAAGAAAAAACAACTTTTAGTCTTTTCTTTTTTTGAAATATATATGTTTTTATTTTATTTTCTGTGTACTATCAAACACTAATATACCACTAACACATACACTCACCTAAAGGATTATTAGGAACACCTGTTCAATTTCTCATTAATGCAATTATCTAATCAACCAATCACATGGCAGTTGCTTCAATGCATATAGGGGTGTGGTCCTGGTCAAGACAATCTCCTGAACTCCAAACTGAATGTCAGAATGGGAAAGAAAGGTGATTTAAGCAATTTTGAGCGTGGCATGGTTGTTGGTGTCAGACGGGCCGGTCTGAGTATTTCACAATCTGCTCAGTTACTGGGATTTTCACGCACAACCATTTCTAGGGTTTACAAAGAATGGTGTGAAAAGGGAAAAACATCCAGTATGCGGCAGTCCTGTGGGCGAAAATGCCTTGTTGATGCTAGAGGTCAGAGGAGAATGGGCCGACTGATTCAAGCTGATAGAAGAGCAACTTTGACTGAAATAACCACTCGTTACAACCGAAGTATGCAGCAAAGCATTTGTGAAGCCACAACACGCACAACCTTGAGGCGGATGGGCTACAACAGCAGAAGACCCCACCGGGTACCACTCATCTCCACTACAAATAGGAAAAAGAGGCTACAATTTGCAAGAGCTCACCAAAATTGGACAGTTGAAGACTGGAAAAATGTTGCCTGGTCTGATGAGTCTCGATTTCTGTTGAGACATTCAGATTGTAGAGTCAGAATTTGGCGTAAACAGAATGAGAACATGGATCCATCATGCCTTGTTACCACTGTGCAGGCTGGTGGTGGTGGTGTAATGGTGTGGGGGATGTTTTCTTGGCACACTTTAGGCCCCTTAGTGCCAATTGGGCATCGTTTAAATGCCACGGCCTACCTGAGCATTGTTTCCTACCATGTCCATCCCTTTATGGCCACCATGTACCCATCCTCTGATGGCTACTTCCAGCAGGATAATGCACCATGTCACAAAGCTCCAATCATTTCAAATTGGTTTCTTGAACATGACAATGAGTTCACTGTACTAAAATGGCCCCCACAGTCACCAGATCTCAACCCAATAGAGCATCTTTGGGATGTGGTGGAACGGGAGCTTCGTGCCCTGGATGTGCATCCCACAAATCTCCATCAACTGCAAGATGCTATCCTATCAATATGGGCCAACATTTCTAAAGAATGCTTTCAGCACCGTGTTGAATCAATGCCACGTAGAATTAAGGCAGTTCTGAAGGCAAAAGGGGGTCAAACATAGTATTAGTATGGTGTTCCTAATAATCCTTTAGGTGAGTGTATATGAATAGTATCTATATTCACAAGAGTTTTCTGTATATGATAGCTTTTTAAATTATTCAAATAGACCTTGGGGTTGAGGAGATATTCAGTATTTAGTTGAATGCAAACCATTCGCAATTTTCGCCATTACATTGGCTGCGGGGAAAGAAGACAGCATGAACAATGTGGATTATTTTTTACAGCACAATTGAAAGTCTGCCTTCACTTACTCAACTCATGTTGAATTAGTAGTTTGTCATTTCCTTCTAAACTTTTCTCCTTTCTCAACTGCCTTCTTTCAGAAAAATATTTGGTTAAGTTTAAGCAACTTGAATTACTTATTAAGGCCAGACAAATGTTGGTGGTCACTGTGCCAGTACGGTAAGGGTATAAAGCAGGGGTGGGCAATTAATTTTCCCAAGGGGCCACATGAGAAATTTGGACAGTTGTGGAGGGCCAAACCAATAGTCTGAACTTAATTCAATTAACTCAATATTAATGTTATTACTTTATTAAAAAACTGTAAATTATATGGTTTTGAGCTGCTACTGGTAAGAATACATGTTACAATAAGGCTATGAAAATAAGTAAAACAATGTAATTTAATTTTTAAAGATTTTTTTAAACCTTACCTTAAATATGTATGTTAAAGACCAGCAATGTATTAACTTTAAAGAAAAGCAATACGTGCTTTTGATGTTTTCCAGTTCAGTTGTTCTTACTCGGTGAGAAAAGTCCAGTCTGTGTTGGCTTGAACAAGAGCATGAAGTCTGGTTGAATGAGGTGGAGATGTGGACAGCTGACAGGTATCAGTGAGAGGATCTGATCTGTTGAACTTCATCACTAGAATGTTTGTTCTCATGTCGGTAGATCCAAAGAGAACCAACATCTTCTGAGCAGGCCTCCTCATGTGAGGAAAGTTCTCCTCTTTGAGAGAAGAGTAAAGATCCAGAAGTGATACTGACTTATACTGCTCTGCCATAGTGGATCAGACCGCAGGTCAGACCCGTGGCGGCTTTGCGCGATTAATGTTCAATCTGGAGGCGGAGACTGCAGCGAGGCTCCTTGGGAGGCGGGGGTCTCGCGGCAGCACCCGCTGCTCGCTGAGAACAGAAACTGCAGAACAATACGCTTTCACTTCAGTCTCCAAGTCGGCAACACTGCCCGTCGTGAGGCTGCGTAAGCGCGCGCGTGCGCGTACACATAAATAAATCGCCTTCAAAGTAAAAGCAGTGTCGTTTATATTGCATTCATGGCGTGCACCTTATTTATTTATTTTTCATTTTTGATTGACCTCATGCGGGCCAGACTGGGAGAGCCGTAAGATGCCCAGGTCTGGTATAAAGCATGGCACGATCTCTGTTCAAAGCCACGTGGAGGGACATCACAGTGGTGAACTCTATAAGGACAGCGCCTTGGTTTTCAAGGATCATTTATTGTCATTCTGCAAGACAGGGATGCAAGACAGGGATGCACAACAGTTGTAGCCCATTTTCAAAACAAGAAAAACATGACAAGCAAAACCAAACAAAAACAGGCTGGGCGGTGGAGTAGCCGGGTTAGCTTAGCTTCCATCTCGGTCGCAGTCTGAACAGGACATGTACCGCCACAGCCTCAAGTGGCTCAACCTCAGTGACCACAGCCTAAGTGACACAGCCTCAGTGACACAGCCTCAGTGACACAGCCTAAGTGACACAGCCTCAGTGACACAGCCTCAGTGACACAGCCTAAGTGACACAGCCTAAGTGACACAGCCTAAGTGACACAGCCTCAGTGACACAGCCTCAGTGACAGAGCCTCAGTGACCCAGCCTCAGCCTCAGTGACCCAGCCTCAGTGACCACAGCCTCAGTGACACAGCCTCAGTGACAGAGCCTCAGTGACCCAGCCTCAGCCTCAGTGACCCAGCCTCAGTGACCACAGCCTCAGTGACACAGCCTCAGTGACCACAGCCTCAGTGACACAGCCTCAGTGACCACAGCCTCAGTGACCACAGCCTCAGTGACACAGCCTCAGTGACACAGCCTCAGTGACCCAACCTCACAGCCTCAGTGACCCAGCCTCAGTGACACAGCCTCAGTGACACAGCCTCAGTGACCACAGCCTCAGTGACACAGCCTCACAGCCTCAGTGGCACAGCCTCAGTGACCACAGACTCAGTGACACAGCCTCACAGCCTCAGTGACCACAGCCTCAGTGGCACAGCATCAGTGACCACAGACTCAGTGACACAGCCTCACAGCCTCAGTGATGTAAGCGTGTGTCAATTATTGGATGCCTGGAAGAACTCAGTTCGACAACTTCTCTCGTTCTCTGTATTTATTTACTAAATGATCACAAGTAAAGTAGCAAGCGCTGCAATTGCAAAAGCAGTGAGTGGTACAGCAACACGCAGGTTGGTCAAAGAACAACTGCCCCACCACGGAAGTGGGGCCTTTCATACACAGTTTATCGTCACAGGTTCGTCTCGCCTCGTCCTAACATCTGATTCGCTCTGTCCTGTCAAGAGGAGGAGAATCCCGTGTTCTCATCTTTTCTCACAAGACTGGAACGTGCAACGACCAGTCTGCTTCCAGAATGTCAATATACTGATAAACAGTTGTGGGTGTTGAAGTGCGCAGGCGTGTGACTACCTTCCCTTGGGAACTGGACATTTCATAGACACAACAGCTGCATAGCTGTGTTATACTGACCTCGCTAGCCTGAACTTTAATAGACATGAAGAGTAATACAATGAAGAATATCTACAGAATATAAGGATTTATATTATCAGTGACCACAGCCTCAGTGACACGGCCTCACAGCCTCACAGCCTCAGTGGCCACAGCCTCACAGCCTCAGTGACCACAGCCTCACAGCCTCAGTGACCACAGCCTCAGTGACACAGCCTCAGTGACACAGCCTCAGTGACCACAGCCTCAGTGACACGGCCTCACAGCCTCACAGCCTCAGTGGCCACAGCCTCAGCCTCAGTGACACAGCCTCAGTGACACAGCCTCAGTGACACAGCCTCAGTGACACAGCCTCAGTGACCACAGCCTCAGTGAACTATATGATCAAATCAAACTACATTACTGTCTGTGTAACAGGCCAAACAATTGATTCCTAAGAAATCTGAAACTCTCAAAGTGGAACTCGGCTGTTTCCATGGAACCATATTCTAGCAGTGAGCAGTTTTTAACAATGTGTGCTGTCAATGGAAAACTGTAAAAATCCCGAAACCTTGATTTTTCCAACAGCTATCAAAAAGTTGCAAGCACAAGCATATTAATGCTAACTTCCACAGCTGTCAGTTGAAATGCATTCTTCATCTTGAGACAGGCCTTCTAGCACTTGTTTCCCACATCCGGCCAACATGAAGGTCTGATGCTACCACCATTTCTTACATGGCATTCAGAGATGACAACTGAATCAGCGCTGCAGAGGTTCACCGCTGTGTCATAATGCAGGCCCTCCGTACACTTCTACTCCCACCGTTTCTTTGCATGAAAGCAGGAGAGAAATGTAACAAATGACTCAATGGAACTGATCCTTTTTTAAATAGTACCACTCTACCACAATAAAGAAAAGGAAATGAAGAATCTCAACTTTTTCTTCAGGTTATTTAAAAGGTGTTGCTTTAAGAATAGGAAAACAAATTGGAAATACTTGTCTTTGTTAGAAACCGTCTCATAGTTGTATTTGCAGACTTTCAACTATTATCTTGTGAAATCAATAACACACCGAGGTCTTCTTTCAGTCCTTTAAAGGACGAAGTTAATACATACAAGTTTGGTGCTTTAAGGTTGAAAGTAAAGATTGACTTCATGAACATTGTACAACATATAACAAAACAAGCTAAAGTATCCCAAAACTGCTGTCCCGATTTGTTTTCCTCGAGATGCTAATTTTGGAAAAAGAAACTGACCGATCGTTGACCCTCATCATTAATCGCTAGCCAACCAGATTACTGCCTTGCATGCATCGATGCTGTGGTTGAACTTCCTGACAAGGCGCCCGGCTGCACACAGGTTAAATCCCCAAGCTGCAGCGCATGACACTACAGGAGTCGCCACTTCACCCGTGAGAGTGAGAGAGTGAGCAGCCACGATGATGATGCGCTTATTGAAATAGAATAGAAATCGAAATCCTTTTTATTTGTCATAGTACATACATACATGAAATGTGTTTGTAGTATTTATGTGTGTGTACTGACATTTAATTGTCTAAGTAAAACACTCGGTACTCGTGTGACCGTATAAGGCGCAGTTCGCGTCCATCTTTATTAATAACACTGAACCGTGGCCTGGATGACATCATCAAACAGCGACACTTCCTTGAACCGGAAGTCAAGATACTACATCCCCCTTCTTTTGAAATAAACATGACTATAGCTGCCAAATTAAATAGTACACATTACTTACTTAAACATTTCAGAACAAACTGAATAGAGGCAGTTATGTATGCCACATCTGCAAGAACAATGGATTACTGAAGGATACATAACTATCAGTTATCAGATATGAACAGTTACTAAATGCATTTAGTAACTGCATTTAACCCATCCTTGGTATCTTAGGGAGCAGTGGGCTGCCCTTGGTGGCGCCCGGGGAGCAATTTAGGGTTCAGTGTCTTTCTCAGGGACACTTCGACATGTGGGTAATGGGTTTTTTCTCCAGTTTTCTGAATTTAAAGCTGCACAAATTATGTATTTTAATAATAACAATGGTTCAAATTATTATGTGTAATCAAGCCTTCAGTTCTCCTCTTTAGCCTTTTTAGCCTCTTTAGCCTGTTTAGGCTCCTTAGCCTGTTTAGCCTATTTAGCCTGTTTAGCCTTTTTAGCCTGTTTAGCCTGTTTAGCCTTTTTAGCCTCTTTAGCTCTGTGTTTTTGTTGCGCACTTGGCACTTGGACACAGAGGATCCAGGCGTGCATGGGTTTTTAAGAATTGCTTTACTCAACAGCACTGAAAGTACACGAACACACTCTGAAAGTACAGAAAGACACTGATCAGCCACACACTGCATACTGCAGGCTATTCTAGTCCACTACTGAATGGTGTGAGTGTAACTTTTTCCCTTGCTTTCCCTCAAAGGACCCCTGAGCTGACCCAAGTCTCTGCCTGAACTTTAATCCTTGTAACCAACATTAACCTCTCAAATCATTCAAACCTCCCTTGCAGATAAACAAACAGATGCCAGGCGAACAAACAAAACAATTAACAATCAATAAAAATAATAAACAAATGAGAATATGGGGGGGTCAATGTCCAGTTCTTATTATATCCAAATGTTAACATGGGCCCCACATTTTGGTTGTCTGGACTTCCAGCATCGGTGTTTTTTCCAAGAAACAACTCACACACTGTCTGAGATGAGATGTGTAAAGTTACGAGAAAAACAATGAGATTAAATGTTTGACTGTGATCTCAGACAATTTCTGAATTTTGACTATATGTTCTCCCCCGGCTCCGTAATGTGTCCTTTGTCTTCTTTTTCAACCTTCAATGGCCTTTTTACACAGTTGTGTAGTGGAGTGGACTCAGTTTATCGACATAGAGTGAGTCAAGAGAGAGTACTAAACTCAAACACAACCCAAATGAGTGCTGGAAGTGCCAATAGGAATAGGTTTGCTATAGCAAGAACAACTTTACAGGGATCATTTGCAGCATAAATCTTGTTTCCTCTGCAGCTCTTCTGCTGCTGAAGGATGAATATGCTCCTTGTTAATCAGACATGTTGAAACATGTATTCATGTCATGTATTATCCAGTTCCTTCTCAGACTGATGGGCTTCTTAAGATGGTCTTAGCGCTCCGCCAATTGGCAACCTGATAATCTGTGATCATTTCTCTGAGTGTCTCTAGTTAAGATGCTTTTCCAAAGCAAATGTAAGATGGGCTTTACGGTCATCCTAGTATGAAGATGCTTCATGAGAACACGGCCTGCGTTGATGATAACTGGCAGAGTAGAGAATCATCTCCTCCCAGTGTGAGCAGTCCCTCCCCAGGTCCTGCTCAGCATCCGGTTTCAACATGTCCACATGCTGCTCCGTTGTCTCTTCAGCCGTCACACAGCATTCTGTCTATCGTCACTACAGAAGCAGCTTTCAGGATTTTCATCATGTTTGCTATCGGATGAAAAATGAGTCAAGACTCACTGCACAATATGAGAAACAGCTGCAATGGACGATAACATAGTTCAATATTGCGATGACGATATGACTGAAGTGTAAACAATGCATTTCACACGTCAGCCAGGTTGTCGATGAAATCACAACTGATGTTAAATGTTGTTAAATGCTGTTTCTAGATCAGCAGCCATAATGTTTACTAGCAAAGCAATATGTCAAGGGAAAAAAAGCAGAGCCAAGCGAGCTAGAAATATGTTTTCTTATTCATCACATTTCCTGATGGCTGTGAACACACGATGTATTGGTCTGCACTATCGCGACTGTTGAAGCCGTTTGTACTTTCCTCATTGCCGTAACCACCAGTGGTTTGACACTGACATCATGCTGCAGGACCCAAAACAGACATGCACGCAACAATAGGGCAGGGCAATAATGTTATATGATAATGTATTGTCTTAATCATATCATGATTAAATCATATAGAGATATCATGATACACAATTACATCGTCTAAACCAGGGGTGTCAAACTCATTTTAGTGAAGGGGCCACATGCTGCCCATTTTGATCTCAAGTGGGCCAGACCAGTAAAATCATAGTATAATAACGCATACATAACGACAATATGTCTCTATGTTTAAATCATTGGTGAAGCTTTTTGCATGATAAACCCTATTTTAAGGTCTTTCTACAATAAACTAGAAACATAAAGACCAAAAAGTCAGACATCAGCCCACTGTTTACCTGCCTGGGCTCTCTTCTGCAGATTCCCTTGCAGTTGAGCAATATGTGTCGTAATGTCAGTGCTCCAATCAAATGCATTACATTTCCAGGAAACATGCTAAACATGCTAGATGTATCATTAGTGGTGTATACAATAACCTATATAGCAATAGAAGATTTGCAACATCACAGACCGCTCTGACTCTACCTCTACAGCTGCTCAGCAGCGGTCTAGGGATCAGTAAGAGAACGCATTTGCTTCCAAGTTTCTGCTGGAAAAGTTACTCAAAATGGTTAAAAAAGAAGCAGCTTTAGTTTCAATCCCGGCTCCGCTAGTCCAAGATGATGTATCCTTGGGAACAGCCACGCTCCCACAGGCTGTTCCTGTGGTGTGTCAATGTGTGTGAATGTTAGTTAGTCATGATGGACAGGTACCTTCATGGTAGCTCCTCCCATCAGTGTGTGAATGGGTGTGAATGGGTGAATGATGATGGCCGGCTGCAGGACGGTGTGTGTGGGGGATTGAGCCAAAATAAACTACATTGGTAATGAAGGAACATGTCACCCAGAGCAACAGTCACAGCTTTTTGACAATGGAGCTATACCACAGAGGAAGAAGATCTATCAGGATCTGGGCACACACACACACACACACACACACACACACACACACACACAGACACACACACACACACACACACACACACACACACACACACACACACGGTAATGTTCAGTGTTGGTTAAGAAATAAAAGAAGACCTTGTTTTCAGGACAGGGTTTTTTAGAGACCAGAAGTCACATTTATTTTTAATTTGTGCAACCCCATGTTTTAAATCTGAGGAAGTCTTAGATTGCTTGTCAACTCCCCATGAAGGTGATCTCCAGGAAGTGAGTCATCTCTTTGTCCAGGTCCCTCCCTTAATGTGACAGTGATCAGTGCTTAAACTGCTCCTGCAGAACAGTTATTCCACCCGCTTCATCTTCAAAGACGCTCCTCCATGTTTGATCACTTCCTGATGAAAAACTGATCTGACTAATGTGTTCATACTGTATCAGGCCTGTACATTAGATTACAGCTTCCACCGTGATCAAATACAGCTGTGATTAGGAACAAAAGTAGTGAAAGCAACTGGAAATCCACTGTTCATAAACAGGAGTGAGTGGCTACTGGCAGTAAGCAAGCGGTGTGTGTGTGTGTGTGTGTGTGTGTGTGTGTGTGTGTGTGTGTGTGTGTGTGTGTGTGTGTGTGTGTGCTGTCACACTGAGAAGCAGCAGGTGAATATTACACACTGGGTAGTAAATATTCACTTAGAGATAACATCATAAGCACCTCTCTCTCTCTCTGGCTCGCCCCTCTGCTTCTTCTCTCTGGATAAATATATAAATGTTCACATCAATCTCTCTCTGGTTGTAGGTATACTTCACTGACCACACTGCTCTCTTTATCTACAAGAAACAGGCTGCAGTCAGTGTGTGTGTGTGTGTGTGTGTGTGTGTGTGTGTGTGTGTGTGTGTGTGTGTGTGTGTGTGTGTGTGTGTGTGTGTGTGTGTGTGGCAGAAGCAGTGGATTTTGGACAGTGGGGTTTGGGCGAGTTTTTTTTCCACAAGATTAATCTATTACACACACACACATTAAACGGTGTTGAGAGTGTGTGTTGTGGTGCTTACAGCGGGGGGTAAGATGTGGCAGAGAGAGTTGAGTGGCAAACAGATCTTTATCAGGGGCATTTAAAGGGGAAGCTTTGGGTAGTTGTAATGCTTATACCTTCATATAATACCTTCATATGATACCTTCATATGCTTATATCTTCATATAATACCTTCATATGATACCTTCATATGATACCGTAATATGACACCGTAATATGCTTATACCTTCATATGATACCGTAATATGCTTATATCTTCATATAATACTTTCATATGATACCGTAATATGATACCGTAATATGCTTATACCTTCATATAATACCGTAATATGCTTATACCTTCATTCATAATTATTTGATTCTTCTTTTTTATATTTCTTTAAGACTAAAGTATTGCCCAGATATATTGTTTAATGGGTTGTGTTTCAAATGAAAAACAAAATCACACATCTCTTCCAACATGTGCAACTGTCAACATATGTATTTCATTATTTATTAGTACGTTTACTAAGATAAAAAGCCTTCATGATCATGGCAACGTGATTAAATATCAGAACAAGACCACCATCATTAAATACAATCTGGGACTTTGCAGAATCATTCAACAGCGACTTCTTGTTTTTCAAGGCGATGCATAAAGGTTCAGGAATATTGCCTTTGTTTCTTTCTTCAGTGTGACACAGCGTGAGTAATTGATACACTAAATGGTCATTTTGTGAGTGGAGAATTCGTTTAGCCCGGAGCAGCAGCAGCTGAGATGTAAGTCATTCTTCTGGCACGACGGGCCTCAAGTCCCCGCCCAGGCCTCGGCCCACATTATTGAAATGGCCTTAAGCTATAAAGCTACCAGCCCCATGGAGCCTGACCTCTGACCTCCCTGTGTTTCTCTGGGTGAAGGTAGTGCATTATTAATTATCTGTGCAGTCACAAGCTGGACAGATATCCCTGTCGACATGTCCTCCTCCCTGTCTCCAGCCTCTCACAGGGCCAAAGGGAAGCGTCCAGCCAGCGCTGCCTGCTGCTGGGCCGAGGAGCCTCTTGTGTCAGCGCTCACATCCAGGGACTGTTCCAAAGCCAGATACTAATTTGACAAATGAATGGAAAGTCTTTTTTCCCGGGATACCCACCTCCTTGTTTTTCACAGAAAACTTTTCCGCCAGCGGAGGGAGCTTGGGAAGTCACACAGGTTGTGATAAGCTATTTAAGAAGCCATTTATATTTCATTTCAATCAGAGCAAATCCACTCTAATTAAAAAAATTCATTGTAAACTACTCAACCTTTACTGGCGACTTCCCATCCCAATAATCAGGTGAAGTCATTAATGAGCGACCGCTAGCGCTTAATTTCTCTCCCCGCTAAGTCCACTCGCTTGTGCATTTTGATTTCCTTCAGTAAGAGCAGAGCAATACAACGATAAGGGAAGTTGCCGGGGAGAAAACCTTTAACACTTGGAGTAATTACTTTTTTTTTTTTTACTCTTTGTGTCTTTCTTTTTAAATTAATTTTAATTACAGGCGTCACTGTTGCCTGTAAATGTCCACTTTCTGCTAATCTAAAGTAATGTGACTGCTAATGAAGAGGGAATTGAATGTGTGGAGATGAGTGGCCTTTTGGCTTTGAGACCCTCCCTCGCTGGCTCACTTACCCAGTGGTCAAGGATCCATGGGCAGGTGGACACACACACTCACACACACACTCACACACTCACACACACACACACACACACACACACACACACACACACACCCACAGGCCCGTACACAGCACATGACCGGAACGCCCACTTGGTCTCTCACACATATCAATATCTTCATATAGTCATACAGAGACTCCGTGCAGACACTACATGGTTAGTGGATTTGTATTTATAAAAGGCCTTTGTACCTCCGACGTGCTTTACACTCATTTCAGTGTTTAGTACGACCAGCAAGAACACACGCAGCTGGTGGAGCCGGTTCTCAAACCGCCGGTCTACCCTCAACCCCAGCAGAGCATCCTGATACGGGACATTTGGTTTCCCTCCACTGAAGCAGTTGTTGTCATGGTCGCCTATTCCATCAAATGTAAATATTGTATATAATATGACCCTAAAATTGACAAACAATGTTTGATATCTTTGGAAAATATGGGATCTCGACTCCTAAATCCAGTTGAGTGGGCTGGAACAATGTGCTGCTGCACAGCTTGTCTCCAGTGGAGTGAGCCTGAGTCCCTCTTCAAAGCTTCTGCTGCTCCTCCGTTACTTTGTTCAGCACATCCAGGGGAACCAGGACCCTCAGGTGTGCCATTTCATTTCATAAAGGGAGAGGTATGTAGCTGGATTATTTGGAAGAGAGAATGCCACATTGGTAAGTAAGATAACATTTGAATGATTTCAGTCTTGTATCTTGAAGAAGGAGCTGATGGTCGCTGTGTGTCCAGAGATGACCTTTGTGAGGAGAAGTAAAGTGAAAACGGGTCACATGTGACATGAATCCCACTTGATGGCTTGCTGCTACATCAGCTGTTCCCCGGGACCAAAAGGATATTGTGTTGAAGGTTATATATATTATATATTATGAAATGGTGGTCAGTGGTGATTATATGAATGGAATGATTTGAAGTTGATTTTATTCTAGTCCGTCTAAGCTCAATAAGTGGCTGATTTAAAAGAGCCAGGGGTCTGAATATGACTTCATCCGGAGGGCCAATCAAACCAATCTGCCAACACTGTCCCCAAATTGGTTGTTCTTGATTTGATTTATTGTTGTTGTTTGTATTCTCTTGAACATGCAGTGCTGACCTTCTGGTAATGAGAGCAACAGAAACTAGAGCTGGACTCGCCAGCCAGCGTCTCTCCAAAAACATCCGCCTTCATTTCCAAATAGGCGTTTTGGGGATAAACTCGCTTGAAACATTTTGGTAAAAAAAAAAAACTGGCAGTGCAAAGCCAAGTAAGTAAAAAATAACGCAATGTGGAAACATCCTACAGGCCTTTACTGGCCAGTGCCTGGCTAAACGCTGCGTCTCAGGCATTCACACAAGGACCCGACTAGCATCTAGGGAAACGAGGACTCACGGCATGAAGACACGAGCACATAAAAACTAAAAACAGCTTTCTGAAGCAAAGGTCAAACAAAAGGTTCCAAATGATCCTGTAAATACTGATGGGACCTCATGTAAAGCTGATGAGTAGCACACGCTGGTCCTGTACGGCAAGGAGGGAATCAGTCACTGCTGGTGTCAAAGTCAAGATGTCTGGAGGAATTCTTCAATTCATTAAACCAAGGTTAATCTCACAGAGAAACAAATGAAATGCTCTGGATGTCAGACACTAATTGTGTGTTACATCTTCCATCGTTGCCGCTGAGCGATGAACCCGCCGTGCCTCTGGTGAGCCTGAAGGCTGCTGGCCGATGTTCTGGCCCCGGGTCACATGTGAGCCACTGATGGACCTTTCAAATGAACAGTTTTCAGTCCTCGCGGAATTTCGGTTTTGATTGGCTCGTCACATCTCGTCAATGCAACACAGGAGGACCAGAAAGGTCACGGCTCTGCGTCCAAAGACACAAGTATGTGTTGAGGTGTGAGAGACGAAGCTGCACTTCCAGACTTTCACTGTCAAGCGAGTCGTAACCGTGAACACGCTGACTCGGGCCTCCAGAGCATCCAGCTGCAGTCGGCCCTCATGGTCCGGTGCCTAAGGAGGAGCACGCTAGTGAGAGGACCGACAACTGACCCCGCTCCAGTATTTATGCCTGATCACACAGGTTCACTTTGGGTTTTCCACCTCCGATAAGGAGAGCCGGAAGAGTCCTACATGTTGCTCTGTGCCTGTCACCATATCAGCAGAACAATAATGCAATACACGGCAGACTATAGGACAGGTACATTGTTTTCTTAAAATATTAGAATATTTTATTCTCGGAATATTACTTTTTCTCATAATATGAGCAAGAACAGAGAAATGGGATCTGTCTAGTGTGTTCAGACGTTTGAACATGAGCAGAAACACGTGTGAGCTGTAAAGTAAAGTAGAGGGAAGAGTACATCATGACTCCATGTGCAAGTCATGAAATTATAAATAAATATATATATATATATATATACGTATATATATATATATATATACATATATATATATATATGTATATATATATATATATATATATATATATATATATATATATACATATATATATATATATGCATATATATATATATATATATATGTATATATATATATATATGTATATATGCATATATATATATATATATATGTATATATATAGAACCAATACAAAGGCCTCACTTGTATTATATTCCATTGTCACCTGGCGCCTACATTTTATGTTTGCCCTTACATAAATAAATAAAGACATGTCCATAATCAATTGATGCATACAATTCACCAGAATGCAGGAAGATAAGTTTTTGATGCTTAACAGCTTCTGAGAGAGGAACCCAAGAACTGATGCTTTATAGTGTAAAGCTATAATATATATATATATTTAGAAACCACAGCCAGTGATCACCTTTTATTTTTACAGCACCTTTAAAAACAGTTTACAAAGTAAACATATATTTAAATATATATTAAACGTATTATCGTGAGCAAACTGCCCAACAGCAGATCTCTCCAGAATGCAGAGCTTCTCCTTCTGTTGACCAACAGCTCCCTGTGCTCCCACACTTACTATGGTACGAGCATTACAACACGGACAATACATACATAGGGCTTACTTCTATTTGTAGAATAAGACATGAGCATATTACAAATACAGTTGGAATGACTAAATAATACACACAAAAAGAGTGGAAAGAGATTGCTGATTGAACAATTGAGAAAACATGAATCCCACATGTGCTCAGAGCTGTGACCGTATTCATATTAACTAGAGGAGTCATAGAGTACGGCTATTAAAGCTTAGACGAGCAGTAGTAGATAAAAAGGGATTTTCTTGTGTGTATCTATATTGATAACTATATGAAGAAAAAAATACATTCACGAAAGTGCAGTCTTCCTGATTGTTTTCAGTACTGTTGCGCAATTTGACAAAATCAGAGAAAATGCCCACAGCGTGCAGCAAGAAGCAATAAAAAACAACCAGTTCATAATTACAATCACAGATTTTACATCCATTTTCACAGCAAGACCTCAAAATTCTGCAGCAGCTGCTGCAGCCTGTTTCCAACCACGCTCAGAGTACAACCCGACACACACTCTCACACTCTCTCACACACACACACACACACAGTAGCAACACGCTCATACCTCCTCGGTGGTTGCAAGCATCCAGTCCGCCATTTTGTAAGATCTCAGAAGAGGTAGAAAAATATCCTAAAATGTCCGCCATGCAAAATGAGCTCAACGTAACAAACCCCAAAACATACTCCATGATCAAAATTTAAAATTTAAAATAAAAAATAAAAAAAGTCAACATCTAACACTTCCTTAATATATTATATTTTTTTAGTTCCATTATTTCGTGGCGACTTGATGAGCTGTGTGAGAACTCTTCCCTCGGGGAGCAGCGCTGTGGGCCGTAATGATGTCATCTGTCTCTCCCTCTCTCGCCCTCTCTCGCCCGCCTTTCAGAGATGTGTGTGTGTGATAGAGGCCTCAGTGAGAGACCAAGCGCTAACCTTTACTGCATTGGCTCACACTTAATCCCCTCACCCTGGGGTGACTGGCACACACACACACACACACACACACACACACACACACACACACACACCCCACATGCATCCCCCACTGTTCCTCACACACACAACAGTAGAATAAAACACAGTTGCCAGTTGTAGACTCAGACAGCATTAGTTTCAGCGTGCACACGTTGCGTTGGATCCAATAAGCAAGTACGGCTGCAGAACAAACTAAAGACATGAAAACTAGATATAAAACTATATTTAAGGGACAGATCAGACGTCAGGCCGGCCTCTTCCTCACAACTGGTTACGCTAATTCTCCTCTTCATACTCACACTGGGTCCAAAATGCTTTTCATTCACTTTTCCAAAATACGCACTCTGCAGTCTACAGTGAGCGGAACATTTAGATCGAGGGCACTTATGAAGCATCATTATTTTGCATTATCAATAAATGATGTAGCGGCACACGACCACTCTTTTGTTGCATTGAGACGTTCTGGCCGTGGGTGAGACGTCGCCCTGACGACGGACGCTGAAGTGATGGAAAGTCAATCCAGAGCACTGGATGCTCCTCGGGACAGCCAGAGATGTGGGATGATGTGTGGACGTGCTCTCTGAGTGCTGACACATTTACATCTGCAATGCGTTTCAAACTAGATATGAATTCATTCCACCTGCTCCCCGTCTCCACGCGCTCATTGTACCGGCTCGTCTGAAATAATGTTTCTCAAAGTCCAGGATGCTTCCTTGGAGGACGGGTCCTTCCTTGGGGTCCTAGAGGCTCCTCACTAGCATGCAGAGAGCACACACACTCCTCAGTGTGCCGCTCTACAAAACAAATGGAGGGATTCTTTTTTTAACATTATTTTTAATAATTCAGTACATTACAATTTACTTTTGGAGTATTGATTTTGCATTCCTCAAAACAACATACACAGATTAAAAACATGAAGGCCTATTTTACAATCATAATGTATAAACTTCCAAAACATAGTTAATATGCTCTCCTTTCAGCCACCTGACTCGGTCCCTCGCTTGTAAAACACACCTGAAGGAAACAACGGAAACAAAGTCACTCATCAAACCGCCTCGGTGGCTCTTTGCACTGTTCAACCATCACTTGTGTTGATCCTCATACAGCCTCCTCCAAGGAGGCGAGGACAGTGTTTGGTCCTCATACGATGAACATATGACCATTCAGTGACTGGATGGCTTGTATTGCCTCAAATTAGTTCAAAAACAGATTTTGGGCAGACTGCTAACAAACTACTTCAACAAGCACTCGGCAGCAGGCATGATGGGAAATGTGGCCTTCTGTCTGTATTGAAGCACTATCAGCACTGGCAGAATGCCAAGTCATGTCTTCACGACTCAGGCAGTTTATTTACAGTCAAGTTCCCTGTTTCAGTTAAAGGATGTTATTCTGGACAAAATACTTATTGTTAAACTGTAAAACGTAGTACCTCTATATCTGTATTCATATATTTACACATCCACACACACACACACACACACACACACACACACACACACACACACACACAAATTCACGGCCCGCCACTGATATGTACATATATACATATATACACTCAACTAAAGGATTATTAGGAACACCTGTTCAATTTCTCATTAATGCAATTATCTAATCAACCAATCACATGGCAGTTGCTTCAATGCATTTAGGGGTGTGGTCCTGGTCAAGACAATCTCCTGAACTCCAAACTGAATGTCAGAATGGGAAAGAAAGGTGATTTAAGCAATTTTGAGCGTGGCATGGTTGTTGGTGCCAGACGGGCCGGTCTGAGTATTTCACAATCTGCTCAGTTACTGGGATTTTCACGCACAACCATTTCTAGGGTTTACAAAGAATGGTGTGAAAAGGGAAAAACATCCAGTATGCGGCAGTCCTGTGGGTGAAAATGCCTTGTTGATGCTAGAGGTCAGAGGAGAATGGGCCGACTGATTCAAGCTGATCGAAGAGCAACTTTGACTGAAATAACCACTCGTTACAACCGAGGTATGCAGCAAAGCATTTGTGAAGCCACAACACGCACAACCTTGAGGCGGATGGGCCACAACAGCAGAAGACCCCACCGGGTACCACTCATCTCCACTACAAATAGGAAAAAGAGGCTACAATTTGCAAGAGCTCACCAAAATTGGACAGTTGAAGACTGGAAAAATGTTGCCTGGTCTGATGAGTCTCGATTTCTGTTGAGACATTCAGATGGTAGAGTCAGCATTTGGCGTAAACAGAATGAGAACATGGATCCATCATGCCTTGTTACCACTGTGCAGGCTGGTGGTGGTGGTGTAATGGTGTGGGGGATGTTTTCTTGGCACACTTTAGGCCCCTTAGTGCCAATTGGGCATCGTTTAAATGGCACGGCCTACCTGAGCATTGTTTCTGACCATGTCCATCCCTTTATGGCCACCATGTACCCATCCTCTGATGGCTACTTCCAGCAGGATAATGCACCATGTCACAAAGCTCGAATCATATCAAATTGGTTTCTTGAACATGACAATGAGTTCACTGTACTAAAATGGCCCCCACAGTCACCAGATCTCAACCCAATAGAGCATCTTTGGGATGTGGTGGAACGGGAGCTTCGTGCCCTGGATGTGCATCCCACAAATCTCCATCAACTGCAAGATGCTATCCTATCAATATGGGCTAACATTTCTAAAGAATGCTTTCAGCACCTTGTTGAAACAGTATTAGTATGGTGTTCCTAATAATCCTTTAGGTGAGTGTATATATATGTATATTAGTGCTGTCATATTAGCGCGTTATTAACGGCGTTAACGCAAACCAATTTTAACGCCATCAATTTTATTAACAGCGTTAACACATTTTAATTTTTCAATTTTTTTCTCGCGAGCGCCACGCCGGATGTAGGTCAACCGGAAGCAAAACAATAGGCACGCCGTTTGGGCTTGGAAGCTAGGCTAACGTTACGGTTTGAAATGAATGAATGGTGAGCGCGATACGGCAAAATGAATGATAAGACGCTAATGAATGGAAAGTTTACTTTCAAAAAGTTGTCAGATGTTCCCTTGACGAGACCAAAGTGGTATGTGCCATTAGTCATTGTGAACTGAGCTATCATCGTAGCCTATCCAGTCTGAAACACCACTTGATGGCCAACACACAGCTGATGCTAACTCTGCGCCCCCTCGTCATAGCAGACAAGAATGGATGACTTCAGAAACACATGGACACCACAACGAAGAACAGACGTATTGCAGCCATAGCTAAATGGGTGGCTACTGCGTGTAGCCTGTTAACGTTGTGGAGGACGAGGGGCTAGCTGATATCATACGCATCGCATCCAACGACAGGACCTACGAATTGCCTTTGAGAGCCTGACTGCTATGTTCACAGCTCTCTCTCTCTCTCTCTCTCTCTCTCTCTCTCTCTCTCTTAAGCCCTTGTTTACCTGAAATGTGCACTTTATAATTTTATTTTGTACCGCCCTGTTTGGCAGTTGTTTTTCAATAAAATAAAACATTTGCATAAAGCAAGCCAATCCACTTTTTCATGTTGATAAGAGCATTAAAATGAAGAGAATTTTTTTTATTTTATAATTAATTGCGATTAATCGCGAGTTAACTATGACATAAATGCGATTAATCGCGATTAAATATTTTAATCGTTTGACAGCACTAATGTATATATATGTATATATGTACATATCAGTGGCATCTACGCCTGCAGTCTGTTTAGTTTAACAGCTGATCGCAGCGCAGCAACAGAGGAACACAGCAGCTGTGCAATGAGGAAATAAGCTAATCGGGAAAAAATATTATAATACATGTAGTGTATTTGTGAAAAAACTATTAAATTATAAAATAGATATATCTTTTAATTATAAAACAAATTAAAATAAAAAAAATTAAATTATAAAATCTGTTCAGGCAGAGAAGGCTTAGCAGGCCCTGACGGCCCGCCGCTGCTACATATAGATCTTTATTATCTATTCCAAAAATCCAGTATCGGTTGGGCTCTACACACATCTCAAACTATAGAAACACATACACTGTATCACACACACACACACACACACACATACACACACGCATGCACGCACGCACGCACACGCACACACACACACACACACACACACACACACACACACACACACACACACACACACACACACACACACACTCCACACACACACCATCCTTGATAGTCTCAATAGGAGGGTGGCTAAAGCGGGTAGGGAGCCCAGACCCCTCTGTGGAGCTTTGGATTATGGGATAGCAGTAAGATGAAGAAGAAAAAAATGGGGTTTTGAACAAAGAAGGTGAGACAAAAAATCTGATGGCATTAGAGGAAGGAGGGATGACAGGAAGAAGGAAAGAACAGAAAGAATAAAACAGGGTTGAGGAGAAAGGAGGGAATGAGAGAATAAGAGAGTGGAAGAAATGATGGAAAGGAGGAACAACAGTGAGGAAAGGGGAGGAGAGAGGAAGGAAGCAAATACTACGGAGAGAGGAACTGGAATGAGGAGGAATACGATTAAATTGACTTACATGAGCTGTTTTCCACTCCTGCACTTCAGCAACAGAGAAATGTGGAGGAAGCTGACGGGAGAGAGAGAGAGAGGAGTCACTTAAAGACACTCGTCTTTCAAGGAAATCATTTCCTAGACATTTAAAAATGTTAAAAGACACAAATTGAAACCAGATATTCAAGATGTATTAATTGAATGCAATGTAATTGTTTAGAGTATTGGTACATTTGATAAAGTGATACAAAGATTACTGCTGGCTTTGAAAAGAAAACCAGATTTTAATGTCAGAAAATTATGATTCTGAGGTTTGAAAAATCTGCTGAAGAAAATTGAAATATAACACATTATTATGAAGACAGCGTGCAACATTCATAACTCCTTCTGTGTCCATCAGTGACACATTGTTGAAGCACCAACACACACACACACACACACACACACACACACACACACACACACACACACATAAATAAACAGGGACACTGTTTAACATCATGACCTCTTGCTCTCAAGCTTTGGACATAATGGATACACGCTCCAAAACTAAATATGAGTGCATAATATGACACTGAATGTGTGTGTGTGTGTGTGTGTGTGTGTGTGTGTGTGTGTGTGTGTGTGTGTGTGTGTGTGTGTGTGTGTGTGTGTGTGTGTGTGTGTGTGTGTGTGTGTGGGTGTGTGTGTGTGTGTGTGTGTGTGTGTGTGAGCCCATCCAGACAGAAGCTCTGTAGCGCCATCTACTGATCAGGACCCTGAGGAAGTCAAGCTGGGAAAGCACCACAGCGGCACTGAACCCTCCCAGTAACCCCGTTAGAAACGGCATATTGGAATTTAAATGTAAAAAAATACATTTATACAAAAAAGAATTATGTCAAAATGTGTCAAATATACATAGAAAAAAATGTGTGCATTATACAATGTCAATGAACTATATTGACACAGACATGCATTATTATCTAGATAAATAAATTGTGTATTCACATTTCAGCTGCGATGATGACCATAACATGCTCATTTACATGTGCATTTAATGTACCGTTAACGCTTCTAATAATAATTAAATGAATACCATTCATACCACTTTAATATTGTCATGTTGGTTAACATGTCATCTTGTAAGGATGACAACACATTTCATATGTCTCAGAACTAGTTGAAAGTAAACAATGTGAATGTGTTTGTTTTCTATGTCTTTTCTATGAACCCCTTCAATCTGAGATGAAATGTATTGATTTGTAGTGAAAACAGTGCAGTTTTGTGGTATTTAAAGATAATGCTAGCTATTTTCAACATTGGATGAAACAATGAACAAAAGGTAACAGCTGATTGTGTTCCGTGAGATTCAAATCCACTGTAATTATGTAACTGATCTCCTCCTCTTCAGGGTCATGTGAGAATGATCTCCCAGTCCGTCTAATGTCTCTCACACACATGCAAACACTCCTTCACTTCAGATCTCACTTCGCTAGTGAGTATTACTTATCTGTTTGTATTTTCTCTTTTCACTCTGACGTTGTTTTACTCATTACACTTAATATTGGCTGGTTATTATATCTCTTGCTTGGTTGATCTCTCTCCTCTCACTTGTTCTTATTGTTTTGTATCAAAGATGCAGAGTGTCGTATGTTGTACAACATTTTGTTATGGTATGTCAAAATAAAAGTGACTTGTCTTCAGAGTAATAATTATATCGCTACAAGCAGCAAAGCATCAACTGGGCTGTCGTCTTATGAATTCTTTTAGAGGAAAACATTTAAATGAAAAGATTGGTTTGTCTTATTTATTTAAATTAGATTAGTCGATGAGCAATATTTACTCAGCATTTCCATATTAAATCATGTGACAGAGGCCCAGCAACAGAAATAAATAAGCATTAATGTTATGTTTTATGCGGTACAATGGTGTGTGGGTGTGTTTTTCTTTTTCTAAGTGCTCTGATCAAAAGACCATGTACAGAACATTTAGTAATGTCTACTAGAGCAACTGATAACATTTGTTCCACATATTTGGCCAAAGGTTGAAGTGCATGTCTCGTTTCCTTCAGCTACCATCAGCATCACCATCTCCAGCCACAGTACAGAGTTTGGTCCTGGAAGAGTTTCAATCAAACCAAAGGGCTGCAGACCTGTTTGTGTCCACCAAACAAATGCTGAGCAGATATATTAATATATATATATATATATATATATCTCTGTGAGCGGATCATTTGAACTGCTACAGCAGGATGAGAGAGAATCATGGCGGCCATGAATCACCTATCCAAGCAACCCTGTCTCCCAAAAATGACGTTCCCCCAGAACTAAAATGCATTCTCAATTACGTTTGATCAGAAACGTATCTCCTCCCTGATTATGTTAGTGTTTGACGTATTACAAATACGTTGATTATACACGTATAAGTTGATTATACACATATTTTTGTTTTATTGTTGTTACCGTCTTCAGTATTTTTTTTTATGCCAATGCCAATTGCCGATAACTGATGATTCATATTGTCAAATGCAATTTTGTGTTGCTTTGATTTGTTAGTCTACAAGACTTCAACCGCTCTGAAGTCAATAGAAACCTTCAAAGGTTCTTAATGTTAAGCTTTTACTTCATTATTGTTATTTACCGAAAAACACACAGGCTTTGATTTAAACAATTCATGACAAGTTGCTTTGAGCTCGTGTTAGAGGTCATAATTATCTCTTGATCTATAAAACGTCTCCTTCAAACAACTGAGTTTTTTTCACCAAAAAATACAGTTTACTAAATGTAACTTAAACAGTTCATGAAGGACAACGGTCCATCTGTCCTTCCGTTACATCCCTACAGTGTAGCGTGATAATGTATGCATCTCTCATGATGCTTCAATATCTGTGTATTACCCACTCTGAGCTTCTTCCATCTAGATGTTGGTGAGTGGACAGAAAGCCGTACAAACTACACAATTTGACTAAAATTTGGTTCCAGGCTTATTGGAAATTGACATTTGTTTAGACGTTATACACAATGAAATTAAATGAGCAAAATAATAGGTAGATTAATTCTCAACATGTGAAGAACTGGCAGTGCTGGTGCCTCTAGCTGCATGCTCTGGCACCTTCTCATTAAAGGAAAGATTTGAGGATACATTGAGATTTGGCAACTGACACTTTCCCCCTGTAATTCCAGTCCTCCAGACTCCTCTCTTCCCACTAAGGGCCTCCTGTTGGCAGGTGACAGCTCTGGATGGGCCCCTTAGCTAGCTCCCGGATGTCCTGAGGGTGGGCTGGGGTTTGTACAGAGCCGAGGGAGCTCCCCTCCCCCAACCCCAACCCCAACCCCGCCTAATGGTGTGGAGCGAGCCCCTTCACTCCCAATGCTCTACAAGCATCAACACTCTGGACAGAGAGGCAGAGTAGGGCCCTGTTCTCAGTTCCACTCTGATAAACAGGTGCAGGCTTGCCGGGTGTGAGCCATAAGAAACACACTACACACACACACACACACACACACACACACACACACACACACACACACACACACACACACACACACACACACACACTTCTTGTCAAGTACACTGTGTAAGGACTGCATGGATTTGAGTTCTTCTCAGGAAAACACTTTGTATTTGCAGAAGTTGTGTGTTTTATGTGTGTGCGTGTGTGAGTCCCTCAGAGCAGGACAAGTTTGCGATGACAGAAGTTTAATCCCTGTGGTTTTCTGGGTTTGAGTTTAAACAAGGAAGCAAGTTGAAGTGTAGTCTACCCTCTTACAAGTCTTTACCCAACTGGAACTGCTGTCAAATAAAAACCTCTGTCCAAGAAATACCAGGAGGAAGGAAGGAAGCCTGTGGCAGCGCTCCCCTCCCGCTGAGTGTCTGAGGAGCGAGAGGCTGGTCCGACTGGTCAGGCCTTTGATAAAACATCAGTTTGGCTCCAGCCTGATATGATGGAGGTTCCTGCCTGACCACTAGTCATTTCATTCTCATTATTTTCATATCGGATGTCGGAGCAAAAAAAAAACATTTCAGTTGTGGTAAGGGACGATGTAACTTCACATTCTGCTCGTGGAACCTGCCTCATGCTGTTGGTACCTCCATCACTCAACACACTTCTTCCCAAGAATCCCAGGAATTACATCCATATAGAACGATACGGCACAACATGCTCAACGTCCAACGCACGCGTTCACTGCCCCTTCAGGAAGTGAGGCCAGGAGGTGTGGCGTCAGGCGGAACATCGCACATTTGACCGGTGTGCAGGAGACCAGTAGCAATACCAGTGACCTGTGTCGCTCCCTTTGGACTTGTATCCTGATGCTGCGTTCACACCAAACACGAGGACATTAATGCTTGTGATTCGTTCCAAACTGAACCAAAAGGAAACACAGTCATTAAAATGTAGAAATACGTTGTTACTGTACTTAAGTATTTTTTGTGGATATCTGTACTTTACTATTTATATTTCTGTTGACTTTTACTTTTACTTCATTACATTTTGCAAAGAAAACTGATACTTTGACTCTGATACATTTCCCCTGAAACCTTCGTTACTCGCTACAAAATCAAATCTACCCATCAACAAAAGAAATGTGATGGAATTATGATATAAGCTGCTGTAATGCAACTTTATGCCATACAGATGATGTATAAAAAGATTGATCAAATACACAAAATGCACATGGTGGCCTGGATCCTAATCCAATATCAGTATTTACCTTTAAAAGTCCAAAGAAAAGTGCTGAGCTGATGCTGGTCGTGACAATATTTCTAAAATAATTTTACAATACATTCTATTTGTCACATCATATGAGGTACAATTCCATGAAGTAAAATACATTCACGGTCGAAGTAACCCCTGTAAATCCCTCATTCCTGTTTTATAAAATAGACTATTACCTGACACCATATTTGAGTATACGTGCACAAAAGCAAATACATGAATAAATAAGGAAGGTCTTGACACTATATTTTGGCACAGGGCCTGCCTTGTACAGAACTTCACAATAACCGTACATCATCCATTTTCAGGAATTAGTCGACACACAGTACTCTTGAAACCTTCAGGGCTCTGGAGTTCTGGGGCAGTTGTCCACTTTGGCAGGTTGGTAATCCATCTTTGAATACATTTATTAAAAATAGATGTATTAGTCTGAATGGAGCAAGTTCCCTCTACAGTAATCTGAGTGCAGCTGTGGAAGCAGTTTAAGATGGGAGCAACACCACATGGTCTAACTGCAGACAGGTAAGGGTTAATGAACACCAACCCGACCAAAGTCTCTGTTGAAGTGAACTTACAAGCTGATTTAAAGCAACACACGTGTCACACAGACACACACCCGTATCGCAGTGGTGGCCGTCAGGGCCTTGTAAGCCTTCTCTGGTGGCCTAAACAGAATTAAAAGTTATAGCTATTTTAGAATTTAATATAAAAAGTAAAGTTATATCTATTTTATTGTATTATAATTATTTTATGACCATTAACATGCGCTGTGATTGGTCAGTGGTGCGGGTGCGCCGAACAGCTGATCCACTGAAGGCGCATATACAAAACCCACGGCCCGCCACTGCCGTGTCGACAGCTGACCCTAAGACCTACTGGACTCCTAAACGTCTAAACCCAGCAAAACTGTTGCTCTGGTGACAAAGATGATTATTATGATTATAACCCTTTAAATGATAAATGTTAAGATGATTCTACAATGTTTTTAACTATGTTCTGTATATTAAATACTAGGCAGAAATTTTATTTTCACTTTTTTTTTTTTTACAGTATGAGATATGGCATTGATTAGCAATAATATTGATTTTGAAACATTTAAAAAAATGTGTGCAGTAGTGTGTTAAATAATCTCACCCAATTAAAGTAAAGGCCATGGAAAAATGCAGTTATTACTTGTTTTTGTACTTCCCTACTAAATATTATTTCCCTTCAGCAATGACCCAACTGAAAACCAGGAAAATAGGGTATATTAATAAGGCATACATGAGAAAACATCTAAATCTGGTGGAAAATAGTCTATTTCAAAGCCAGGGCTCTGAATATAAAGCCTGACAGCATAGAATGCATGGTGTTATTCTGTAATGCTTCACGATTCATTTATGAATCATAGCAAATGGGGAAAAAAATGCCAAAAGAATCACTTGCTCTCGCACACACACACACACACACACACACACACACACACACACACACACACACACACACACACACACACACACACACACACACACAGAAAATAAGTTTCGTTTCACACACCCGCTTCACACCACTTTACGACATATCAAGTCACATCCTTTGATTTGCTACAGAGCTCCATCATACCTGCAGGCGCTGGTTGTGATAATGTTGTTCTGAGTTTGTACTCATGGTTGAATTACACTTATTGTAAGTCGCTTTGGATAAAAGCATCAGCTAAATGAAATGTAATAATACTGCCACCTAGAGGCCCATACACTCATCTCACTCACTGCACTGTACCAATCATACGCTGAGTAATGCAAGCTGAAATGTACTTATCAAAAGGAAATCATACTCATGCCAATAAGTGCAATTAGAAAAATGGTAATTCACCCAAAAAGGAGTTCAGTGCATGATAAGTTAGTTATCACATTGACTCAGTCCGTCTCTGCATATGTAATTACTTTCCTTAAACAGCAATATGTTGTCACTCACACAGCCTCCATTCATGAACTCCATCAGCTTTAGATTCAGTGAACTGAAGTGAACTCACATTCCAAGGAAACCTGCGAGGGTGAAGGGTCAGAGGTCGCGAGTTGGATGCTGACGGCCGGCTCAGGTGGAGCTTGATTTTTACAGACACATAACTCTTTGTGAACATTTGGGCTGTGAAGGATACTAGACAATCTGTCTCTATCTCTCCCTCGCTCTGTCTCTCTCCCTCTGTTCCCCCTCTCTCTCCCTCTCTCTCTCTGAGCACTGTGTAATGACTGGTTGATTTCTCAGGGGAGAAGCAGTAATAAGTGATCATTGACAAAAGGATTACTATGGAGACGCTCACATTATCTGTGCTTGGCCGCTCGGCGCGTCGTTCCACTTTCAACAGTGTGTACATTGAGTGTGATGTACTGTACATTGAGTGTGTGATGTACTGTACACCTCTGCACATCCAGGTGATAATCAACTGATTCACTGAAGCGGCGAAAGAGTAGAAGAAGCCAAAAACAGTCTCCAATTGATTCCCTGTGTTTGTTGGGAGGGCCGCTCCATGACTGCATGACTAACATAGGAGTCAGAGCCACAAAGCTACTATATGTATTCATATGTTTTCATGTCACAAAAATATATGTATTTGTATCTGTATGCTTATTGTACAGGACAGGATGGTGACATCATACATTTTGAGAAATGATCTTGTCTTCTCCGTTCACGCTACAGCAGTGGTTCTCAAACTGTTTCTGTCACGCCACATTTTGGAGGAAGAAAAATGTTCACGCCCCACCATGCTGAATTTTTATTTAATAACTTTGTGTGACTCCTCCATCCGTGCTTTTTCAAATAATAGAATAAAGACAGTTGAAATCACTTTCAAGTAAACAAGATTGATCCATCAGACAAAAACTGTGCAAAAAAGTGCAATCACTTTGTTAGAACAATGCAAATTAAGTTCTATCTGTGCAAAAAATAACTATTATTTGGTCAAATAAATAGCTTATTGTGGCTGCAATGAACCTGTTTTGCACTGAATATATTTTCAAGATAATAACAATAACGTTCAACCTGTGCAAAACAAAATGAGTGCAGATGTGTGAGCATCAGGTTGTATCAGTATTAGTGGCTGCAGTGAGCTGCTTTCCTCTACACAACAGGGTTGCAGGTTTGCTACGGCTCTCAGTTCATGCTCAATGTTGAGTTTAGATCTGTTTTCTGTTTTGAGAGATGCAACAGCAGAAACGACCTCACGGAAATCTCACGGAGGCTTTGCAAAACGCCAAGAATCTTGGCCGTCGCGCAGCGTAACGTAAACATTTCCACAAAGTACAGGCATTTCGCCATATATTTATGATGACGTTTTATGTCCGTGTACTTTGTACTATGTGAAGTTCTCATGTAGCTCATGTAGCTCCACAAGGTAGCGGTTCATCCCTGTTCTCCATAGTTTCATGGTGAAGTGTCCTTGAGCACTGAAGCCCCAGTGCTTCACAGCAGCACACTTAATTACCAAGGATGGATAAAATGCAGAGGATAATTTCCCAACTTTGGGGTTAATAAAGGATTATAAAACATAAAATAAAAACTGCATCCCCCCGCGTCCCAGCTGTAATACCTCTGCGCCCCACAGTTTGAGAACCACTGCGCTAGAGGAACCTCCAGCAGTCTGAAGCCACTGCTGGCGTTTGACGTGTTGGGAGAGAGAATGTGTTGCAGCATATAAGCAACTACAGCTCTGGCAAAAGAAAAGTCTGCCCCACTTATGCATGTCTTGTCCTCACCCGCCTTGTCTCTTGGAATGAGGCTTGTCAGTCTAATAGGGCTACTGCGTGCTGACCAGGAACCAGAACCGGTGCCATAATTGGGTCAGGAACTGAACATAACAGTTATGAGTCTACGAGTGGACAACATAACTGTGTGTGTTCAAACCACACTTCCTGGCCTCACTGTAAGTGAAGTGCCCTGCAGTGGGAAGAAAACGGTGTGTTTCATCTGCTGAAACTGAGGCCTTTATGGCATTATTAACAGGCAGCTTCACTTTCCCTGTGCTATGAGTATTTCTATTCATACTTTCATAGGAACTCTGCTTTGGTTTTGATTCCCTTTTGATATTTGCTGTCAATACAAACTAAGATGTTCTCCATGTCTACCTGGTATCTTGATAAAGCAGCATGATGTACATGTTTTTCACGTTCATTTTCAGGACAGGTAATCCCGCTCATCCCCATTTTTGTGTACCCCTTTATTAGCAGCTGGCCTTAATGTGTTCTTTATTACAGCGCTTTTATTGTAACTTTACTGTGATAATATTTCCCACCTGAATAATATGCTCTTGCATTACAATAACAGGGAGAAGATAAATGATCCGTTCCAACTCGTAAAAAGGCTTAGCTTCACCTTTTTGGGACTAAAGGTGTTCAGTACATCAACCAATATGTAACGGCAAATTGTCAAGCTGAAGTTTACTGAACCTTCCTCACCAGGGCCCTGTTTCTCGTACCTGGCTAAACAAAGTCAAGCAAATGTCCTAATCTCCACCTTAAATTAGCGAGATGATTGACATCAGGCTATCTGGGTTTCTTCACGGCTGATCCGCGCTGAAACGGTCTCGTTAATTCTAACCAGACGTCAGTCATCTGGATAAATGCGCGTGCCCGCTCCTCTTCAGAAGGGATAATAATCGAGCACTGACACCACGATGTTCTAACTGTACAATAGCAAATAAACTCAGAGGAACCTCTTTTTATTTCTCCGATGAGAAGCAGGAGATATGAGGAAGTCATTACCTTAATCATTCACAGCAAACGCGTTGTGAATATTCCAACGTTTTTGTAACATTGTTGCCGTGAACGCAGCTTAACTCCGCCCCGCTGCGAGACATAAGCGCCGCAAATATATCAGACAAGTTAAATGTCAGTGTTGGGAAAATGTATCCGCAAATTTTAAGTGCTTCATCACCCAAATCAATCAGATTATATTTACGAATAAATATATACTTATGAGGATATATGTACTGTATGCGCGTATGAATCATGTACTATATGTATATACATGTATGTGTATATTTCTATATAACTAGGAGTCTGAATATGTGTATGGGCGGATCAGTATATATGTATTATTCATAATCAGAAATTCAATCAATTGAAGCAGTGAAAAGAAATTGTGTGTGATCCTCTCTATTCTTATCATGAGTCCACCTTAATCATGTTCTACAATAATGATATGTATGGTGTACTAATAACACTGTCATATAATTATGAGAGCTTTCAACACATCCATAAGTTTCTTAAGCACTAAATAAACTTAAGAACAGCGCGGCATGCAGCGGGTGAGAGTCTCTGTCTGTGAGACGGGCGATCGGCTGCGCCTGTGGTGATCAGTGTCCGCGGCTCGAGAAGCTCTCGTAAATAAATGATTCCTTGACGGCAGAATCTATGGCGCCGCGTACAGGAAGTCATGATCATGTAAAGGACGGATCTTGGCGATCTCAAAGAACTCTCTCCCAATAAAACTAATATAACTAATACCGCTCCTTCATCAATGAGGAAGTGAGCTGCCTTTTTTGTCCGGTGGGAGTGGCCAGCTTATCCAGTGAATTTCAGTAAGCCTGCCCTGGAGCAGGTTTATATTTTTGGCTGTGTTGCTATGGTGATTTATCTAAGCTTGCTTCGAGAAACTGAATAAGCCTGACCTACGTCATCTTATCCTGACAATTAGCCCGCTAACTCAGTAAGCCAGGTACGAGAAACAGGGCCCTGAGGCCAAATCAGTAGTTTTTGTTGTGGAAATCCCCTCATTGGTGAATGAAAAGGCTCACTGTCACGGCTACAGAAACGATGAATAGTGATAACTCACAGCAGGCTGTTCTCACACACTGTTCTTAGCTGTACCTCTGAAGAGTAATGCAGTATAATTCTGACAGAACCCACGTAATAAATCTGTCACTAGCCACGGAGTGGACGGGTGGGTCTAAAGATAGGACTCTTACCCAGGAGGCCGCTGTTCATGTCCTGTGTGTAATCATCGTTGACTTATTTGTCATGTATTTGCATGTAACAGCTCCGAACTTATTTTAAACCCAACCACAACCTTTTCCTGAACCTAACCAACTGCACTTGGTGCCTAAACTGCAGCGGCTTGTCCAGGCGGCCGGACATTGATAAGGTGTCTTACAAACATTGGTCATAGCTGGTTGCAGGGCAAATAGTTATATAAACAGTTGTCTATATCATTTCCTTACATACTGAACTAAAAACAGAAACCTGTGCAGTTACATCCCAGCGTTACCACCGATGATGTGATCATTTACTGAGGTGCATTTGAAGCACAAGCATTTGTTTTTTTCACCTCTGTTCTAAACCTCCTGACCGAGCTAAACTACAACAGGACGGTTTTGGTAAGCTAGCTGCTGATTTAGTTGTATTTTACTTTCCATGCTTGCTTTTTAAATCAACGTGGACCGATCCAGCATGGACAGCTACGAGAGTAAGGGACATGAAGCACTTGTCGGAAAAATTAAGAAAACATGAGAACACCAGGAGGACACGTATGGATAACTCTGTCAAGCTACTAAGCTAGCATATCAGGCTAAGTCAACATCGCCACCCACAGACACAGGACTGTGGCGAAGAAACACAATGAGGTGGATAAAAACGGGTGCATTTTATCAAAAATAATTGATTGTGTGAAGTTTTGTGGGGCTTTTGAGCTGGCCTTGCATGACGAGACTATGAGGAGTGCTGGCGGAGCGCCGTAACAGACAACGTTTTAAAGACAGCACAAAACAAACTGTTGGAAGGCATGCTGTTGGTTATTATATGATATGTAAGTAACCCAATTTGTGTTCTGGCTTTAGAAACTGTTTGTCAATCAATGTTGTTGTTTTTGTTGCATCACGTGTTTTACCTGCGTTAAGATGAAATGCTTTTATTGTGAAGGCGGCTCGCGACGATAAAAAGGAAGTCTCATTGTATGTCAAAAGCTACGGAAAATATGGTCAGTTTTTTATACAAATTAGAAACAGTAACGGTATTAGCACTCCGCGGAAGAGGCACAAAGTTAGTTAAAGTTGTAATAACTGTATGTTTTAAGGAAATTGTCGTGCGTGTGTGTGTGTGTGTGTGTGTGTGTGTGTGTGTGTGTGTGTGTGTGTGTGTGTGTGTGTGTGTCTATCCTCAGTCCAAAGACTGACACACAAGCTGTTCCCATCATCCACCCTCATCATCACCCTCATCATCACCCTCATCATCACACATGCTTCTCCACTGCTCAAGTGTGTGTGCTATTAACGCAAACGAGGAGTAAGCAAACATAATTATCGTTTTTGTGCCTTTGTACACAGCTCTTACTTTGGTTTTGGGAATTTATCAATACATTTGAAATCATCAGTCAAGTGCAGGACTATCTTTCAGAGGGGTATGTGACATGCTGTATATAATTTAATATACTGAAAATTAGTGATGAGAGAAAGTTTAAGGGTAGAACTTGTTAGGGTGTGGTTGCATGAGTTGCCAGACTAACCAAAGCAAAGGATAGGGTAGGGTCTCGATGGACCACAAAACAGGGTACGGGTGGTCTTGATAAACCGCAGAACAGGATAGTCGGGGGTCACATAGAACACAGCATAACTCTAGACCAGGTGCGCTCTGACCTGGGAAATGAGAAAATGGGTCAATCTTGACCAGGTCAACTTGGACTGGGAAATGGTCTTGTTAACTCAGTTAAATGAGACAATGGTCACTTTAGACCAGATCTAACATGATCTGGAATGGGATGCATTGGTTTGCAGCCATTGTAGCAAAACCCATTCTAAAAGAATGTCTTGACTAATGCTAAGGTGATAAGTTACTTTATTTTTATGTTTATGATAGTTACCCTTGATTTAGACAAAGGCATATTACCTGGGGTAAGAAATGAGAAGAAGTGGCACAAGTAGTAGGTTTTCAACGTAGATAGTTAATCATGAATTTAAGACATATTGTACCTTTCTCATATTACCTAATGATTTATTGGGTTTTGTTAGTTTAGTTTTAGTTTTAAGAACTACCAAATATATATATATATATATATATATATATATATATATATATATATATATATATATATATATCTCTAAGAAAACAAGAACAATGTAATGTCCAGCAACACCAAACATGAGCTTTTTATTGGATGACTTAAGGTAGATTCACCTTTAAATATAAAACACCAAGGTTGAAATTGAACTCTGTCAAAGTGTCTACCCACTCAGCTTTTCAGTAAACCCCTGTGAAGTGAAATACTGTTTGTTTGTTAAAGAAGCCGGCAAAACGCTGGCACTTAACCCAGACCAGTGTTCATCATGAGGGAGTCTCTTATAGCTGAACTGTGCTAAGAGCTCTCACTTTCTCAACCTTGTTTTTTCTCCATTGTCACTGACAATACTTAGCCTTAAGAGGAAGCTGCGGCTCTCTCAGATTCACACACAACTCCCTCTGCCTCTATGTACTGTGTGACCCAGTGTGGGCTGACCCTGACTTTTTCCTCTCCTCTAATGCTCTTTAAATGGGCTGCAGGGCAACTGGAGTCTTGTATGGCTCCGCAGGCAGCCATTATGAGGCAAAGAGCAAAACCAGAGGGCAAGGCCAGACATTACCTCTCCAGATTTCTCCCCAGCTCTTGTGTTTTTTTCCTCCCAGGCTCTGTCTCTCCATCTCTCTCTCACACACACAGACACACAGTTACTGATGAAATGTAAGCTATTATGTAGCTCAAAAGTAGAGCGATGGGTAGAGGTGATTCTCATCATTAGAGGTCCAGGCCCCACAGGTGCTGGAAGCCCATTATTCTGCTCAAACAGCTTGTGAGCCATTGTGTTCCAGCCTTCACTGCTTCGTTCCTTCTTTCACCTTTTGGTCTTGTTTGCTTGAACTGTGTCTTAGTGCTGATTGTAAACCTGCTGACTCCTCAAAGACTTATTTTGCCTTTTCAGGCACGCTTATGATTATCAAGGCTGTCTGCTTCAAACTGACCGCCGGTGGAAATGTCTCTCCACAGCGCTATACATGTCAGTCAAGAGTGCATGACGGTACCAACATGCAAGGACAGATAGCATGACACATTCCTCAGCGAGGCCGTGGCTGCAGGGATCAGGCCTTAGCCAAAGCGAGTCCTTCTACACCTCAGGGCTCTGGACCTGCACCCAGTGGGCAGGTGGGTGGGGAGGTGATTTGTTGGGTGTGTGATGTTGTGTTCTTTTGAGGTTGCAATGAGTGCAATGGCCTAATTGTTAAGCTCTGTGAGGTTGGTTGTGGGAGACCAACTATCTTTGCACAGGTTTTGGCTATGTATGTGAGTTTGGTCAGGTTTAACAGCTTGTTAAAGACGCATGTGGACCAGTACAGCAGAATGGGCTGAATAATACATCAACAGGAGGATCATAGCAACGTGTGGGACGAGGGGACCAATTATTACGCCCTTTGTCTTGCTGACATTGAGGTGAAAATAGATATCCTCGCACCACTGGGTGAAGTGTGCATCCGTGCTGTGACAGTCCAGACCAGAGATGTTGTCTGTGAGTAACGTGACATCTAAGTGTTTGAGGTAAGAGGTGATGGGTTGAGGACTGGTGCAGTCATTGCTGTAAAGGGTGAATAGATATTGTAGTTTCTGGATCACCAGACGCCAAAGGCTGCTTCCACACTACGTCTACGCCCAGCGTCCACACTCCTCCATCGTTTTAGAGATTCTAAAACGATGGAGTTTGAAAACACTACCGACACCAGGTAAGTTTGAAAACTCGGTGGTAGTGTGGACAGGCGTCCTACAGGCGTCCTTTGTCACGACGTGATTGGTCACGCCACTGGAAGAACACCAACAACAGCAGCCTTGGTTGCCCATCAACCACCGTAATTGGTAAATTCAACATGGATACCAGGTTACATGCGTTGCTGGCCTTGTTGTCCGTACCAGCTGTTACATTCTGTATTGTAGAATTCTACTACTGCCGACATGTGGAGGATCAGCTGTTATTGGAGCGATTAGTGAGAGGCATGTCCAGCGGCGTTATCAGCCCTACGGAGTGGACGTCACGCTTTCAGGCTTGGAGGAGGGCGACGGACACAAAATGGAGGACTTTCAGTTTCTTATCAATGCTTATTTTTGTGAAATTCACACATAAAGTGTAAAGGAACAAAAACATGAACGCTCTCAGTGAGACTTCAGCCAGCAGCAGAGCTACGAGAGTGAGAACAGACAACAAGGAGCCGAGGGAACAAGAGGGAGACGTGCCGACCACGTTATTGACCCATACACTAGGAAACTGAGATCCTAAATGTTCATTTTCTGGATAAAACTCCACAAAATGTGTCTGTTTGACTTTTTAGAGGAAGATTATAGAGGAAGTTAATAAGTATCAAGCACAACCTTTTATTATTAAAGACTACTCTTATACTCTGTTGTCTTTTCTGTAACTAAGCATGCCCAGTGCACGTGGATAGGCATGTGATATTTGTTTACTAGCATGTTAGTATGGATGGAAATCATTTCTAATATGCTGCTGTGAGAACGTTTTTGTTTCAACATATTGTTGCTGATTGAGCCTCAGGGTGGTGTTTATTAAAACAGAGCTGAAGTCCACCACAAGGATCCGAACAAAGATGTACCGGGAGTCCAGATGCTGGAGGCGGCGGTGCAGCGGCAGACGACAGTGAGAACTGGTTTAACCACGTTTCTTTTCTTTTTCTTTATTTCTCATGCAGATGACTTGAAAAGTGCTTTTGAAATTATAGTACTGTAATATAATTCAATATAACTGTGTATAATTCAAATATACTTGCCTAGAGTACAGTACTGTATATAACACATTGTTTACTGTGCTTAATGCCTGCTCAAGGGGGCATTCTGTGACCAGGCATCAATCCACTTCACGAGGGCGCTTCAACCACGGCACATTCCATTAACGTCTCCATCACTGTTTCTTGTTGTTTGAGAAGACTATACACGTTAGTCTGAGGAATACCAAGGATTAGTCCATCAAACAAATCCGTCTCTATAAGATACAAACACAACTCTTCTGGAAAGACCAGACCCAGCCAGCTACCAACAGGACACAGACATGTGGAGGACCTGTCTGTCACGTCGGGGTGTGAGGAGATGAGGAGTCCAGATGAGGATAAATCAAAATGTTCTTTACTGAACAAAGTCACAAAACAACACTAGAAAACGTACAGCCGGAGGGTGGTGAAACATGCGGGTGTACAACAAGGACCAGAGAAGACGATCCTGCAACAGACACAGACTATAAATAGACAGGAAACAACCCAACACCGTGACGCTGTAAGCCTGATCACACCAGGAAGTGACACGCAAAATGGATTTGCTAGTTGTAGCCAAGAATGTGGTGCTGGAAGCTTGATTATGATTTGATTTCCTTAACTGTCAGCACGTCTTCCCAAATGTGTCTTTCATGATGTAATGAGTGCTTGCAGGTTGGACAGTAGCTACTGTTGGGTGGTTTGTTACATACATGGCAAAATGGACATAAAGTATGACTGTGCATAACTGGGTGCAGTCCTGATGGTCCTCTGTATTGGTGATGTGTGGACTTGTGTTGGCCGTTGTATTCAGTTAGTGTTATTATCCTTATTGCTCGCATAAGTCTTACACATTCAATACCGCCAGGGCATCAATGACAATCAGTGTGATTAATCCCATCTCATCTCATATTATATCCTCTTTTTTTCCAAAACCCCTTACATCCATCCATCAACTGTCCTTCCTTATATCTCTCCTTTCCTCCTTTCCTCCTTTCCTCCTTTCCATCAAAGCGGCGCCAGGGGTCATGCTAATAAAACCCAGGACTCATGATGTAATTATTATTACATACATCCAATTTGAATGCTAATGTTTCTGGTAATTCTTATGTATATTAAACAAAACACACACACACACACACACACACACACACACACACACACACACACACACATGTACACACAGATGGAGATGAAAGCCAACACGTCTACAGTACACCACTAGTGAATGGACGCTTTCATGGATTTACACGAATATAAAAGCACACACACAGTCACACACTTATTAATAATAAGATGAAATTTCTTAATTATAATGAAGTCTGTGATAGCTGGCTAGCCCTCTCAGTCATTAGTGTGAACATATTTCCCTTAGGTAATTATGAACATATTTCAACCCTATGATTAAAAGATGATTCGTGATTTTGTTCTTCTTCATACGATAATGGGGCTAAAAGAACATCGTCCCAGGGGCTCTACTTTGACAGCCACTGCCACAACCTTATCAGAGTGATGCTGCTGGCTGTACCTCTGGATTCACTGACCCCGGTGTGGCTGTATCTCTGTCTAACAGAAGAGCTCTGCGGTTGTGAAGTATATTAGTACTTCCAGTCTGATTGAACCTCCAGGGCCACAAGGAGCTCATCACCAGAGCCCAGATGTGCTTCAGGCTCCTGATATCCAAGTCACTGAGGGGGAGGCAGGAGAGGGGCTGTCCATGTGGTGTCTTCCTAGGAGGCACTGTACTTCTATCCATCCCACAAAGGAGTCTGTCAGAAGCCCTGATAAGTCTTCAGATAGCACTGACGGACGTGAGACATCTACCCAGGAAGTCAAATAGACCAGCAGGGGGAAAGTGCTGAAGTTGGAATGTTTTAGAGAACATCATTTGATTGCTTGACACATCAGTTTAGTTATGTTAAGTTAAATATATTATTTTATTTTGCTATGAAATAGTGACCAACAAAATGTGTTTGTTTGTCACAATCATGTAATACTGTACATATACTATATTTCTAGGGAAATATCATTTCTCATGGATTACGTTTGTTTTTCAAAAATACATTTCTTATTAACTTCTGCAGAATTCCATTTAGAAAGACGGTCAAAGTGGTGAATGGGTCAAACAAACACAGGACTTTCACCCAGGAGACCACTGAAACCACAAGTTACATTGACTCTGATGTTGACATCAACAAATATCAAATCCTTCGGTTTAGGTTACGTTCTAAATAGTAGTACAGAACACCATCTCAGGCACCTGACAAAATCCATAAGGCCGATGAAGAGGAGAAGGCACATGGAATAAGCAGCCAATCTACATTCTACATTCACAGTCTAAATCTGGTGATCTGAAAAACATCGAAAATTAAAGGATCAATCAGAGGATCAGCTGTTCGATCCCCGGCTCCGCTAGTCCATGTCGTTGTGTCCTTGGGCAAGACACTAAACCCCTAATTGCTCCCATAGCTGTTCCTGCAGGGTATGAATGTTAGTTAGTCCTGATGGACAGGTGGTACCTTCATGGTAGCTCCTCCCATCAGTGTGAATGTTAGTTAGTCCTGATGGACAGGTGGTACCTTCATGGTAGCTCCTCCCATCAGTGTGAATGTTAGTTAGTCCTGATGGACAGGTGGTACCTTCATGGTAGCTCCTCCCATCAGTGTATGCATGTTAGTTAGTCCTGATGGACAGGTGGTACCTTCATGGTAGCTCCTCCCATCAGTGTGTGAATGTTAGTTAGTCATGATGGACAGGTGGTACCTTCATGGTAGCTCCTCCCATCAGTGTGTGAAAGGGTGAATGATGACATGTAGTGTTAAAGTGCTACATAAATAACAGTAAATACTGAAGGTTCTGCAACCAAACAATTATGTTTGTAAGCTCACATTATTTATAGGTTATTAATACATTTTACCTGTGAGAAAAAGACTCTGACAGATATGGACTCACAGCTTAGCAAAAACACAAAACAGTGTTGATCAGAACGCGTGAACAAAGCAGTGTATAGGATATTCATCGGCTTCATTCCAGCTGATACTCTCCTTCAAAACATGATAACGATACTTCAAAAGCAAATTAGTCGTTCCTTTGTTTGTTCCTTAAAAGTATTGCAGTTTGTTACTTTTACTGTCCTATCCTAACCATGGACACCACCCCACCTCTGATGCTATAAAACGTTTAAACTCTGAGTAATCTGAAGAAAATACTGGAGAATTGATGTTCCTTCAATTTTCCTTTCACTGATGGTAACAGTACAAACGCAGCCGCCCTCTCAGAAATACTGGAACACCCAGCTGACCGGAGCAGCAATCAACTCTGGAATGTCCACGATGAACGGTTGTCCAGGGAACAGGAGGACATAAAGAAGCAGGCCCGGGAACGATGAGGAGGGAGTTAGCACGTTTCTGAAGAGGGATGCATGTGCGTGCGTGCATGCCTGTGCGTGCCCGTGTGTGCATGTGTGTGTGTTTGCGTGCCTGTGTGTGCATGCATGCGTGCATGCCTGTGTGTGCATGCATGCGTGCGTGCGTGCCTTTGTGTATGTGCGTGCCTGTGTGTGTGTGCGTGCCTGTGCGTCTGTGCCTATGTGTGTGTGCGTGCGTGCCTGTGCGTGTGTGCCTGTGTGTGCGTGCGTGACTGCGTGTGCGTGTGTGCCTGTGTGTGTGCGTGCCTGTGCGTCTGTGTGTGCCTGTGTGTGTGCGTGCCCGTGCATGCATGTGTGTGTGCGTGCCTGTGCGTGCGTGCCTGTGCGTACGTGCGTGCTTGTGCGTGCGTGCCTGTGCGTACGTGCGTGCTTGTGCGTGCGTGCCTGTGCGTGCGTGCCTGTGTGTGTCCATGCGTGCCTGTGCGTGCGTGCCTTTGTGTGCGTGTGTGCGTGCCTGTGCGTGCGTGCCTTTGTGTGCATATGTGCCTGTGCGTGGCCGGTCCACACACTCCCATGTGCTTTCAAGTCTGGAAAACCTCATTTTGCTCAAAGCTTTGTGCTTTTTGAAGTCATGCATTATGATATGCGACATGAAATATAACTTATAAATAATCAATGCTCTTTTGTCTTAATTGCGCAGGTTCATGAGGGTAACTCATAGACGACATCGCGCTTTAACTGGGTAGCAGCCGTCAGTCCCTTTCCTGTCTGAACATGACAATGCTACATGTTAACAAAGTGATCACCAATAAAGAAACACTTAGTCTTAGTTCGTTGTAAAAGACTGCAGAGCCCTGACCTCAACCCGACCCCAGTCCTCTGAGATGAACTGTAACAGTAACTTACAGTATCTTCTGGGATGGAAATAAGAGAGTGGTTGTTGGTGATATCAGTTTCACAAACAATGTTCTAACTCTTCTTCACTAACAGGACTGAACCAAAGGTGAGAAACACATACAATATAACAAGCTCTATTTAAATGAAAAATGAAAAATACATATTCTTGCCCTAAACTCTGGTGCGATTTATCAATCTCGATTGCTTTGACTGAGGTGCTGAGTGTGACAGACGTCTGCACCGCTGGCCTCCTGTTGTGTTCGTTTCTCAGGTCCAGCATGTTGCATGATGTTCTCGGGTCATGTTTAATTGTCAGAAACAAAATCAAACTAATACATATAGTTTTACTTTATCACCAACACCATTACTAACAATTCAATCAGCATGTAGTGGAATGGAGTTATTCAGGCCTCCATAGATCAGAGTTCAATTAGTAGAACTCACTCGTTTTCATCAAAAATACATGTTCACACTATTTTTTTAGGTACATTGGAAAAAACTAGATATGAATTGCATAACATGTATTTTTTCCTCAATTTTATTTGCATTTTGAAACTTTCTTTTTTCCATGGGGTGATCACCAATCAGTTCTACTCTATTGAGAGATGAGACACCTCTGCTCTTCAGGGTCATATTGACCCGCTCACGCAAAGTCAAGCCAAATGAGTCATACAAAGTCAAAGTCAAAGTCAAAGTCAGTTTTATTTGTCACTTCTTCCATATTGTGCAAACATACAGAGGACCTGAAATTATGTTTCTCTACTGTCTGAAAAAAAAGTGAATAGTGCAACATTTAAAAAAGTAAAAAATAGACAACATATAACATATAAACATATAAACAACATCTAAACTAGACAACATATAACATATAAACAACATATAAACATATAAACAACATATAAACTAGACAACATATAACATATAAACAACATATAAACATATAAACAACATATAAACATATAAACACAGTGCAGAAACATAAAGTGAATAGTGCACATTTTTTTTAAAAAGTAAAAAATAGACAACATATAACATATAAACATAGTGCAAAGACATATAAACATAGTGCAAAAACATATAACATATAGTGCAAAAACAGATTAGGAAACTATTTAAGTGTGCGTAAATAGCAGCGGTCAGACAGTTTAGCAGCAGAGTCTAGAAGTGGGAGTGGTGAGGTAGAGAGTTCAGCTTCCTGACAGCTTGGTGGATGAAGCTGGTTGACAGCCTAGTGGTGGAGCCCGGAGGCTCCGGTATCTCCTCCCAGAGGGCAGGAGGCTGAAGAGACCGTGTGAGGGGTGGCAGGAGTCGCTCACAATCGTGGTCGCTTTGCGGGTGAGGCGGGTGTTGTATATGTCCTGCAGGGAGGGGAGGGGGGGGAGTGAGGCATACGGATTCATATTGGAAGTAAACTTGATCTATGTTTATTTATAGTGTTATAGTTATAGTGTCATTTCTAGAACGACTTTCTGTATTGAGATTGGAACAAGCAGATGAAAAGCTGACTTGATGTATGTGACATGAGTCACTGCCATCCTGGTGGGCCTAGGTGGTCTGGTGGGTCTGGTGGTCTGGTTGGTCTGGTGGGTCTAGTGGGTCTGGTTGGCCTGGTGGGCCTGGGTGGTCTGGTGGTCTGGTTGGCCTGGTGGGTCTAGTTGGCCTGGTGGGCCTGGGTGGTCTGGTGGGCCTGGTGGGTCTGGTGGGCCCGATGGGTCTGGTTGGTCTGGTGGGCCTGGTGTTTCTGGTGGGTCTGGTTGGTCTGGTTGGTCTGGTGGGCCTGGTGGGCCTGGTGGGTCTGGCACTGGCTTTACAATATTCTCTCGGCTGACGTGTGTGTGTGTGTGTGTGTGTGTGTGTGTGTGTGTGTGTGTGTGTGTGTGTGAAAATGGGTGAAACATGGTGGGAAGGAGTAAGAAAGACACATGTCTCACATGTTCAAAGAAGGAAATGGTCTAAACTGCCGGGTCAATTTGGCAAAATAACCAGAGGGTTCAAACTTGACCAGGGATGAGGTAGTTGCTCTTTTCATGTCAGTGTATTTAGTTTGTATTCCCTATGAAGTGTAAAACATGCTGCGCTTCTTACGCTCTCGTTCCATTGGACAGCTTCAAGTGTTATGCCTAAAAGAAGCCAAACATCTGACAAGAGTACGATGATGAATAACTGCCCCTTGTTAGAGAGCGGAAGCTGTGCTGATTGTAGAATAACTTCTTTTTGATTCATAGGCGATGACAGAACTCAGTTTCTCTCTCATAATTCCTGTGGTTTTACTTCCAGTTTAATGGAAGTTCCCGTCTTGGTTTTGATGGGATTCCGTATGTTGTTTTCAGCTGCGGACAAAACGGGAAAGAGACCCCGCTGAAGCAAGTAGCATTGCTTTAGCATAACTCCTTATGGACCACGAAGAAGCCCTCCAGTGCTACACAACCACACATACGGCAGCACTAAAGGGTCTTATTGATGTGTATTTCTGTTGATGTGTAATGAGATGTGTGTATTCGTGGATTCATGGTGACTGTTCTTCTGACTGCAGTGAGCAGAATGAGATCATCTCTTGCATTACTTCGACCTCACTGGTGCACTTAAAGTACTGAACCAGCCGAGGCTGCATTACACTTGTCGTGGAAAATTAGTGGTGATTTTATATGTGAACATGACTTTTGTATACGATGTTGACATAATGCTGTGCACTATACTGTGTCAATCTTCTCCATGGAAAATGTTCTGAATCTTAAAAATAACGCGATGTTGGTAAGAATAAAGCTTTCACGATTGGATATGAATTATCATCTTTGTGTTTTTTTTTACTTCAACCATTATACAAAACAAAGGAACAAGCGTTAGTGGTCGGCCACAGGTTAGATGGCTTCAAAGTATGAATACAAGCTGTAATACAGTATCTAAAGTTGAGGAGACATTAAATGAGTGAACATATGTGAAATTGCTCCTGACAGACAGATAGAAAAATAGCCAGTACTGTAACTAAATAATGTCCGACATCATCACATATCCTCTTTTTGAGATGTTGTCATATATCAATCATCCCATTTAAAAATAATTAACAATATTAAATACAATCCACATTAATGAGACTTTGGTAAAACTGCACAAATAAAATGTAAAGAAAATATTTGCTTTGCCCTGACCCGAAGTGATCAGCTGTCCATTAATCTCAAGTTACTTACTGCTCTGTGGCCCTGCACAATTAGCTATTAATTAGCAGCCCCATGCATTCTCTCTCTCTCTTTCTCTCACACACACACACACACACACACGGACAAGCACATCCCTTAAGTGGCTGTCTGGCAACAGTGTTATTATCCTTTCTGCACAAAGGTTGTTGCAGAAAAACAAAGAGAAACCATAGAGCGTTGATAATTACTGGATGACACAAAGAGGTGGATGAGAAGTGAAAGAGGGCAGCTGAGGAGAGACAGCAGGGAGGAAGAAAGAAAGAGAGGGATGTGAAAGAGAGAAAGGTGGCGGGTAGAGTCCAGGCTTATTAGAGGTGCTCTGTGGGCTGCACACTGCCAGAGCTTCTGCATCATCCGGTCAGAAAGCAGTGGAGGAAAGGCGTCCCGGCCAGCAGCCAGACCGTCCGCTGGGCTTGGCTGCCGGCCACAAAGGCAGCGAGCTGCAAATTGCCTGGAAATAATTTCCCTCTCTAAGTCCAATTTGGCAGCTCAAGTTAAATGTGGAAACTGAGGTAATTTACAAGACCAGTACCCTGACACCATCACTGTTCGTCAGTAAGGCTGCATGATACATAGTGGAATAGCTGTGATCGTTATGTGTGCTGCAGATCATGCTTCATTCTCAGGGTATCCATTCGACAGTCAATAGAAATATTGTGAGAAAAACAAATGTAAGCATACAAATGAACAAAAGGACTACAAATAAACATCATAAATAATAATCCGAAGGGATTTCATTGGTGCCTTGCGGACTTGCAAATCGTTGCCCAAATTACATCTGCAAGCATTATTATTCTGGCCATCGCAACTTCATGCAGGTTATTTCCTGCGTGGAGTGTTTGGAGCTGGAAATTACGCATTGCAAGTTTTGTTCCACTTCCTGTTTCCACAGTGTGGCGCTAGAGAACAGGCGGTGACAAGCATGTTGTTGCTGTATGTCCTGTGCGGACCAAATAATGTAAAATTCATGTAAATCAAATGTTTGAAGACATAATTCCAGTTAGTGTGACTCAGTATTTGGAGACGTCCTCAGGCCATGAGTCAAGACATTTGACTCTGCACCAGGAGACAAGAACTGGTACTGAAATGAATCCTGATCAACGAGGCTGATGCGGATAGAACTATGGAAAGACAATAATTGAGTTTATAGAATCATCTGATGAGTAGTTGACAAACATTATTTTTGTAATAATATCAGCTTTTAGCCAGTGGAGTCATTTCTCAGCTCCTGTCCCATGGAGTGTGTCCCACAGCGTCAGGAGACTGAGCTCATGGGTGAAGTGTCAGCTAAATCATTTCAAGTTATGAAAGGACAGAAATCCCCCGTGGACGCTTTTATTCTGTTAGATCTCATCGACCTGCAGTCCTCAGTGCTTTCAGACACTTATGTTTTGATGGAGTGTGGAGATTCACCTGTTTCCTAAATTACCACCTTGGCCCACTTTTTTTCTCAGCCAGCTCTGTCTAATTCTGATCCTTTCCCAGAATGACTTTCAACAGAGAAGAGGCCTTCAGCAGAGATACAGCCAGCGTTGTACTTTATACTTTATACACACATTTAGTCCTGAGCTGCCCCGCTTCCTTCAGGCTGCTCTGGGCAAAGAGCCTGAAGTTGTACAACTGGAACGTTTCTGCTGCTGTAGCTGCTGAGAATATTCTGAACCCAGTGGCGGCCGTCAGGGCCTGCTAAGCCTTCTCTGCTGGCCTGAACAGAATCACACAGTTTGCATTTTAATTTAATTTATTACAGTGAGTATTATTATTTTATTTGTATTTTGTATATTTTAATAATTAAAAGTTATAAATAATTTGGAGGGGATGAATGGATCACAGTGTTAACAGTGATTTAATTTGTCAAATTATATATTCTATTTTTATTTTTTGTCTTTATTTATATTATTTAGGGTCACTGTGTTTCCTGTTAATTTTATGTTTGTGTGTATGATCAAAAAAGTAATACATATTGGATTTAAATTTGGATATCAATCAGATTGATTAACATTTCCAGTTTCGTTCTTGTACAAATGTGTATTAATGTGTCCACATTGAGAATATATAATCTATGTGCATATATCAAAAACAAAAATGAGGGAATGATTGATTTTTCTTTCACACAAAAACATAACATATGTCTGCTTCTCCATGAGCTTCAGGCTGAGGCATGGAGTGTTCTGTAACAAATACGATGGAGTTAGAGGTAGAAACCCGATCTAAAGTTGGAGAAGAGTGTGTGTGAGTGTGTTATTATGACATGTCATCACATTGGCAGTGGGTGTGTGTGTCCTATCAGAAGATGAGCAGCCAAAAGTACTGAATACAAATGAAGCTTTGACTGTAGATCGCTTTTCTTCTCTTTTTTTTGCCGAAATGAAATAGGATTTTTAAAATAAATGGAATTGGATGGAAGTTGGTTTGGCTTCGTCCATTGGCTGAAGGAGAGTGTGGATCTCATGCGCTGCTACTACATTACTGAACAGTGACAGACTGGAGGCTCCTGTCTGCAGCTAATCACATCCATGAGAAATAGCTACATAACAGACTGATAGAGGAGGCAGTGGAAACACACACACACACACCTCTCTGGTATCACTGATGCCTGCAGTCATTCTGAGTGTGATATCCTGGACACAAGGTATCGCCTACAGCTCTCTCTCTTGCTCTCTAACTGGGTGTATGTCGGTAACAAGCAGCTGAAGTTAGCTGGCCGAGTGTGTGTGTGCGTGTGTGTGTGTGTGTGTGTGTGTGTGTGTGTGTGTGTGTGTGTGTGTGTGTGTGTGTGTGTGTGTGTGTGTGTGTGTGTGTGTGTCTCACCCAGGAGAGATTGCCAATGTGTTTCTGTGTGCCCACATTCATTACCTGTTCTGATGGAGCAGCACCATGCACACGTAAAACACACACACAGAGACACACACACACACATCTACACACACAGACACACACACATCCCATGAAACCAGAGCTTTTGTGATTACATTGATTGATTGCATTGGCAGAAGTTGTACTGGCGTTTCTTCTATCCACAGACGTGTAACAAAAGCACAGCACAGTGTGAGCGACTCCATGAAAAGCTGAAAGTCTGCAGGTCCTAATCACCATCATGGCAGACGAGTGTGAAGTCATCTTTAATCTTCAGGACCAGAAGCCCTCTGACCACCCAGGATATTGACAACCAGGAGGATCCGCAGGTTAACTTTGCTGCAAATAAAATGCTACAGTATGAAGCATGTGTCCTACTTTGAGAACCTTGACTTATCGTTAGCCATCACGGCACGTCTCCTCAACACAGTGGCCAGAGCATACAACCACGCAGAGGAGGAAGGAAGGCAACCTGCCATTCATGAGGTCTGTTCAAGTAGTCATATTAACCCCAAATGAGTTCTAATACTTGTGTTATTTTATATCATTTTTTTCAGAATTTATTTAAAGAAATATATTTAAAAAAAAGAAAAAAAAACTTGTCTAACATACTTTGATCAGAACTATGAATATCCAGCATGATATGAGCAAAATTTCCCAAAAATGCCTTATCGAGACCACCCCCAAATTTTTCCAGATGCATGCTTCAAGACCTAAACAACAACCTTATTCGTACCTCATTATCTTTACAAAGAGTTGTAAGACCCCTCTTTGTAAAGATAATGACCTAAATAATCATAATCTGCAAGAAAACCACAATAAATCAAAGCCTTAGGGTGTTACCATGGAGTTTTAGTAAAAAAACGGTGTTGTTCGGTTCAAAAATGTAAAAGTGATAACCTTTATGCCTAAACACCATTGGTTTGGGGCATGCTGGGTATTATTCTTTGTATAAATTACCACGGAAGCCTCCAGAGTGGAAAAAGTTGAAGCGAGTAAAAAAAAAAAAAACAGTTTGGCCGCATTTGGATTGTTCAGGTACTAATACACATAAGGATCTATCATACTTTATTAGACTCCTACAAGCTCGTAGGGTTACGAAGAAGTGTCTTTTATTGAAATCCGACTTTGTAAAATGTACTTATTAACGATCTAGTGAAACGTTACGGTCGCACGCGAAAGTGACGGCGAGGTTACAGGGTTTATGTAATTACATAAACTTAACGGTAAGTTTAATTTTTTCTGAGCCGATAGAACTCTTCCCACAAGGATTTACTGTATTTCAGCAATTTATGAAGTTAATCAACGTTGTGGTTCCGGGGATCCTTTAGGAAACGTCCCTTGACTTATTTTCCTCTTTTCCTTGTCCGATAATGGGCGCCGCGGGGGCGGGGCTAAAAAGGTTAATTGCTGTGTGAATGCTTATTCAGCAGAACACTATCGGGAGCCACATCTTTCTTTTTAAACTGCAACTTCAACTTACATTTCATCAACTCCTTCTGCATACTTTCAGCTACTAAAACCATTGAAACACACACACACACACACACACACACACACACAAACATGAACAATAAACAAACAAGAGCAAAAGGCTCTATATGGTATAGAAATAAGTACAAAATAAAATGTGACTGGAATAGGGTCAATGATACATATGTTGACAAACACACACACACACACACACACACACACACACACACACACACACACACACACACACACACACACACACACACACACACACAAAGAAATTTACAGAGAATCCATTTCTAGGTTATTTCTGCCTCTCATCCAGTCTTCATTCCTTCTCTCAACTGTCTATGTATATGTCTCTCTCTCTCTCTCTCTCTCTCTCTCTCTCTCTCTCTCTCTCTCTCTCTCTCTCTCTGTCTCTATGTCTCTCTCTCTCTCTCTGTCTCTCTCTCTCCTCCTGATCAGTGCCGTGTGAAATGAGGGTTACCCCTAACCCTATATATATATATATACACACACACACACAGGACGTCCTGAAGAGAACCAAGCACAGTCATGAGCAGGCCTTTTCCCTGTGGTGAGTTCTGTGTGTGTGTGTGTGTGTGTGTGTGTGTGTGTGTGTGTGTGTGTGTGTGTGTGTGTGTGTGTGTGTGTGTGTGTGTGTGTGTGTGGTCAAACTGACACCTGCTGGGACTCTCAACATCAAGCCACCTGATACATCTGGTTTGTGATTGATCATCTCATTGGTTGAGCTTCATATAAAAGACCTTCAGTATTTAACATTTCATATAAAAGGTATATTCAAGTGTTCCATGTCCACATCACTTTTCAAATTGTATTTGTGGCCTCACCCTCACTTTCAGTTTGTGTTGGATTTATTGTTGACATCTTTGAGTAGTGTCTTCATCTTACTGTCCAGCGATCATAATTCAGATGAGATGACACATGTCTTCATCTCGGTCAGCTTTAAACCCACCCTCACAACCAGAGGAGCAACACAGAGTGCTAGTTGTGATATGTTGCCGTGGCTTTAACATCTCAGCCTTAACACAGACTACAGTTATAACTACAGTTATAATGGTCTGCTAGAACTATATACATATCTGGATTAGGATCATATTGATGGCAAAGAGGAGAGAGTGTGTAGACACCCTCAGGTTGCTCCTGCGTTTGGCATGTCTAAGATGGAGGTGCCGATTGAGTTGTCAGCACCACTTCTCTCCCGTGTCCAGCAGGAGCGATGCTGCTCGTAGACGTTAGCCCTGTGGCGAGGGCACAGAGAGGGATTAGAGGAAACATGGCTGCAGGCGGACTCTCTCCAGTATTACAATCCCACAGCCACTACTCAGATGGAGACGGAGCTGGAATTAAAGTTTGTACATTAAGTGTACAAGCCAAGCGGAGAAACTATTTCAGCCCAAAGAACACAATGATTCTAGGAATATGGTCACAGAAATACATGTCAGTGGCCAGTATTCATTCCAGTATATTAAAATAGATTTCCATTTTCCATTCCGTTGGTTAAGTGTAAAACTTGTACTTCTTGAACAAAACAACATTCCCAAACAACTAAATTGCATTCTCAATTAAATTTAGAGGAAAACGTTTTGAACATGTTGTTAATGTGTTAACTGAAACTAAACTAAAATGCAACATACTCAATGGAATGGAGGCTGGAGGGTTGCATTGTGCGTCCGAGCTCCCTAGCCTCGCTCAAAGAGTTTAGTAGATGTTCCATTGAGCGTCTGAGAGAGTGAGTAGAGTGAGTACAGTGAGTAGAGTGAGTACAGTGAGCACAGTGAGTAGAGTGAGAAGAGTGAGCACAGTGAGAAGAGTGAGCACAGTGAGCACAGTGAGTACAGTGAGTACAGTGAGCACAGTGAGTAGAGTGAGAAGAGTGAGCACAGTGAGAAGAGTGAGCACAGTGAGTAGAGTGAGTAGAGTGAATACAGTGAGTAGAGTGAGCACAGTGAGCACAGTGAGTAGAGTGAGCACAGTGAGCACAGTGAGCACAGTGAGCATAGTGAGCACAGTGTGTCTAGTGACTACAGTGAACACAGTGAGTACAGTGAGTAGAGTGAGCACAGTGAGTAGAGTGAGCACAGTGAGCACAGTGAGTAGAGTGAGAAGAGTGAGCACAGTGAGTAGAGTGAGCACAGTGAGCATAGTGAGTGGAGTGAGAAGAGTGAGCACAGTGAGAAGAGTGAGCACAGTGAGTAGAGTGAGTAGAGTGAATACAGTGAGTAGAGTGAGTAGAGTGAGTACAGTGAGTACAATGAGTAGAGTGAGCACAGTGAGTAGAGTGAGTAGAGTGAGTACAGTGAGTACAGTGAGTAGAGTGAGCACAGTGAGCACAGTGAGTAGAGTGAGCACAGTGAGTAGAGTGAGTAGAGTGAGTAGAGTGAGTACAGTGAGTACAGTGAGTAGAGTGAGTACAGTGAGCACAGTGAGCACAGTGAGCACAGTGAGCATAGTGAGTACAGTGAGTACAGTGAGTACAGTGAGTACAGTGAGTACAGTGAACACAGTGAGTACAGTGAGTAGAGTGAGCACAGTGAGTACAGTGAACACAGTGAGTACAGTGAGTAGAGTGAGCACAGTGAGCACAGTGAGCACAGTGAGCATAGTGAGCATAGTGAGTACAGTGAGTACAGTGAGTACAGTGAGTAGAGTGAGCACAGTGAGTACAGTGAACACAGTGAGTACAGTGAGTAGAGTGAGCACAGTGAGCACAGTGAGCACAGTGAGCATAGTGAGCATAGTGAGTACAGTGAGTACAGTGAGTACAGTGAACACAGTGAGTACAGTGAGTAGAGTGAGCACAGTGAGTACAGTGAACACAGTGAGTACAGTGAGTAGAGTGAGCACAGTGAGTACAGTGAGTAGAGTGAGCACAGTGAGTAGAGTGAGCACAGTGAGTACAGTGAGTACAGTGAGTAGAGTGAGCACAGTGAGTACAGTGAGCATAGTGAGTACAGTGAGCATAGTGAGCACAGTGAGTACAGTGAGTACAGTGAACACAGTGAGTACAGTGAGTAGAGTGAGCACAGTGAGTAGAGTGAGCACAGTGAGCATAATGAGTAGAGTGAGAAGAGTGAGCATAGTGAGCACAGTGTGTCTAGTGAGTACAGTGAGTACAGTGAGTAGAGGGAGTAGAGGGAGTACAGTGAGTACAGGGAGTACAGTGAGTAGAGTGAGTAGAGCGAGTAGAGGGAGTACAATGAGTACAGTGAGTAGAGGCAGTACAGTGAGTAGAGTGAGTACAGTGAGTAGAGGCAGTACAGTGAGTAGAGTGAGTAGAGTGAGCACAGTGAGTAGAGTGAGTAGAGTGAGCACAGTGAGTACAGTGAGTAGAGTGAGCACAGTGAGCATAGTGAGCACAGTGAGTAGAGTGAGTACAGTGAGTAGAGGCAGTACAGTGAGTAGAGTGAGTAGAGTGAGTAGAGTGAGCACAGTGAGTACAGTGAGTACAGTGAGCACAGTGAGCATAGTGAGCATAGTGAGCATAGTGAGCATAGTGAGTAGAGTGAGTAGAGTGAGCACAGTGTGTCTAGTGAGTACAGTCAGTACAATGAGTCTAGTGAGTACAATGAGTAGAGGGAGTAGAGTGAGTACAGTGAGTACAGTGAGTACAGTGAGTACAGTGAGTAGAGTGAGTAGAGTGAGTAGAGTTAGTAGAGTGAGTAGAGTGAGTAGAGTGAGTAGAGGGAGTACAATGAGTACAGTGAGTACAGTGAGTAGAGTGAGCACAGTGAGCAAAGTGAGTAGAGTGAGTAGAGTGAGCACAGTGTGTCTAGTGAGTACAGTGAGTACAATGAGTCTAGTGAGTACAGTGAGTACAGTGAGTGCAGTGAGTAGAGTGAGTACAGTGAGTAGAGGGAGTACAATGAGTACAGTGAGTACAATAAGTACAGTGAGTACAGTGAGTAGAGGGAGTAGAGTGAGTACAGTGAGTAGAGTGAGTACAGTGAGTACAGTGAGTACAGTGAGTACAGTGAGCAGAGTGAGTCTATTGAGTACAGTGAGTAGACTGAGTAGAGGGAGTAGAGTGAGTCGAGGGAGTACAGTGAGTCGAGGGAGTACAGTGAGTAGAGGGAGTACAGTGAGTACAGTGAGCAGAGTGAGTACAGTCAGCAGAGTGAGCAGAGTGAGCACAGTGAGCAGAGTGAGCAGAGTGAGTACAGTGAGCAGAGTGAGTACAGTGAGCAGAGTGAGTACAGTGAGTAGAGGGAGTACAGTGAGTACAGTGGGTACAGTGAGTAGAGTGAGCAGAGTGAGTACAGTGAGTACAGTGAGCAGAGTGAGCAGAGTGAGCACAGTGAGTACAGTGAGTACAGTGAGAAGAGTGAGCATAGTGAGTAGAGTGAGTAGAGTGAGCAGAGTGAGTCTAATGAGTACAGTGTGTCCAGTGAGTAGAGTGAGCAGAGTGAGTACAGTCAATACAGTGAGCAGAGTGAGTAGAGTGAGTAGAGTGAGTACAGTGAGTACAGTGAGTACAGTGAATAGAGGGAGTACAGTGAGTAAAGTGAGTAGTGAGTACAGTGAGTCTAGTGAGCAGAGTGAGTAGAGTGAGCAGAGTGAGTACAGTGAGTACAATGAGTCTAGTGAGTAGAGTGCGTACAGTGAGTACAGTGAGTACAGTGAGCAGAGTGAGTACAGTGAGTACAGTGAGTACAGTGAGTAGAGGGAGTACAGTGAGTACAGTGGGTACAGTGAGTAGAGTGAGCAGAGTGAACAGAGTGAGTACAGTGAGTAGAGTGAGCACAGTGAGCAGAGTGAGTACAGTGAGCAGAGTGAATACAGTGAGTACAGTGAGCAGAGTGAGCAGAGTGAGCACAGTGAGTACAGTGAGTACAGTGAGAAGAGTGAGCATAGTGAGTAGAGTGAGTAGAGTGAGTACAGTGAGTACAGTAAATACAGTGAGTAGAGTGAGTACAGTGAGTAGTGAGTACAGTGAGTCTAGTGAGTAGAGTGAGTACAGTGAGTACAGTGAATACAGTCAGCAGAGTGAATACAGTGAGTACAGTGAATAGAGTGAGCAGAGTGAGTACAGTGAGTACAGTGAGTACAGTGAATACAGTCAGCAGAGTGAGTACAGTGAGTACAGTGAATAGAGTGAGCAGAGTGAGTACAGTGAGTACAGTGAGTAGAGTGAGCAGAGTAAACAGAGTGAGTACAGTATGTAGAGTGCGTAGAGTGAGTACAGTGAGTACAGTGATGCTGAGCTGCTAGTCGGCTGCATCACTCAAGTTTTCTTTGTAAATCCCAGGACGACAAATGTATTATTCACACACAAAAATTACCCAATGAGATAATTCCTTACAGATGGAAATGTATGCATTTTGATCTGTTAAAAATAGGTTTTTAAACATAAATAATTCTCATGAATATAAATCGATAGACAGTCACATTTGGGTTGGACTGTTTACTGCACAACCGGACTGTTATTCCCTGACTTTAGCTTCTCAGGCATGCATTCAAAACACTAGTTAACAAATCCTGAAAATAAATAAACGTAATCAAAAACTGTCTGAAATGATGACACCGACACCGGTCACAAGCCAGAAGGAGGCGGGTGTCACCCACAGTAACTCCTCCCACCAAGACCACTGGTCCCACCACATGTGCCTCCTTTCCTTTCAAGAGAGAGAACCAGAGGGAACGGGATTTGTCCACAGTGTTGACCAGTGACCAATGGGACGGGCTCTCTGCTGATTGGATCTGGAGAGCTTCATCCTGTGTGTGTGTGTGTGTGTGTGTGTGTGTGTGTGTGTGTGTGTGTGTGTGTGTGTGTGTGTGTGTGTGTGTGTGTGTGTGTGTGTGTGTGTGTGTGTGTGAGGCAGAGAAAGTGTGACTGCATGGTCTTTCTCCACCTGCTTGTCTTGTTAGTAAAACAGATCGGTGGTGACTCAAAGTGAAGCAACCCCTAATGTTTCTGTTAAAGTTTTTCTTTTCTCCTGTTTGCATTATTTATCTCTTCTAGCCCTCCTTTCTCTAACACCTGTTAGTACAGCAATTCATCACTCCCCTATTACAATGCTAAAACTACACACACACACACACACACACACACACACACACACATACACACACACACACACACACTCACACACACACAACCAGAGGATGTCACGCCCACAAAGACGAGTCGTCAGGGAAACAGAACATGTCGTCATTCAAAAGCACAGGAAGGAAACATAACGTGGCGGCTGTAGCTCAGGGGGATGAGTGGTTGTCCCGCAACCACAAGGTAGCCGGTTCGATCCCCAGTCCCCCCATAGCTCACATGCCAAAGTGTCCCTGAGCAAGACACTGAACCCTCAACTGCTCCCTGGGCACCCCACAGGGCTGCCCACTGCCCCCCATCCAGGGATGGGTCAAATGCTGAGAAGAATTTCCCCAAGGGGATTAATAAAGTTTCTGTTTCTAACTGGGAGACAGAAGAACATCAACATATGTTATATTCATTTGTGACATTTTCATATGAACTGTATGTACAAGAAGAAAAATGACTCATCTTCCAGGTTAGCCCCAGTTTTAACATTCACTGTTCTACACTTGATCTGTGATGGTTTTCATGTTGGAAAGAGGAAGAGGCCAGAGAGAAAATAGAAGGAAGCATACCAACAAAAACAATGAAACTCAAAGCTGAGTATTTTCACTTAAATGGTCAAAAGCTGATGATAAACAAGTTGCCATGGTACATCACACTACTGATGCGGTCCTGCCGTCAGCCGCCATGGTATGAAGCAGAAACCATGACGACATCAGGAGGCAGAGCAGTGGCCCCTTCATGGAAATGAGCAGTGATGTAATGCAGGTATCTTTAAAATGTGTCTTAACTTCATCATCATACAAAGTAACAAAAGCAGAGCAGCCATTAGCTGTTGAGTTACCTTCCTCAAATAATGACGATGACGGCAGTCAGAGAAAGAATTTCCAGGACATCTGGTCAGTAGGTGCTGCAATATAATATAGGGCCAAACGTCATGGAAATACTAGAACGTTCTTTTGGTCTGATGCATTTCTTTTTACTGAAGGTAAATCTTAACTTCCAGCCGTCAGCGTTTGGTCCTTTTCTGTTTCAGCATGACAACGGCAGCGAGCACGAAGAGACTGGACCGATACCCGATGCCAGCTTTGAGGTGACGGACCTCAACCCGAACAGCTCTGAGGGGACGGACCTCAACCCAAACAGCTCTGAGGGGACGGACCTCAACCCGAACAGCTCTGAGGGGACGGACCTCAACCCGAACAGCTCTGAGGGGACGGACCTCAACCCAAACAGCTCTGAGGGGACGGACCTCAACCGAACAGCTCTGAGGGGACGGACCTCAACCCAAACAGCTCTGAGGGGACGGACCTCAACCCGAACAGCTCTGAGGGGACGGACCTCAACCCGAACAGCTCTGAGGTGACGGACCTCAACCCGAACAGCTCTGAGGGGACGGACCTCAACCCGAACAGCTCTGAGGTGACGGACCTCAACCTGAACAGCTCTGAGGTGACGGACCTCAACCCGAACAGCTCTGAGGTGACGGACCTCAACCCGAACAGCTCTGAGGGGACGGACCTCAACTCGATACCAGCTCTGAGGTGACGGACCTCAACCCGAACAGCTCTGAGGGGACGGACCTCAACCCGATACCAGCTCTGAGGTGACGGACCTCAACCCGAACAGCTCTGAGGGGACGGACCTCAACCCGATACCAGCTCTGAGGTGACGGACCTCAACCCGAACAGCTCTGAGGTGACAGACCTCAACCCGATACCAGCTCTGAGGTGACGGACCTCAACCCGAACAGCTCTGAGGGGACGGACCTCAACCCGATACCAGCTCTGAGGTGACGGACCTCAACCCGAACAGCTCTGAGGTGACGGACCTCAACCCGATACCAGCTCTGAGGTGACGGACCACAACCCGAACAGCTCTGAGGTGACAGACCTCAACCCGATACCAGCTCTGAGGTGACGGACCTCAACCCGATACCAGCTCTGAGGTGACAGACCTCAACCCGATACCAGCTCTGAGGTGACGGACCACAACCCGAACAGCTCTGAGGTGACGGACGATGAGCCCGGCCTTACCGCCCAGCATCAGTTCTGACCCCACTAATGCACTTGTGACCCAATGGGAGCCAGGACCCAACATCTGGTGGAGAGGTTGAAACCAGGAGAGAGGAGGCCGTTGGAGCCGAACACTAAGGCCAATGTTCACATTCTGTAATACTTCAATTGATTTAAACCAGTATGACTATAACTTGTTTAAATGTTCTCTATTGGACAACATATTAATTATGAATCCTTCATAGTATCTAGCTCCAAGACCGTTAACAAGCTTGTTTTCTTTGGGCTCCACCGCATGTGGGGTAAGAACTACTCCCTATTTGTACAATTATCCCAGAGTTATGCTGTTCATAATGTACAGTATTCATAAACATAGTCGAGAAAACTTTAAATTGTGCATTGCAGCACAATTATGGTGAGAGAGAGAGAGAGAGAAAGAGATATAGAGAGACAGAATAGTGGGGGGAGGGAGGTGTTGTGAAAAAAATTAGGAAAAAACTGTATGATTACAAGCTAGTGTTGTGTGTTATGCATAATGCATCCTGCATCTGTTTTATTGAACATCATGATGTGTTTCTTTATGGTTTTTAATATGTTGTCAGCTCCTCAAAGCTTCTTGCAATTACTTAGTGGCAACTTATAATGCCACTACTTTACATCCCACTGCATGGGAAGTACCGGCACACACACACACAGACACACACACACACACACACTCACACACACAAACACACACACACACACACACACACACACACACACACACACACACACACACACACACACACACACACACACACACACACAGTGTCAGTGCACACACATCTGAGTGCACACACATGACTTCAACATGGACATCACGAACGTGGGACACACACAATGGACCATCATATAAGCACACGCACAAACACACACACATCCAATACACGCCGTATGAGAGGATACACATTTGCACATATTACACACACACTGACAGACATCCCTTAAACATACACACTAGTGTAGGTGACACTAATGACATAGAGAAGTATGTCTAAGCCGTACAACGTGCTGGAGAGGTATCAGTCAGTAAAGCTGCCTGACAACAGGAGGGAGGAACTGTCTCACTGTGGTCGGGGTTTCCCTGGGGAGCGTCATGTTTGGAGCACAGCCTTCTGTTTTCTGTTTTTTGAAGGTCAGTAAGTTTAGAGATTTTATGAAGGAAAGAAAAATAGCCAAACGTGTTTGAGTCCCACTGACCAACATAGAGTACAAATGGTGTGGTGGGGACATGGACCATTGAGACATTTGTCTTGAAGAGATTGAGCACTTGATCACACATGGATATATATTTACTCTTTAGGATATTTACTCTTTAGGATTTCATTTACGTTGTCTGTATTTACAAAATGACTGCATTCAGGTTTTGTGCAGGTAAAATAGAAGAGGCCTGTAGGTCTACTCGTGCCTCACCTTGTTCACCTGTAGGTCTACTTGTGTCTCACCTTGTTCACCTGTAGGTCTACTCGTGCCTCACCTTGTTCACCTGTAGGTCTACTTGTGTCTCACCTTGTTCACCTGTAGGTCTACTCGTGCCTCACCTTGTTCACCTGTAGTCCTACTTGTGCCTCACCTTGTTCACCTGTAGGTCTACTCGTGCCTCACCTTGTTCACCTGTAGTCCTACTTGTGTCTCACCTTGTTCACCTGTAGGTCTACTCGTGCCTCACCTTGTTCACCTGTAGGTCTACTTCTGCCTCACCTTGTTCACCTGTAGGTCTACTCGTGCCTCACCTTGTTCACCTGTAGTCCTACTTCTGCCTCACCTTGTTCACCTGTAGGTCTACTTGTGTCTCACCTTGTTCACCTGTAGGTCTACTCGTGCCTCACCTTGTTCACCTGTAGTCCTACTTGTGCCTCACCTTGTTCACCTGTAGGTCTACTCGTGCCTCACCTTGTTCACCTGTAGGTCTACTCGTGCCTCACCTTGTTCACCTGTAGGTCTACTTCTGCCTCACCTTGTTCACCTGTAGGTCTACTTCTGCCTCACCTTGTTCACCTGTAGGTCTACTCGTGCCTCACCTTGTTCACCTGTAGTCCTACTTCTGCCTCACCTTGTTCACCTGTAGGTCTACTTGTGTCTCACCTTGTTCACCTGTAGGTCTACTCGTGCCTCACCTTGTTCACCTGTAGTCCTACTTGTGCCTCACCTTGTTCACCTGTAGTCCTACTTGTGCCTCACCTTGTTCACCTGTAGGGCTACTCGTGCCTCACCTTGTTCACCTGTAGGTCTACTCGTGCCTCACCTTGTTCACCTGTAGGTCTACTCGTGCCTCACCTTGTTCACCTGCAGGGCTACTTGTGTCTCACCTTGTTCACCTGTAGGGCTACTCGTGCCTCACCTTGTTCACCTGTAGGTCTACTCGTGCCTCACCTTGTTCACCTGTAGGTCTACTCGTGCCTCACCTTGTTCACCTGTAGGGCTACTCGTGCCTCACCTTGTTCACCTGTAGGGCTACTCGTGCCTCACCTTGTTCACCTGTAGGGCTACTCGTGCCTCACCTGAGATCCATGTCTGCTTGTTCTGCTTTTGGGTCCAAATCAACAGAGCATAGCATGTTGCGTAGACACGCTGTACCTAATGTATCACAGCAGACTGACGGCTGCAGCAGAGGGGATGTGAAATGTAAAATATGTGGCACATCTTTATCAGACAAGTTTGAAACAACGACTGAAAACACCAAGACAATGTCAAACATCTGCGGCAATGCAAACACGTTGGTAACAGAGGAAAGCCAATGATGAAGGTACTTTATGGTACTTCTCTGTTCAGCACGACGGAACCAGACAACAGAGCTGCAGCGGGAGACGGCTAGCTAACAGGAGCTCAGCTAGTGATCTGGCGAGCTAACAGGAGCTCAGCTAGCGAGCTGGCGAGCTAACAGGAGCTCAGCTAGTGATCTGGCGAGCTAACCGGAGCTCAGCTAGCGAGCTGGTGGACAGTCTCAAGAACTACAAACGTAGAGAGGCGGGGCTTAGTGAATGCTCATTCATGAATATGGCATGCGTTTCATTGTTTTTGACAACCACGGTTCATGTCAGTCCTTGCTGCTGACTCATCTCTTGGCCTTTTTTTAATTAAAAGTGTACACACTTAATAGCTGTTGACTGTATAACAGCATTGTACTCTGCTGCAAAATAAGCATCAGCAAAATAAGACAATAATGATCTCTCTCTCTCTGTTGTTTCATTAACACCGTGTCATGAGAGAGAGAGAGAGAGAGAGAGAGAGAGAGAGAGAGAGAGAGAGAGAGAGAGAGAGAGAGAGAGAGAGATTATAAATCCCTCTATTCTTGGAAAACGTTCAACAGGAAAGTTCAGCTTTTCTGGCACCTTGTAAAAATGGTGCATGCAAACCTGTGTTTCCCCAGCGGATTACAACAAAGACAATAAACTGACAGTTTGTGTTGCTGTACTGCAAGAATCTCTGCTGCTCTTCTGATGGAGAGTGACAGTAGGGAGGGAAATGAGGACAAAAGAAAGAAAGACAGAGGCAGATGGTAAAAGTTTGGAGAGAGAGAGATACACTCATCATGCCACGAGGTTTGGTTTCTCTGCTCAGGGAGACATGTGCTCCACCATGTGTCTTTCCTTAACACATCTATAGTTTACTCCTCCACCCAGAGGATAAGTGCAGGGTTTATAACAGCAGCCTATGTTATTCATTATTATTTTAAGTTCATTTACTGAGCTGTGATGTCACACCTCCTGTCTGATTGACAGTTATCTTCAGTGACAACAAATGAAGTTCATGAATGTTAGCTGATGCAGTCATAGGTTAGTGTACATTAGTATTGATACGACCTATGTAATAATAATAAACACCAAGAGTTGTCTTAATCCCACCCGACTCTTGATGGATGATAATTCTGAAGATCCCTACACATTTATGGTGAAAACAATTTGTAGGTTTAGGTTTTTCCATCGAGCATATCCACCAACACATTGCCACTCCTGTCCAGTGAAATGTAGCAGCTTGGCCAGTGGCCGAGGCTTCACAGTAAGACACGTAAGGTTTCAAAATAAACTTCTGTGGTCACAGGAAGCGTAGAGCTTCCTGTCGCTACACAAACAGTCTCCCAATGGACGGTGTTCTCATTCTTCAGGTGTACTTGGTTCGTTTAAGGCGATGGTTCCCAAACTGGAGGGCGCGCCAACAAGTTGTAAAGATAGGGCACTATATCATATGGTTTCACCTAAAGAATACACATGCAATTAAAATAACTCAAGCGGAACCCATGTGACCCCCAGAGCGGTCATGTGACAGCGACTGTGGTGGTGGGCGTGGCTAGGCTCAGAGAACGTGCTGGAAGGACGTTTAATTAACCTCAGCTGCAACTGTAATGCAATTAATATGTCTGAAAACACTACTGGAAAGCTACTAAGTCCAATGTTTTTAAAAATTTACTTTATTATTGTTATTTTTTTCAGTAAAACAAATTGAACAATAAACTGTGAAGTGGAAAAGGGAAGCGATTTGTACTTAATTTACAAAGAAGAAAAACTTATATTTTATAGAAGGCACGACCCCTTTGGAGTGTGTGTGTGTGTGTGTGTGTGTGTGTGTGTGTGTGTGTGTGTGTGTGTGTGTGTGTGTGTGTGCAACAAAAAGTACTTGGTTAGGAAAATACTGTGGTTTGGGTTAAAATAAGTTCCATTAACAATATGTAAGTTACATGACCAAAGTAAGGTAAATAAGCCGACATTGACTTGGATTCACACGGACATTAACTGTGGTCTTCTGAGTGAAAGTCCTGATCCTTCCTGATGTGGATGGGTTTACATTGTTAGCGTCTTCGAGGTTAGTTGAACGTCTCGTAGAGGGTGCCAGGGTGCAGAGAGCAGAGAGCAGGCAACCAGCAATGTGTGGAGGTAAAGAGATAAAACCCAAAGCTCTGAAGAGAAAGAACTGACAGCTGCTGATACTGAGGACAGGCATGCCGGATATCGCAAACATGACGCATCATTAATTACATGTGGGATAAAACACCACAAATTTATGAGGGGCCGTTTAGGCCATAACTACTGAAACGCTCTCACACATACTACTGAAACGCTCTCACACATACTACTGAAACGCTCTCACACATACTAATGAAACACTCATACATTCACTACTGAAACGCTCTCACACTCACTACTGAAACGCTCTCACACATACTACTGAAACGCTCTCACACATACTACTGAAACGCTCTCACACATACTACTGAAACGCTCTCACACATACTACTGAAACGCTCTCACACATACTACTGAAACGCTCTCACACATACTACTGAAACGCTCTCACACATACTACTGAAACGCTCTCACACATACTACTGAAACGCTCTCGCTCTCACACATACTACTGAAACGCTCTCACGCATACTACTGAAACGCTCTCGCTCTCACACATACTACTGAAACGCTCTCACACATACTACTGAAACGCTTTCACACATACTACTGAAACGCTCTCACGCATACTACTGAAACGCTCTCGCTCTCACACATACTACTGAAACGCTCTCACACATACTACTGAAACGCTCTCACGCATACTACTGAAACGCTCTCGCTCTCACGCATACTACTGAAACGCTCTCGCTCTCACACATACTACTGAAACGCTCTCACACATACTACTGAAACGCTCTCACGCATACTACTGAAACGCTCTCGCTCTCACGCATACTACTGAAACGCTCTCGCTCTCACACATACTACTGAAACGCTCTCACACATACTACTGAAACGCTCTCACACATACTACTGAAACGCTCTCACACATACTACTGAAACGCTCTCACGCATACTACTGAAACGCTCTCGCTCTCACGCATACTACTGAAACGCTCTCGCTCTCACACATACTACTGAAACGCTCTCACACATACTACTGAAACGCTCTCACACATACTACTGAAACGCTCTCACACTCACTACTGAAACGCTCTCACTCATACTACTGAAACGCTCTCACTCATACTACTGAAACGCTCTCACACATACTACTGAAACACACATACATTCACTATTGAAACGCTCTCACACATACTACTGAAACGCTCTCACACATACTACTGAAATGCTCTCACACATACTACTGAAATGCTCTCACACATACTACTGAAATGCTCTCACACATACTACTGAAACGCTCTCACACTCACTACTGAAACGCTCTCACACTCACTACTGAAACGCTCTCACTCATACTACTGAAATGCTCTCACACATACTACTGAAATGCTCTCACACATACTACTGAAACGCTCTCACACATACTACTGAAACGCTCTCACACATACTACTGAAACGCTCTCACACATACTAATGAAACACTCGTACATTCACTACTGAAACGCTCTTACACTCACTACTGAAACACTTACACATACATACATACTCTGTAAACCTATTCACGCTCATATATAAATGTAAATAATAAATGTATGTATGCTCTTACATGAGGATGTGCAAGCGTCTCACATGTATTCATACAAGTCATTTCAGTAGTGACCGTGAGTGTTTCAATAGTGAATGTACGAGCGTTTCAGTAGTATGTATGAAAGACATCTCACTAGCATACGGAAGGTACTTCGGTTAAACCGGAAGGCGGAAGCAAAGAGTGCATGTTTTGAACAGCGACAACGCGCCAATCTTAGCCCGCAATTAATATATTTTTTTGTGATTGAATATGAAGGTGCAACTTCTATATATTTTGATCAGTCTGCAGGCCTTATTCGTAATTGGCAATCGCGATGACATCGTTGATTTTTTCAATAGGGTGCTGCGCTGCGTTCAATGCCTACAGCAAGACCCAGGAGAAGAGAGATGTTTTAGAGAGCTTGATGACCACACCATTACCCTAAATTCTATGTTGTCTATGGTTCGCTCTAGGGAAGGACCTGATGGAGAGACGGTTGTTTTTTTGGAGTCAATATGTTTTTGTTTTAATAGGTTTGGTGACTTTAGAACTAGAAGAAGAGATCAAGAAAACTGTCTTCCTCCGATTCCACCTACAGCCAGAAATGGCCTTCCATGTCGCCCACGATATGATTTAACAATTGAGCAATTTAACCAGTGCATGGGACTCGGTTTTAACTGGCAGGGAATTGCTTCTTTTTTTGGAATTAGCCGTCGGACTGTGTTCAGACATAGGCAACGTCTTGGTGTCACTGCGGTCCGGCCAGCCTCCACTTCGAAAAACACAGTCGGGCCAGCCCGCACATAGATTGTCGGGACGCGTTTATACTAGGCATTACGGTACGAGTGTGTACAAACTGACTTCAAAATAAGAGGACTCTTCCGATGAAGGCAATTTCAAAATAAAAGCTTGTTGAAAGGAAATTACAATAATTCCACTTCATGTTAATAGTAGACTATCAATCAAGGCATGTTGATGTTTAATTACAAAATAAAAGCCCTTCAAAATCCCCTCCTTTAGCTGACTATCAATTTATGAGGCAATTTATGTCTACTTTCAGATTAGATATGAAAAGAAATGACTCTTGTTATGAACTAATTCCACTTCCGGCTCTCTAAAACATCTCTCTTCTCCTGGGTCTTGCTGTAGGCATTGAACACAGCGCAGCACCCTACTGAAAAAATCAACGATGTCATCGCGATTGCCAATTACGAATAAGGCCTGCAGACTGATCAAAATATATAGAAGTTGCACCTTCATATTCAATCACAAAAAAATATATTAATTGCGGGCTAAGATTGGCGCGTTGTCGCTGTTCAAAACATGCACTCTTTGCTTCCGCCTTCCGGTTTAACCGAAGTACCTTCCGTATGCTAGTGAGATGTCTTTCATACATACTACTGAAACGCTCGTACATTCACTATTGAAACACTCTCACGGTCACTACTGAAATGACTTGTATGAATACATGTGAGACGCTTGCACATCCTCATGTAAGAGCATACATACATATAACTGAAAAACCTATACATACACATTTATTATTTACATTTATATATGAGCGTGAATAGGTTTACAGAGTATGTATGTATGTGTAAGTGTTTCAGTAGTGAGTGTAAGAGCGTTTCAGTAGTGAATGTACGAGTGTTTCATTAGTATGTGTGAGAGCGTTTCATTAGTATGTGTGAGAGTGTTTCAGTAGTGAGTGTGAGAGCGTTTCAGTAGTATGTGTGAGAGCGTTTCAGTAGTGAGTGTGAGAGTGTTTCAGTAGTATGTGTGAGAGCGTTTCAGTAGTGAGTGTGAGAGCGTTTCAGTAGTATGTGTGAGAGCGTTTCAGTAGTATGTGTGAGAGCGTTTCAGTAGTATGTGTGAGAGCATTTCAGTAGTATGTGTGAGAGCATTTCAGTAGTATGTGTGAGAGCATTTCAGTAGTATGAGTGAGAGCGTTTCAGTAGTGAGTGTGAGAGCGTTTCAGTAGTGAGTGTGAGAGCGTTTCAGTAGTATGTGTGAGAGCATTTCAGTAGTATGTGTGAGAGCATTTCAGTAGTATGTGTGAGAGCATTTCAGTAGTATGTGTGAGAGCGTTTCAGTAGTATGTGTGAGAGCGTTTCAATAGTGAATGTATGTGTGTTTCAGTAGTATGTGTGAGAGCGTTTCAGTAGTATGAGTGAGAGCGTTTCAGTAGTATGAGTGAGAGCGTTTCAGTAGTGAGTGTGAGAGCGTTTCAGTAGTATGTGTGAGAGCGTTTCAGTAGTATGTGTGAGAGCGTTTCAGTAGTATGTGTGAGAGCGAGAGCGTTTCAGTAGTATGCGTGAGAGCGAGAGCGTTTCAGTAGTATGCGTGAGAGCGTTTCAGTAGTATGTGTGAGAGCGTTTCAGTAGTATGTGTGAGAGCGAGAGCGTTTCAGTAGTATGCGTGAGAGCGTTTCAGTAGTATGTGTGAAAGCGTTTCAGTAGTATGTGTGAGAGCGTTTCAGTAGTATGTGTGAGAGCGAGAGCGTTTCAGTAGTATGCGTGAGAGCGTTTCAGTAGTATGTGTGAGAGCGTTTCAGTAGTATGTGTGAGAGCGAGAGCGTTTCAGTAGTATGTGTGAGAGCGTTTCAGTAGTATGTGTGAGAGCGTTTCAGTAGTATGTGTGAGAGCGTTTCAGTAGTATGTGTGAGAGCGTTTCAGTAGTATGTGTGAGAGCGTTTCAGTAGTATGTGTGAGAGCGTTTCAGTAGTATGTGTGAGAGCGTTTCAGTAGTTATGGCCTAAACGGCCCCTCATACAAATTGGTATTCAGCCCGTATTCTTTATCCTTTTTCCTTCTGACGGTTTTGTGTTGTACATTTCTTCTTCATTGCACGTGGAAACAGACATTCTATGACCACGACACCTGGCTTAGACATCCCTTCACTCCCAAAACACTCAACATTGGGGACAAAGAATTGAACCTCAAAACATCCTGTAGCCATATTTCCTCTATGTTTTCTCTCTCTCCCCTGTTTCTCTCCATCACTCACTGCACATTCTTTCATCGGTAGCTCAAATCAATCGGCCACATTGGGGACAACACTGGAGGACCAAACCCAGTGTTAGTCATTTCCCCAAGCTCTGTTTTTACTTGAACTCATATTGGCTTTCTATTAGTGTCTCTACCGTGTGTGTGTGTGTGTGTGTGTGTGTGTGTGTGTGTGTGTGTGTGTGTGTGTGTGTGTGTGTGTGTGTGTGTGTGTGTGTGTTTTAAGGTGTGACAGAAAGACAGAGCTGCTGTAAAGTATCCATGTTAAATAGACATTCTGTAAAATAGGTGTTTCACCTTCCTTCTTCTTCATGTTTCTTTTTCTTTCTCCTCCATCATATTTTCTTTAGATCCTCCATGTCCTCCCTTATTTCCTTTTCAAGCTGGTTCTTGTATATTCCATCATTCCACTTTTTTCCAGAGTGGAAAGCCTTCCCTCTATTCTCCTTTCTCAAACTCCTCACTCTTCTCTTTCTACCATCTTGTCCCTTTCCTTGTTTCTTCTCCTCTTCTCTTTTTGACCTATCCTTTAGTTTTCTCTTCCTGTTCCTCTATTTCTTCCTTAGCCATGTATTTTTATCTCTTCCCATCCTCTCCTCTTCCTCCATTACTCTGTCAATGTTCTCCCCATCAATCCTCTAGCCTCTCTCCATCTTCCTGTCTCTTCCTTGGTTTCAGACGTTGCATCACTTCTGTCAAACCTTTCTTTATGTCTCCCTTTCTACGCTCGTTCTCTTCCTTCCTTCTCTCCTACCCATTCATCCCTCTGTTTCTGTTCATCTGTGCTGTTTATAAGGGATGTCCTGTAAGTGTTTCCTTCTGAAGGAATAGACATCTCTTAATTGTTGGCGATGACAGTTGGAGACACAACTGGCATTTCTATTTTAAAATAAGACTGAATATAAATTGTGGCCTAAACATTGAACATTACCTCATCATTTTAAAACATCTTAATCCTTTAAGATCTTTAGATGAGGCTATGAGCAGTTCAACCTTTTGAATAGTGTTAGAAACTCTCGTTCACAGGAACAACACATCTCCGTCCACTCGGTGAGGAACGTGAGTCCCGAGCTGCAGATGTCTTCTTCACTTGCTCTCTGCTCCAAGAGGGTCACAGCTAGTCATGAGACCTTATTATTTCTGTTTTGTGCAAATATTTTGCACATTCCTAAATGAAGAACCAGACAGCAAGCCTGTGGCCTGGAGTATTCCAGAGCAGGAATAGTTTGTCAGAATCAGAATCAGAATCAGAAACTGTTTATTAGCCAGGAATGTTTTCACACAAACGAGGAATTTTTTGAGGCGGAAGGTGCATACATTGGACATGGACATGGGACACGAGACAAACAACAATCAACGACAACAACAGTGCAATTGGTATTAAAATAAGTGTAAGATAAGAAAGTGCTCAGACAACAGATACGTTAATGTGAGTGTACGTTAACTCACTGCACACTGGAGGTCATTTTCAGTCGATTTTCTCGATTTGACATAATTTTCTTAGATTCACCTTTTAAGGCACTTGCATATAAGATATATACCCATGTTTTACATCATAAATTGCAGAACAATCTCAGCTATCTATATAATGAGGCACCATTGTCGTAAGGCAAAAGTGTAAAGAAAAAAACTTTATAATATGACACTAAAGCTGAAAAATGGAATCTCGATTTTTGGAAATTCTTCATATCGCTTGAAAAAACCTAACTTTACTCAGGTGGTGACTCTGTTTAGGTGATGGCAATTGGTTTACCAAAGGTTTTAGGTTCACAAAAGCAGTGAAATATATGAATAAAATGTTAGATACATGTAAATAAATGTCTAAAACTAAAGTTTTTATTATCGTTTTTTGAGTAGAAATATGGTCTTTCACAGCTTTCACCAAAATGATAAAAATGGGACTGAGAAATGACTTCATAGTGCAGATAAAGCTTCAGGGAGTGTGTGCAAATGAAAAATGACCATCACAACATTTTTTTTTTTTTTTAAATAAAAATATGTATTATAAAAAAAAAAGAAAATATGTACAGAATATATATTCAGAAATATAAAACAGAACAAAGACTAGACCATTTACAATATACAAGTATATATGCTTCAATGGCATATCCTCATGCCATGGCATACCAGTCATGGAAACAGTTTCTGTTCAGCTGCAGGCAGAGGGGAACGTTACACGCCTCGCACTTCCACGCCGTGTCTTTTCTCACTTTCTTCATGCTGCAAAGCTCGCAAACCCTGCGACCCACCGTGGACTTAGTTGGAAGAACAGTTTGAAGAGTTCAATGGGTGTTGCTGTGGCACTGACATGTGGACCAGGTGTCCGGGCTGGAACTTGATGACGGGGGGAGCAGTGTCCGGGTCTTCATCCGTCCTCCAGGACAGCGTAGGTGCAGGTGGTGCACGTGCTGCTGTCTTTCTTGATCTGGCCTGAGGTGAAAGCAGGCGCCGGGCAGCACGCGCCCTGTTTGCTGGAGATGGTGTTTTTAGTCGTCGGTCAACGCGCTGCCTCTTTGTTGGTCGTGGTAGTTGCCGTCCAACACGCTGCCTCTTTGCTGGCCAGGCTGGTCGGGGCGGATGGTGCTCCTCTCTGTAAAATAAATCAATACTAGTCAGTTGAAAGAAAGATGACGTAACGATTGAGCAGAATGCTCCGCATTGGATGTGCAAATATTATTCAGATCATGACTGTGGTAGTAATTTCAGCATAATGCTCCGCATTGGATGTATAAATATTAGTGGTAGTAACGTGAACAGAGTATTGTACAAAGCAGATTGTGTATAAACATTACTCAGATCATGACGTAGTAACGTGAGAAGCAGTGTGCACCGCGTGGCTGGCTCTCGTGCTCTCCTACACAGTGTACACATTACTAGTTTGTACACATTACTAGTTTGCACACATTACTAGTTTGTACACATTACTAGTTTGCACCATGCAGCCTTACAGACACGTAACAAAGTTTAGTAACTACACTTACCCATCTTCCTCAGAAGAACTAAAGCCTTCGAGCTCTGACGACGCGTCGTCCTCCTCCTCGCTGCTCTCCAGAATCATGCGCTTTGCTTCCTCCGTGTTGAATCTCTTTGTCGTCATGATGTTGATTGTAAAATGTAGCGTGTGTACATGCTGTACAAGTGGGTAGTCCTTTTGAGTTGTTTAGTTCACGAAATGGCGACGGACATATGACTCAACTAATCACAGAGAAGGATTTTTTTTTTTTTTTTACCAGCGTCAGATGACACACTGCTGCCCTTTCGCTTGCTTGATGATGTTAAAATTATGCTGGGCTCTGCCTGGGCAGGCACCCGGAAGCAGGAAGCCGTCTCTTTCCGCCAGACGTAAAATTATATTTTTGCGATGTATTATCGGGGTGCTGTGAATATTTTAGAAACTTAGAGAAAAGTTTCAAGTGTCACCACGCGAAACCGCGGGCTCAGTGGACGAAGGGTTAAAGTGACGTGTGTTTAAGTTAAAGTGTATGTTAAAGTGACGAGTGTTTAAGTATGAGGTGTGCAGAGGAGTGAACGGTAAAGAGAAAGAAAGAAGAGAGAGAAAAAATGAAAAGAAGAGAATAAAAATAAAAATAAAAAATATAAATAGCTGGGGGTGACAGAGTCAGTCAGTGGGGGACCCGAGCTCTGTTGATGAGCCCGACTGCCGACGGGAAGAAACTGTTTGTGTGGCGTGAGGTGTTGGTCCTGATGGACCTCAGCCTCCTGCCAGAGGGGAGGGACTCGAACAGGATATGTCCAGGGTGAGAGGGGTCAGCTACAATCTTCCTAGCTCGCCTCGGAGTCCTGGAGGCGAACAAGTCCTGGAGGGATGGCAGATTACAGCCAATCACCCTCTCAGCAGAGCGGATGATGCGCCACAGCCTGGCCTTGTCCTTGTCCGGGCCGGGCTGCAGTCATGTGATGACTAACGCTCTCACGGCTCAGACAGCGGTTACATGCTGGCCTTCTTCCTGTCCCGACAACACAACACATTCATCTGCTGTTTCTAAAAAGTATACAACCCTGTTCTTATGGTAGGTGACCAAGTTATGTCTGTCCATGCCCGTGTGCATGGTGCCGCTCAGAGCACATCTCATTTAAACTGCTCCAGCAGCCAGGAAACGCTTGTATATAATATATCTTTAACAATATAAAGGCCATAGTCCTGCTGTTCACCGTGTGTGTGTGTGTGTGTGTGTGTGTGTGTGTGTGTGTGTGTGTGTGTGTGTGTGTGTGTGTGTGTGTGTGGTTGCAGAGATGGCACTTTTATGACCAGTCCTAAAACACAGCCATAGCCCAGGAGGTCATTTGGCTGAACACGGCGGGAGTCGACCAGCGGTGGTCTTTACATCTTTACATGGAGAAGATAGAGGGGACAAGAGAAGGAGAAAGAAAGAGTGCCAAGAGAGGGAAGAAACAAATGATTACTTTCTTTATTTCTGGGTCTACGGCCACTGTTTTCCTGCTAAATGTGTGTGTATTGTTGCCTGCTATAGGCCTATATGACAATACAACTATTCATTGATTTTAAATACACCTTTTCATATTTTCAATACTTTAGTCATGAGCCACAATAATTAAATTTGTTGGTTAAAATATATTAATTTGGGGACTTGATGTATATCATTGTTTGCACTTAAATCTACACGTATAAATGCGTTGTAAAGCATCGATAGTCTTCACTTTAACTAACGACTACCTGAATTAATCATGAATTGCAGTATTACAACATGTTTATAAAGCACATGTTAACATTGTCCCTAACCATTAGTGCATATCTAAATCATTATATGTATCAATGCATGAATAAATTACATTTAAATATGTTTTAATCATTTACTCACACTTTATATATGATCTCATTAACTATCTATAAGTCCTTAATAATTGGTTTGCAATATATATTACTTGATTTACGAATCCATTCAAGTCAAGCTTATTAATCAAGAATACAACATTTATAACTGTGTTTATGAATTGCATACTAATGAGTTACTAATGAGTATTCAGTTGGGAACAATGCTTTACAAATGATGAATTAAGTGTTAACTCATCCTTAACTAATGCTAAATAGTGTGCAGTTATTATAAAAATATTATAAATATTATAAAACTCCTACTCCTACAGTGTGTGTATAATGTGATCCAAGACGTTCCGCCCTTCTTCAACTGAACATTGGCCCAAACCACAACACAGTTTCAATATGTGCCACTGGACTTTTGTTATTTTTATTAATTGTAAATGTGTATGAATTTGAAGAGGGCCCACACAACTATTGCTAATGTGTGTGTGGTGCTTTCTAAAATAAGACAACATAAGAAAGATAAGATATATATGACCACCACATAGCACAAACACAATGCATCTATTATTATCAACATCAATAACAATTATTTATTAATCAATTAATTAATAATTTCTGTATAGTCGTAACAGACTATTGTAGAGTTCATCTTCAAAGTGGTTTTTATGTCTAAGTCTAAAAGCCAAAAATATTCATTCACTCTACTTTATCACAGACAAAAACAGCTGATGCACTGAGGTCATGTTTGGCACGTAAAGTCTCATAAAGTGACAGTTTTTCTGACCCCTCCCACTCCACTCCCACCCATGGCCTGCTACGCCAGGTGCGTCGCACACACTAAATGAGCCGTGCGGAGCGCTGACGAAGCAGTGTTATTTGACATATTGCGTAAGAAGGGGTTAAATGAAAACAAAAGTCAACGTCAGTCACATGACATGCGGGTAAAATCTAATGACTGCATCTCTCAGGATGTGTTCAGACACTTGTCTAAGTGCTGAAACATCAGTGTGTTTGTTTGTAGTTTTGTTTAATTATATACTCAGAGACTTTTCACAAATGAAGCACATAAATAACGTACGTGAAGTAACATCACACCTTCCTCCTCTTGCGGGTTTTCTCCTCAGGTTGGGAGAGGCTGACAAGGTTTAGTGTTCCAGATCATTCCAGATCATTTAGAAGTGTAGACATACATCACTGATATTACAGAGCCTGTGTGTGTGAGCATGAGTACAGCAGTATTCCATGATGTTCATGTAATGAAGGATGTGTGTGTGTGTGTGTGTGTGTGTGTGTGTGTGTGTGTGTGTGTGTGTGTGTGTGTGTGTGTGTGTGTGTGCGCGCAGTAATACTGAGACAAGCAACAATCATAAAGCTAAAGAGCGAGAGAGAGAGAGAGAGAGAGCGAGAGAGAGAGAGAGAGAGAGAGAGAGAGAGAGAGAGAGAGAGAGGAAAATAAACAGATGGAGGGTTGAAGAGAGATAAGAGGAGCAAATGGCACTCAGAAAGAAAGAGAGAAAGATCAAAACTAAGTTATAGTGGGTGTGAAAGAGGAAGAAGACAGTGGGTGAAAACATGAAAGGGAGAACAAATAGATTAAGAGAAATAATTAAGAAAAATGACAGAAAAGGGTTAGAGAACATGATGAAAAAAGAGAGCGAGCGAGAAACAGAGACACGGAGAGAGAGTGTCCTTAATGACCACTTTAGTAGTTTGGAGGCGGTAATTTGGTTAGCCTCCGGCTGCAGGTCATGTAACACTATCCGTGCCAAAGCAGATGATTCTGGCTGAGATGCGGGTGAGCATTTGCATGAGTGTGTGTGAGAGCAGGCGCTTGTTTGTAAGCCAATCCCGAAGTAGCCTGAATCACTTCTCTGTAGGAGTCTTGTGGAAATTGCTTCCTAAATGAAATTATGTTGTAATTTAAAAACTATTTATCAAAGACAGTTTGGTGTCACTCCCATTGGAGCCATTAGGCTCCTCTCACACTCCCAGAAGCCACGAAGACTTCCAGCTCCGAGTGAGAAGAGGTGAAGCAGAGCACCATGAGAAAGACAAGCGTGGCTTGTACCACTGGAGAGGTCTGGAAATGAGTGTTATCAGTATACATTGACTATTGTAGTGGCAACATAACTGTCCCTGTGGGGAAAGTTGGGTATGGCACTCGAAGAATCAAACAGTAAAATAGGATCTTAAGCACTAAAAATGGATAAACTACTTCCATATTCAGTCCCAAAGCACAACGACCCGAGAAGAACACGAGGCAAATAAATGAAATGAAGGAGTTAAAACAGAGCGGCTAGAGAACGGCTACACAGCAGCTACAGAGCAGCCACACAGCGTCTATAGTAGTGGCGTCCCTAGGCTTTTTAATTAGCCCCGAATATTAATAAAAATATATATATATATATATATATATATATATATATATATATATATAATATTTGGCACACAAGTGGTTAACACCTCCAGGTCGCACGTGACGTCATTCACCCAAAACAGCGGCGTCAGGCAGCAGGCGCACTTGACAACAGCAAGCTGCTGTCTTTGGGTAGTAGCACAAGGTGTCACAAAAAAATATTTCAATGTTTTTCCCCCCAAAGGTGGTCAGGAATCAAAGAGGTAACGGGAATAGAAATGATGTAAAAATGTATAATTTCGAAAAGAGTGTTGCAGCTGGAACTACTAGAGCAGGGGTCACCAACCTTTTTGAAGCCGAGAGCTACTTCAAGGGTACAAAATAATACGAAGGGCTACTTGTTTGATACAAACTTCCTGAACAACAAAGTTGCACAGATCACTATCTATTTAACCCCTATCTAACTATCTAACTCTATCTAACTCTATCTAACCCCCTTCAGAAATGGTCGGAGTTAGGGCTGGGCGGTATGGCCAAAAATTAATATCACAGTATTTTGTAAGATTCTGGCGTATTTTTTTTCTTCAGTAAACGCATTCATTCATTGATGCTGAAAAGGACCGCAGGCCAGATGAACAGCTGTTTTTACGTTGGTACATAGAGGGTGTTAGGAAGCTAAACATGGAGGGACTTAGGACCCAGGGGAATGTAGGTGAAAAAAAACAGGAAGGGTCTGTCTCTTCCTCCGACGGAGTTTCTTCTTGGTGTGATAGTGGGCGAGCTGTACCCAGCATGCTCGGTGGTGTAATTTTATAAATGTACAATTATTAGTGTTACAAATTGTTAATAAGTCACAAACTGTTGTGTCTTGGTGTTTTACCCTGTTAAAATGTGTTAGTTGTGGGTTATTAATTGTTGTTATAAAGTTTTAACCGCGACTAAAGTTAGAACCATGACACGTAAGTAGCTCCGACCGCTGCGCGCATGCCAGTGAATTTTTTTTTTTTTTAATTATTTTTCTTGTGAAAGCTCATAAGCGTGTTCTATTTTTAGAACATGCTTCGCGGGCGACTAGCGTGGTCTCTGCGGGCGACCACGCTAGTACCCCTGTACTAGAGGGATGTAGCTGCTAGTTGATATTACATGGGAAACAAACTTTCTGTTATTATTAGCATCTGTCTGTAAATGCAATTGTAGTGTGTGAGAATTGTGTACCTAAAAATAATTAAGCTTGGGCTTCTTCTGGAGGGGAAAGTAGCTAAAGTTAATGTTAGGGTATAACGTCGAACCATCTTGTTTATTTTCTTTTTCATGCATGATAGCAGCTAGCTAGCAGACAGGTATCCTGCACAGCCTGCCTCTTTTACTGTTGTGTTAAATGGAAAAACAATGTGTTGTTACCTAGCTAGTTGTTACCTAGCTAGCTGAGACCTGTAAGAGTTACAAATATTATGTTAAAGAGTATGTTATGTTAAATAATGTTAAAGAATATGTAAAGAATAAATGCATATGAGTATGTAAAGAGCATTAAATGTACAAAGTAAAACAATGTAAACACTGTACATGACAAGATGCACGGTTCATTAAACATCTCAATGTTTACTGTTGCTGAATGGTTGCTGTTGGTATGTTCAACATGATGAATGGGGCATTTTTGTGCCTGGGCTATTGAGGGAAGTTTGTGAAACTGGTAACCATGAAATGCCTCAATTCAATTCAGTCCAGAAGAGCAGGTACCTGTAGGGTATGTGGAGAGTGTTTCTATGTCTAAAAATGTTGCTGCTTCACTCTTCTGCTTCACTCTTCTGGCTAAGCCCCAGATGTGTCAAAATCCTCTGGTCTACAGAGCGGCTACACAGCGGCCACACAGCAGATTGGGAACGGTGCAACATCTTGAGGGACAATCACTTATAGAGTAAACTAACTATTAGTTCAATTCAGTTTATTTTTTATAGCCCAAAATCACAAAAATACTAATTTCCCTCGGAGGGCTTTACAATCTGTACATATACGACATCCCTGTCCTGGGACCTCACATCGGATCAGGAAAAACTCATGGGGGAAAAAGGAAGAAACTTTCAGGAGAGCAACAACTTCCTGAATCAAAGGTGGGAGCCTTTTTCATATTTATGATGTATGTTAATATTCATGGTTGAATTATGTTATAAACATGTAAAATGGACATATATGCTTTGCAGTTGTTGTTGTTTTGCTATGTCACATGGTATCGATTCATGGGAGTACGAGGACTTGGAGAGTGAGGAAGAGTGAGGAAGACCTCCTGATGAATAATTCACTGGGGTTTATAATAAAGTCCTGATCAAAGATAACTCTGAGATTCCTTACGGTGGTGCTAGATGCCAGAGCAATGTTATCAAGAGAAACTGCATCATTAGATAATTGATTTCTGAAGTGTTCTGGGCTAAGTAAAATAACTTCAGTTTTGTCTGAGTTTAACATCAGGAAGTTGCAGGTCATCCATGTTTTTATAAATCAGCTCGACAGACCCTCATGGCGTCTGCACCTCTTGTTCCCCGTGTTTCAGTAGTCATCGGAACCCCAAGTTAGTTATAATACTTGTGTTATTTTATATGAATATTTTCAGAATTTTCTCACTTTTGTACTGTATTTTGATCATAACTATATGAGCAAGATTCACCAAAAATGCAAACATTAGGGTTGGACTTAAAATGAAACAAAAAGTGAGAGGTGAGCTTCGTGTTGCCCGTATCGTCACCTCGCTGTACCGTGCTTCCATGCAGGAAGCACGGTATCAGCTGTGCCAGAGGACGTTTTGTTCATGGGCATGCAATAAGTTTGCACTCTTATTTACTAAAGTAAAGGAAGATGTGATCAGTGAAAATAGATGTGCAAACTGTAATTGTTTGTTCATTAATTTGCAATCAATAGGTTGCAAATGAAAGAGCAGATAGTAGCAGGCCCAGGGGCTCAGCAGTGGCACAGCTGAAAGTGAAGCTGCCAAAGGTCACCAATCAGCTCACTGTGATACAGCATGTGCTCCACAATTATCCACAGCACTCATCGCCTGTCTGCCCCAGAGGAGCCGCCCACCAGTACAAGACCGGTCCCTTCATCTTAAGTTTAACCTGCTATCTTCCATTATGTCTGTTATTATCACCTACCTCACAAGGGAATTGAAAGGAGCATTTGACCCGAGCAAAGACCATTTGTGAATTAGAACATAACACTGGCTTCATTCTTTCTTCTTATCTTACAGATCCTAAAAGACCTAAACCAGCAATGCATTTCCTCCTGAAGACGTAAGTATTGACAAATCGCTCAAATGATTTAGTTTCATTTTTATGCAAGTCTCAGTAATTTCCATAACAAAAAGCTGTGCACTGTAGGTTTTAGCAAACTAAAATGTAAGAGACAATTGGTTGTGGACCATGTTCCGCTGCATATTCCACATTTGGTGTTCAGTATTTCCGGCGGTGCTTGTGGCTTTGAGTCAGAGTAAATAGTGTTTGTGCTGATTGTGATGATGAAGATGTTCTCAGCAGTCCTGACTGTCCGTCATCTTCTGTGCCTGCTGCCAAAGATACTCACTACCGTGTATATCTGCTCCAGAAAGTAGTCCTCAACAATGTTTTAGTTTGAGCCTCCATGACAAAAAAAAGCCCAAAACAGGTTCATCGTATTCAAATGATTTGTTGGGTAATTTGATTGCTTGCAAACTTGTTTGAGAATGTGCGTCACTAAATAGCAATATCGTTGTCGTATTCTTGAGACCTTATTAATTGATTTATATTGTGCTCATGTATTCATTCAATTAAATGTTTTATTAAATTATCTAAACTAACCAACAGACACAAATGGAATCTAGTCTGCCAGGTTCACTGTACTTGATCAAGGCCGAGCGCCTCAGATGCACAGCACATTGTTGCTTCGGTCTTTTCATGGGATTTGCAGACGGTAAGAAATATGAAATAACGGTGGCCTTGGTTGAGGTAGCTTGAATTGATTCAGGGATTTTCTTCTTTTTTAATGCTCCACGATTTCTGTGTGGTTGCCTTCCTGGTTTGTCCGATAACTGCAGGTGCACTGAATGCATTATGAATTGAGGTGAGACTTTGATGACCCTGCTATTATTCCATAAACAAAATTAATTAATGAAGCAGACCTACAGGGATATTATCAATGTGGGGTTTACACGGTCTCCATGGCAGCAAGTGCTAACATGCAAGCAGAAGACATTTGTATAATCAACCTATGCTACGTTATTACCTCTTTGATTTGAAGTCACACACACACACACACTCTCTCTCTCTCTCTCTCTCTCTCTCTCTCTCTCTCTCTCTCTCTCTCTTTTCTTGTGATAGATGGTGTGTGTGTGTGTGTGTCTGTGTGTGTGTGTGTGTGTGTGTGTGTGTGTGTGTGTGTGTGTGTGTGTGTGTGTGTGTGTATGGAATACAGTGTTTACTTGTAGTCGAGATGACTTTTCCTATGTTAAATCTTTCAATGAAAATCTCTAAACATGTGTCATTCTAACCCTTTGCAATGAGTTGCATGTGACATGACCTGCCCCAGCTGGAGCAGAATACCTGGCAGTGGAGGAGCACAGTGCCATGGCAGTTGCACAGACTTATGCTGCGTTCACACCAAACGCGTTGCGAATTTGACTCGCGAGTGGATTACATGCAAAGTCAATGCACAGATAGGTTGCGAAAAAGCAAATTCTGAGTGAATATTCGCAACGCGTTTGGGGTGAACGCAGCATTAGAGTTGACTCGAGAGTTGACTCGGAGTAAAGCATGATAGTATGGGGTCTAATGATTTTCTCAGATTAAAAACACTTTCAATACTCAAAAGCTCATGACACCTTTCCTGGAACTCAGAAATGGATACAAGTCTATAAGAAAGACATTAATGGCCCAGATTTTACAGTTTGTAAAGTAAATTTTCCCACCGGACCATTTCGTTACGTTTATTTTGTTCATATCCTCTCCGACTTGAATTGTCTGGGACACGTGTTCAAGAAACAAAGCATGCTGGGTATGCTTTTTTACCTCTGCATTTCACTTCTTCTAAGCATTTAGGGAGCAGTGGGCTGCTGTACAGTGGCTTGCTCAAGGGCACTTCAACAAGTGAGCTCAGTGGCCTTACCTGCGGTTACTTTGCAGCTGATAGGAAGGAACGATAGGTGCAGGAAGTGGAGTGTTTATTTCACAGTGAGACAGGCTTGGCCTTTGTTCAGCTGCATGTTTCCTCTCCAGTCTGGTGACATGTGAGATTTCTCTTGGAGAGGAAAACAGAGCAGAATAATAGAGTGCACCTGTCCAAGTGTTTAGACTTGCATTATTTTACCCCCGACATTCATAAAACAGAAATCAGTTTCTGCTGTTCATTTATGAGAAGAAAAGACACCCATACCCACTTACAAACTCAGAGACTAAGCAGGAACCAGAGATTTTATGTTTTGAAAGGTTGCATTATGGATTTGCTTATTGGGCTGATATTTGAAATCCTCTGGCGGCTGAAGCGTTGAAATATTGGCATTGAAATATTGGCGTTGAAATATTTCAACCCCAGCGAATAATTCGCCCAACGAGGAGTTGCGAAAGCCAATCAGCGTTGAGAAGCTCTGCCCGGCATCATCGCCGTCCTGCCGTCGCTGAATCAAACTGCTGGTCCGCTGAAGGAGCGCTGGAAGCGGCTTCATTCAGACACTCGTCCTGGAGGAGTCGGAGCTGTGTGCGACTACGGATAATATTATGAACCCAGACACGGGGGCGTTTGATGTTACCACGTGTGTGGGACTTCCTCAACAAGTATAAAGCAGAACTAGTGGTTATTTCAATGGTGAATGGCGGAAATGGTAAATATTTTCACAGAGTAGAGCCACAGAGATAAGCCCCGCCCCCTTTCCGCAGCGAATGGTTACGAAAAAGCGAAAAAGTGAATTAACCACATAAAGTCGAGCGAGTAAAGTCAGGCGAAAAAGCATTGCGAAAATTCGCAACTCTTTTGGTGTGATAAGTGTGGCATAAGACGAACAATACTTCCAACAGAGGATGACTCCAAACTAACACTTTATATAATCTTGAAAAATACAATGACTAGATTTTCATGATAACTGTGAATAATAATAGATAAATTTGCCTTGTAATTATGATGCATTGTACAAACCAAAGTCAAAGATGGATTTGTAACAGAAGTTCCATACTAAAGTCAAGCTTTTTCTTAAAATAAGTACAGAAGTGGTGCTACTTATTACCAACCTTAACCCTTCGTCCACTGAGCCCGCGGTTTCGCGTGGTGACACTTGAAACGTTTCTCTAAGTTTCTAAAATATTCACAGCACCCCGATAATACATCGTAAAAATATAATTTTACGTCTGGCGGAAAGAGACGGCTTCCTGCTTCCGGGTGCCTCCCAGGCAGAGCCCAGCATAATTTTAACATCATCAAGCAAGCGAAAGGGCAGCAGTGTGTCATCTGACGCTGAAAAAAATAAATAAAAAATCCTTCTCTGTGATTAGTTGAGTCATATGTCCGTCGCCATTTCGTGAACTAAACAACCAATGTACACTCAGAAAAATCTCAAAAGGACAACCCACTTGTACAGCATGTACACACGCTACAGTTTACAATCAGAGAAATGACGACAAAGAGATTCAACACGGAGGAAGCAAAACGCATGATTCTGGAGAGCAGCGAGGAGGAGGACGACGCGTCGTCGTCAGAGCTCGAAGGCTTTAGTTCTTCTGAGGAAGATGGGTAAGTGTAGTTACTAAACTTTGTTACGTGTCTGTAAGGCTGCATGGTGCAAACTAGTAATGTGTGCAAACTAGTAATGTGTACAAACTAGTAATGTGTACACTGCAGGAGAGCACGAGAGCCAGCCACGCGGTGCACACTGCTTCTCACGTTACTACGTCATGATCTAAGTAATGTTTGTACACAGTCTGCTTTGTACAACACTCTGCTTCACGTTACTACCACTAATATTTATACACCCAATGCGGAGCACTATGCTAAAATTACTACCACAGTCATGATCTGAATAATATTTGCACATCCAATGTGGAGCATTCTGCTCAATCGTTACGTCATCTTTCTTTCAACTGACTAGTCTTCATTTATTTTACAGAGAGGAGCACCAGCCGCCCCGACCAGCCTGGCCAGCAAAGAGGCAGCGTGTTGGACGGCAACTACCACGACCAGCAAAGAGGCAGCGCGTTGACCGACGACTAAAAACACCATCTCCAGCAAACAGGGCGCGTGCTGCCCGGCGACTGCTTTCACCTCAGGCCAGATCAAGAAAGACAGCAGCACGTGCACCACCTGCACCTACGCTGTCCTGGAGGACGGATGAAGACCCGGACACTGCTCCCCCGTCATCAAGTTCCAGCCCGGACACCAGGTCCACATGTCAGTGCCACAGCAACACCCATTGAACTCTTCAAACTGTTCTTCCAACTAAGTCCACGGTGGGTCGCAGGGTTTGCGAGCTTTGCAGCATGAAGAAAGTGAGAAAAGACACGGCGTGGAAGTGCGAGGCGTGTAACGTTCCCCTCTGCCTGCAGCTGAACAGAAACTGTTTCCATGACTGGTATGCCATGGCATGAGGATATGCCATTGAAGCATATATACTTGTATATTGTAAATGGTCTAGTCTTTGTTCTGTTTTATATTTCTGAATATATATTCTGTACATATTTTCTTTTTTTTTTATAATACATATTTTTATTTAAAAAAAAAAAAATTGTTGTGATGGTCATTTTTCATTTGCACACACTCCATGAAGCTTTATCTGCACTATGAAGTCATTTCTCAGTCCCATTTTTATCATTTTGGTGAAAGCTGTGAAAGACCATATTTCTACTCAAAAAACGATAATAAAAACTTTAGTTTTAGACATTTATTTACATGTATCTAACATTTTATTCATATATTTCACTGCTTTTGTGAACCTAAAACCTTTGGTAAACCAATTGCCATCACCTAAACAGAGTCACCACCTGAGTAAAGTTAGGTTTTTTCAAGCGATATGAAGAATTTCCAAAAATCGAGATTCCATTTTTCAGCTTTAGTGTCATATTATAAAGTTTTTTTCTTTACACTTTTGCCTTATGACAATGGTGCCTCATTATATAGATAGCTGAGATTGTTCTGCAATTTATGATGTAAAACATGGGTATATATCTTATATGCAAGTGCCTTAAAAGGTGAATCTAAGAAAATTATGTCAAATCGAGAAAATCGACTGAAAATGACCTCCAGTGTGCAGTGAGTTAAGAGAACGCTACTGCCGTACCTATTTCCACCCGAACGTTGACTTATTTGTAACGTCCATCCATCCATCCATTTTAATCTGCTTATCCGGGTCAGGTCACGGTGGCAGCAGGTTCAGCAGGCCGACCCAGGCTTCCCTTTCACCCCAAACATGTTCCAGCTCATTCTGGGGGATCCCGAGGCGTTCCCAGGCCAGCCGGGAGATATAATCCCTCCAGCGTGTCCTGGGTCTTCCCCGAGGTCTCCTACCAGTTGAACTTGCCTGGAAAATCTCCAGTGGGAGGCGTCCAGGAGGCATCCTGTTTAGATGCCCGAACCACCTCAGCTGACTCCTTACGACACGAAGGAGCAGCGGCTCAACTCCAAGTTCCCTCCTGGGCCCTATTCTTCGTACCTGGCTCAACAAAGTCGAGCAAATGTCCTATTACCCATCTTAAATTAGCGAGATGATTGACATCAGGCTAACTTGGTTTCTCCACGGAAGATCCGTGCTGAAACGGTCTCGTTAATTCTAACCAGACGTCAGTCATCTGGATAAATGCGCGTGCCCGCTCCTCTTCAGAAGGGATAATAATCGAGCTCTAACAGTACAATGGTAAATAAACTCAGAGGAACCTTTTTTTTTCTCCGCTGTGATACATAAGCGTCACAAATATATCAGAAAAGTTAAATGTGTCAGTGTTGGGAAAATGTATCGGCTAATTTTAAGTGCTTCATCACCCAAATCAATCACATTATATTTATTTAAATGTGACTGCTGGCAGTAGTATATGAATAAATATATACCTATGAGGATATATGTACTCTATGTGCGTATGTATAATGTACTATATATGTGTATGGATATACACACGTATATGTAGATTACCTAGGATTAACTAGGAGTTTGAATATGTGTATGGGCGGATCAGTATATATGTATTATTCATAATCAGAAATTCAATCAATTGAAGCAGTGAAAAGAAATTGTGTATGATTCTCTGTATTCTCATCATGAGTCCACCTTAATCATGTTCTACAATAATGATATGTATGGTGTACTAATAACACTGTCATATAATTATGAGTGCTTTCAACACATCCATAAGTTACTTAAGCACTAAATAAACTTAAGAACAGCGCGGCATGCAGCGGGTGATAGTCTCTGTCTGTGAGACGGGCAATCGACTGCGCCTGTGGTGATCAGTGTCCGCGGCTCGAGAAGCTCTCGTAAATAAATGATTCCTTGATGGCAGAATATATAGCCGTGTACAGGAAGTCATGATGATGTGAGGACGGATCTTGGCGATCTGGAAGAACTCTCTCCCTATAAAACTAATATAACTAATATCGCTCCTTCATCAATGAGGAAGTGAGCTGCCTTTTTGGTCCGGTGGGAGTGGCCAGCTTATCCAGTGAATTTCAGTTAGCCTGCGCTGGAGCAGGTTTATATTTTTGGCTGTGTTGCTATGGTGATTTTTCTAAACTTGCTTCGAGGAACCGAAAAGCTCATCTTATCCTGAAAATTAGCCCGCTAACTCAGTAAGCCAGGTACGGAGAATAGGCCCTACAGAGGAAACTCATCTCCTTACCCTATCTCTAAGACTGAGCCCTACGGAGGAAGCTCATTTCGACCGCTTGTATCCGAGACCTCGTTCTTTGGATCACGACCCAGAGTTCGTGACCATAGGTGAAGTTGGAACGTAGACCGACCAGTAAATGGAGAGCTTTGCCTTCCGGCTCAGCTCCCTCTTCACCAAGACGGCCCGGTGCAGCGCCTGTTTTACTGCTGCAGCCACACCGATCCGCCTGTCGCTCTCCCGCTCCACCTTACCCTCACTCGTGAACAAGACCCCGAGATACTTGAACTCCTTCTCTTGGGGTAGGCATTTTGTCCCCACCTGGAGGGAGCAGTCCACCGGTTTCCGGCAGAGCACCATGGCCTCAGATGTGGAGGTTCTGACTCTCATCCGCCGAGGGATCGGATACAAATGTCTGTATTTGGGAACGAGACGGGTCTGGAACCTTAAAGGCAAATACAGTACGCACATTCTTTCATTAGATCATGTTCATGTTCTTGGAACGTCATACAGCCAGCTTGCTGCTCTAAATGTATCTCTAGCAGCAACAACAGAGAAAACACTACTGATGTCACTTAAGTTATTCTCTCAGCTTTAACAAAGCTCCTACAATGCAACAATTCCTGAGTCAAATTGCTGAAGGGACTCTTTAAGCTTCCAGCGTACTGATTGATAATGCCACTGTTTTTTAACAGCTCATTTTCCATAGCTAATATGTCATATTCATAGCTGTATTGGATGTTGCTTTCACTCTGCTCCTGAAGTTGGTCAATGAAAAGCATAAAACCAGTTCTCTGACATCATGAAATGTGGCATCGTTAAAACTAGTCCAACAATATGCTGATGTGTAGAGCAATAGAACAGAATAAAACAGCAGAGTGTGTGCTTCACTTTCAACATCACTTCCCCATTGCTCTCTCTCTCTCACACACACACACACACAGCCAGTCAGACTAATGTGTGTGACCTATGGTGCTAGCTTACGGCACTGGGAACATTAGTGGTTCAGATTGAAACAAATGAAGACAGCTCTTCACTTAGTCACAGTCAGATGGAGCCAGGCAATAATAACACAAAGAGGGAGTGTGTGTGTGTGTGTGTGTGTGTGTGTGTGTGTGTGTGTGTGTGTGTGTGTGTGTGTGTGTGTGTGTGTGTGTGTGTGTGTGTGGTAATACATATCCACATGTGTGTGTATGCAGGTATACCATTAGCACAAGCATACAGTTCCTTCTTAATATGTGTGCGTATGTGTGAGTGTCCTGTTATATGTGCATGTGTATTATGACTTACTGTAACAGTCAGTGTGCCTTATGGTCTGTGTGTGCAAGTGTCTATACCTCTGTGTGTGTGTGTGTGTGTGTGTGTGTGTGTGTGTGTGTGTGTGTGTGTGTGTGTGTGTGTGTGTGTGTGTGTGTGTGTGTGCGTGTGCATCTGTTGGTATGTGGGGCATGGTTGTCTCATGTATGAACGTGTTTGTGTGTGTGTGTGTGTGTGTGTGTGTGTGTGTGTGTGTGTGTGTGTGTGTGTGTGTGTGTGTGTGTGTGTGTGTATTTTGAGGAAAAAGCAAGAGAAGAATATATTGAGGTGGAGACGATGATGAGAACCTTCAGGGCTTTTCTGATGAGAGCCATGTGAATTAAAAACTGACAATACCAAACTTACCCAAGACAAATGCCTTCTCTATGACACTCATTATGTGGATTACAGGGGCACACGTGTGTGTGTGTGTGTGTGTGTGTGTGTGTGTGTGTGTGTGTGTGTGTGTGTGTGTGTGTGTGTGTGTGTGTGTGTGTGTGTGTGTGTGTGCACACAGATGCATGCTGCTAAGTGCTTTGCTGTTATTAAAATAATGCTATTAGTTGTGATCTATGATGTATTGGTGATTAAGTTTTACACTAAGCTTTTCCAAACCCTTTCTCTGGCCACCCACCAGATCTGCAGGCATCATTCAGAGCCTGAACACAGTGGCTGTAGCTGTCATAGAGACGTGCCCTTCATTATGAATCTCTTGTTTGATCAAGCCCCCAATTAACCTTTCTGTAACAATACCAACGGCCCTCGGCCCAACAGAAGAGGCAACAGTTGAGTGCTGTGCACATGGCGCTGCAGCAGCTCGGCTGAAGGAAAGCTGGGATGAACAGACATGCAGAGAGCCTCCTGAAGCTTCTCTTAAGAGCCTGGATACATGCTTTAGCCTGTTTTATACACAAAGAAAACACCATCTGTGTAACGAACCACACATGGCAGTGTCTCATGTTGGCTCCGTTCAGGCCCGGGGTGGGTAATCGGGAGAATCGGGGCCGCTTCACTTCTGGGCCGGTCGAGAATTTTATTTGTTCCGCATTCTGACACCGCAGCCTCTGCAGGGGTTGTACCATGCGAGGAAGTTCACCCCTCCCAAATAGAGTTCGTTCGGTCCATTATGGAACCAACCAACTCTATTTGGGAGGGGAGAACTTCCTCGCATGGTACAACCGGTGTACCATGCGAGGAAGTTCTCCCCTCCCAAATAGAGTTGGTTCGGTCCGTAGCCCGTCTTTTCCAAAAAGTTTTCTCAGATAGGCTACCGATAGCTGGGCCGACCCGACCGCAGCGCCCCGCGTCAGGGAGGATGGACGGGAGGAAGAGGGCAGGAGGGGCTGAAAAAGCCAGGTTGAAAAAAAGAAAGGCATTGGAGGAGGATGCTGCCGAATGTGCCAAGCTTACCGATTTATTTTCAAGAGGACAAACACAAGTGGCAACTGGTAAAGAGAGACAAAGGCCTAATGATTAGCAACGTAACTATTCGGCTAACGTTGTAGCCTTGATTCATATCGTTGTAGCGTTGTCAACCTATTCCCAAGCAAAATATTAGCCTTTTTATATCACCCAAAATATGGCGATCCATAGACTTTGCAAATATTATGCAAATATTGATATATAATATTGATATTGATGTATGCAGTAATATGAATTTTTCTTTGTAGCTTCGGAGCAGCAGATAAGACAGTCTCCTGCTGAAAATGATGAGCCCGACATTTGCAATGAGGAGGCCATGACTACAGGGACAGGTAGAGAGGATAACAGAGGAAACAATATGAATTAAAGTTATATATTGTAAGAAAGAGCAGTATATGAGAGTACTTGATGAACCAATATGCATTGTTTGCTCAGAAGTGGGTGTAGTAAAGGAGTAAATCACCACTATATAATACTCATGCAGAAAAATCCGTTGGAATGCTAAAGAAAAACTTGGAGGCGTTCATGTTAATGTGCACAGAGGAGGAAATCCTCATGTCTATAAGCAACGACACAGTTATAGATACAGTGGCTGAAACCAGTGCACTGCTTAGGCGGTTACTGATGCTGTAGATGCTGTTGGTGCTATTCACAATGTAACTGTATACTGTACTGTGAGTTGAACTGTAAACATTAGTTCAATATGCCTCTTTGTTGAAGAGTGGGATACGTTTCAAATGTTTTATTTATTTATTTCTGCTTTTGTTAATTTATCAACCTATCCTTGTGGAATAGTGGAATATTTTTTGTTAACTTCTCATCTTAAGTGGATTATTATTGTTGTATTTAACCTTTACATTATTTGTTGGACCATGGTATTAATAAAAAAAAAACTACAGGATAGTAAGAGCTGAACTGTTGCTTCATTTATCCAATTTCCACTACCATGGAAAAAGTGGGCCGGTCTTGAGCCTGAAATTCCCGGGCTGAAAAGTGGCCCCACTCTGGCCCTGGCTCCGTCTATAAAAGGTAATCGCAGAACAATGGCTGCATGGCACAGCATGGCTGCATGGCACAGCATGGCACAGCATGGCTGCATGGCACAGCATGGCACAGAATGGCCGCATGGCACAGCATGGCCGCATGGCTGTATGGCACAGCCTCCATCCGCCTGCAGCCGGGTGTCCTGCTGCAGAGGTGCTGAGCTGGACTCTGGACCTGCTGCAGGCTTACACAAGCTGCTCCGCATACGGAGCGAAATGTCAAATGTAAAAAGTCACATCAATAGCTTATGGCGAGAAAAACTCAAACCAACAACAACATAACACACTGTAGACAGTTTAAGTAAATATTAAAGAATGGAATCTGAGGCTGAAAGCTGCAGAGTGTGTGTGAGCTTTCTAAGTAGAAGTACCGGATCATTGATGTAGGTTTGATGTTAAACATCAACACAAGGCCAAAGGGAATGCATTGAATACATAATGCAAGCTATTGACAGATTGAGTTTGACCAGCTTGCACAATGGAACCTTCTATTTCTAGATGTGTATTTCCTCAGACAAAAGCGTTCCAGCTGTCCTGAGTCAGCATGGACAGCACCCCCCAGATATCACATGGATATTGTAGGCTGAGGGTTGGCATGTTTTACCACGAGAAGTACCACTGGGAAATATGTTTGATAAATAAGCTGTAAATGAGAAGAGCTGTTTCAATTAGGCTTGATGTGAATCAATGAGGGTAACCTTGGTGAGGAAACCTGCAACATACTGTACAGTAGTGAGAAATATGAAATATTTATCTGCACTCATGGTTACCTCAAACCAATGTACTCGTGCTCTGACCTGGAGTCATTCTTGCTGTCGACTTCTCTAGACCTGCCTACTTTACCTCCCTTCTTCATAGCATCAATCAAAGGCCACTCTCCCACCTCCAACTAGTTTTGAATAATGACATCAGATCTTCCCTATCCTGGCTTTCTCCATTGGTTTCCAGTTAGTTTCAGAACATATTTTAAGATGTCCAAGCTAACTTTTAAAGCCCACGTCTTTAGATCCTCAGGGGTCCGGCTGGTCCGAAGTCAAGGCTCAAAACTAAAGGTGACTGATGCTGGAGGGGTTCCTACGTGTGTTGTAACGGAAGACACAAATAGTTTGTGATCTTAATTGAATGAAAGTCGAATCATGAGGAGCTCAATATGAGTAGTTGAGTGTACTATGTGAAACAGTGGGTTACTGAGTTTGGGTTTTTTAATGACTTACAAAAATAAGTTGCCTTCATGTTATTGTAATTTCACTCAAACAAAACGCGTTTTGTGGTGACTGGGGAAAAACACGTTTTATTTACCAGGTAGTAGTTCAAAGTCTTAGATTCTAGGACAAAAATAATGCTGAAAGTAACTGTTATTTGTTTCTATTTTCCAAATTAATTGACAAAAAAGAGCCCCTTACTCTGTGCAGTATTCCCCCAAAAAATCAAATGTATTGTGGCTCTGTATGTTAAACTTTAACTCTCAGTTATAACGTTAAGACGTGTTGGGATGAGCTTGCCACCTGGCAGTCTTACTGATGCCCTGGATTTACTCTTTTTTCTTGAATTAAGCTTCCTCCACTGAGTTGGTGTGTAGAGCACTATGAGACTAAACCATAAAATCTAAACAGGCCAGATAACTAAAACAATGAGTTATATGCTCGGGAGGTCACGGCCTTACTCACGGCCACTGTCAATTTTGCCCTCGCTGTCTCCAGCCGATCATTGGTATGAATCGCTCACTCTCACTAGGTAATGTTAGCCAGCAGAAACGTACCAGAAAGGAAGTGGGCGCTTCACAGACTCGCTGGCTTTAGGACCACTGGGACCCCAATCCGCCATTTTGATGGCTTGGATCCGCAATGTCCTTCTGTTTTAACGAGAGCGCGTGATCCCCTTAGAGCACGGGTGTCAAGGTCTTTTTCACCCTGGGCCACATCAGCATTATGGTTGCCCTCAAAGGGTCGGTTAACTGTAACACTATAAGTTACTCCCTAACATATTTGTATTTGATTATTGTTTATTCAAGTGTAAACATATTGTACATGAATTTATATAAATACAAAAATATAAGTAAGCACATTTATCTGTTATTACAACAGAAATCCATTTAATTTAGGGTTAAGAAACCCACATTATTCTATCAAAGATCAAACTTAAAAGACAAAGATCAAATGCACGTTATTACAATCACTTTGTTCAAAGCTTTTTTGTCACAGATGAGAAGGACATCACTCTGGTCCAACAAATAGTTGTGAGCTGCTAAGAACATGTGTGACAGATGTGGTCTGGGGCACACCTGCTGCTCACATACCTGTTTGTAGTCTGGGGCACACCTGCTGCTCACATACCTGTTTGTAGTCTGGGGCACACCTGCTGCTCACATACCTGTTTGTGGTCTGGGGCACACCTGGTGCTCACATACCATGTATTTGCTTTCCCATCTTCTTTAAATGGCCTTCCATCTTCGTAAATTGTTCTCTTCTTGAACATTTGGGGATTATGTGTCGATCATTTTCAAGTTAATCACTTGTCTTTAGTTAAACGCTGATATGGAAACACTGCTTTCTCGCGGTAGGATGCCATTCATTAGCGGGTCACGAAATCAATATGCATTGTGGGAGATGTAGTCTATGGTCACTGTACACTGTAAAGCAGCATATACTTTAATTTTAAGATGATCATATGTCTTTCAACCTGTCGTGGGCCACATAAAATGACGTGGCGGGCCAGATTCGGCCCGCGGGCCATGAGTTTGACACCTATGCCTTGGAGCAGGGGTGGGCAAACTTTTTGACTCGCGGGCCACAATGGTTTGACAGAGGGGCCGGGCCAGGATGGATGGAGTGTTTGTGTGAACTAATATAAATGACATGTAAAAATAATTACATGAAAGGATTTGGCCTTTAACAGGTAGCAAAGCATTTATTTGCAAGGCAATTTAACACATTGCACGAATTGCAACTAACGATTATTTTAATAATCGATTAATCAGTTGATTATTTTTTCGATTAATCGATGAATCGGATAAAAAAATCAATAAAGCATTCATTTCCAACCCTTTATTCAAAAACAGAACTGACAGTGCAAATTCACAGTGCAAAATATCTTCGGAGAGCACAAACAGGTTGCTCCTTGAACATCCCTGAGCTGTTAATTAAAAAAATTTAATAAAAATGGACTAACACTAAAAACATACACATGTATGCTTTACATTTGCCAAATGCGAGCCCTTTTTACTGTAATTGATCTCCTTGGAGCAGAGGCTGCATTTAGCATACCCTGCTTTATCAATATTTATAATACGGGTAGATCAAATCAAGCATTCTGATTGGTTGAGAGTGAGTCACGGGGTGTAGTTTATTCAGCCATAAAGTACTGTACAGCCTGTTTACATTTAGAACGTTCCATATCAGTGCACACTTAAAATAACAGGTAGATTTAAATTGCGCGACCGTTAGTTGTCATTTCAAGCTTGACCGTTACCAAACATGTTTGGTGTAAACTTTGATATTGTCACGTCCGCAGTAACGACTCGCAGACGGTTTATTTCTTGAGTGTTCACAGTATTGCAACGGGGCTCTTCGCTAACAGTAGCTCAAACGGAACAGCTAACAAGCTCACGTAGCGTCCCCCACACTAGCATAACGAACGACAACACACACGTCACTTCCTCCCTAACCTAAAGATGAGGAATGAAAAGGGTTTGATCACAAAATCCTGATAATTTCCAGTGAGACATAATTACGTCGGTAATTTCCCGACGCGAGGCAAGTTCTCTAAACATCATGGAGGATAAAAATGACGGATAAAAGACGGACAGAAGCAGCGAGAGCATTTCTTTACATCGGTGGCTGAGTGTCATCCTCCACCCTGCTTTCAACCGGCCTGGTCAGTCAGTTTTATAGTCCCGTATGTGCGTCCTGTGCGTCCCGGGACTATTTTCTCTGTCGCTGAAATGCGATACACAACGTTTTGCCGGCTACAACTGTTTTGTGCTGAAAGGCAGCTTACTATTACTATTTATAAAGTCGCGGGTACTCGTATTACTCGAGGCAGTACTGCCTCTCGTACCTTATTGCTTAAGTATGAAACACTGGGGCAGTGGGAAGCTGATCCTCTCACGTCTGTTTTCACCTCGTCATCTCAGCCCTGCATCAAGCTGCGCTGCATAGAGCGTCCTCTTCCTTAAACTCTTTCATTCTGGGTCTCTTACGACCATGACGTCACGTTGTTGGCTAAGCCCAACTACGTGATTTGATTCAATCTACTTTGAGTAAAAAAACAACCTGCAGCCAGATCCGGTTTAACGTTAACGAGTGACTGGTGAACTGAACCAGACCGGGGGTTACGGCATGTTTCATCGCGTTACGTTTTTTTACAAGCAAGACTGAACTGTAACGGAACATAAAGTAACTTTAACACAATACACAACCCAAACACGTTAGCTAACGTGATAGCAAGCTGACTAGCTTCCATTAAAAACAAGTTTGAGGGAAACGAAGACGCTGTCGACATCTTAACGCTGATTGGCCAAGACTCGACACGTCACATCAAAGATCTTCTATTTTTCTCAGTCTCTCACTCCAATCTCCCGAGTACGGGGGCCGTACTTTGCCCATGTCTGCCTTAGAGTATTGACCACTTTCCATCCTTCTTTTTTTGCGGTTGGTACAACAACTGCGTGTCATCTCAGTTTTTGAGCTTGGCTAAGCCAGTTTGATTACAGTGGCAAGCGAGTGGTGCCGCAGTAGCAATCCTTTGGCAGGCGACCTGTCGAGAAGCTACCGACTGAGTGGCAACTAGGACTGGGCCAGGATATTATAGTAATATTAATATATTAATATTAATATATTAATAGTATTACTTTATTAAATACATAAACAACCTGATTCAATGTATTACTTTATTAACATAAACAACGCGGTTCATGGTTTTACTTTACTACTCTAAACTGTCTCTTTGTTCAGTTTCCAACATGCTGAATTAAATATGTTATTGCACTAATCATGTCTCATATCCCTTTATGTTGTTATGGTTCATATGCAGATTATAATCTGATCATAAGCATATGCATACTATAGTTTATAAAACACCACACAACTCAGTGTGACCTAGAACAACCACAACAACAAAGAGAGCAGATCAATACAGCAGTCTGATCACTTTACAGCACTATGATCACTTTACAGCAGTTTGATCACTTTACAGCACTATGATCACTTTACAGCAGTTTGATCACTTTACAGCACTATGATCACTTTACAGCAGTTTGATCACTTTATAGCAGTCTGATCACTTTACAGCACTATGATCACTTTACAGCAGTTTGATCACTTTACAGCACTTTGATCACTTTACAGCAGTTTGATCACTTTACATCACTATGATCACTTTACAGCAATTTGATCACTTTATAGCAGTCTGATCACTTTACAGCACTATGATCACTTTACAGCAGTTTGATCACTTTACAGCACTATGATCACTTTACAGCAGTTTGATCACTTTACATCACTATGATCACTTTACAGCAATTTGATCACTTTATAGCAGTCTGATCACTTTACAGCACTATGATCACTTTACAGCAGTTTGATCACTTTACAGCACTATGATCACTTTACAGCAGTTTGATCACTTTACATCACTATGATCACTTTACAGCAGTCTGATCACTTTACAGCAGTTTGATCACTTTACAGCAGTTTGATCACTTTACAACACTTTTCAGCAATAGCAATGTAACGTTGGTAGTTATTTATATGATCTGCGTTTGTCTTCATAATTGTTTCAGTCAGTCATATGACAATGTCGTGTGGATGTTAAAATGATATGCTTTTATTATGGAAAACATTGCTCTAGTGTTGGTGCTTTGCTCTAGTCCAGTGGTTCTCAACCCTTTTTCAGTGATGTACCCCTGAGAAAGTTCCCCCTATGCAGCGCAAAATCATTTTGGGTTGAAAAAAAGATGTAATATACAGCACTGTGCCATCAGTGTCTGATTTAACATATAATATATAAAATGCAGTTCATGAACATACACTTATATTTTATTGAATGTTAATTATATAATTTTGTTTAAGGATTTTTCAATGGATGCTAATTTTAAATGGATTTAAAAAAAATCTCACGTACCCCTGGAGTGCCTCCACGTACCCCCATTTGAGAACCACTGCTCTACACAATATAACTTACTAATAAAGTAAACCTGTTAACTAAAAAGCAACAGCAGGAAATGAGGCCTTGGCGCTTGTGCCCTGCAACCTCTGGAGATCGTCAAAGAGAAATGAGTGTCAGACACGTTGTTATCACCTTTCTGCTGCTGGTCTGTGTGCGGATGTGTTGGAGTGAGTGTGTGTATTTAAAGCCAGCCGCCCTTTATAAATCAATGTAAAATCACGATGGAGGCTATATATGACTTTGAGGCAATTATCACATCGAAAGAACACCTATGTAGAAGCATAAAGTGACTGGGAGACTATTATCACTGTGACGGCTTCATCTTGGTCTGACCGAGCACCGGACACAACCAGGGGAGAAAAGCAGCGACAGGAAGTTGGGACGCAATGACTTTTTGCCATTATGTTGGTGTTCATATTGCACATGTTTAGAGGTAGATAGTTGTTTTCTGCTCTGTGGGACAAAATGAGTTTTGGGTGGCTGGTTAAAGTGGATTAAACATCTGTCTCGTCATTGCTGTATAAAGAGCTGACACACCTAAACCGTTACAGCAAACCAAGGGGAAAATAAATTCAAAGTTAACGGTTGTCCTGTTCATAATTCGACAGTTAGTTGTCATGAATATACACCGCAGCAAACTGAAAGATAAAGTAACTCTGCCGTACAAGAGGGTATTCTGAGAAAGACAGTGATAACACTAATATTCAGAAATCTTGAATTTGTTCATATTGTGGGGGCAATTATGGCCAATAGTGTGAGTACAGGAGAGGAGCCAGGACAGCGTGTCCACACCAAGGCTGCTGTTGGTTTGATGATCACCAGCACATCATTACAGCGCCTGCATCATGTTGAAGGTAGTTCACTTTGGCAACAGCTTCCCTGCGGCCAGTGGGCTCTGCTTCAGAGAGTGCAGTACTGCTGACAATGCCCTGCTGACTGATAGTATAGAAGCTGGATGTTGGAGTTGGACCCCAATTTATTTTTCACGATAAACACACACACACACACACACACACCTTAACGGTGTATATAGAAGAAGAAAAATGGAGCTGTGAAAACAACTGTTCTTCTTCACAAATGAAACTGGAGACACTTGTTTTCACTCACCTTTTGTGTGTGTGTGTTTCAATGAGTGAAAGAAGTAGAGAGATAACAGGCGTTAGGGTCTGTGTTATTCAGTTGGTAGAGTGTTTGTGCATGAACAATAGTAAGTCTACATGATGCACATCTGTGTGTCAAGTTTACACATCGTATACGTGTATTCATGAACGTAGGATTCAAGACGATGTGTCTTGATTATGGTCCCAAGTTGCCAGTTCACAAGGTCTTTCTAAACCGATAAATAGCTGAATCCCTGCTCTCCGGTAGCAGGCGGGTTCCCAGAATGCATTTCAGCCAATGGCCTCTTCACTGGACTGTTCCTCCATCCAACCACAGCCTGCTCACCAATGGGTCAAGACTACTCAGACTACAAGCGGAAACCTGAACACGTCTGTGTTCCGTTGCCTGGTGACTGCCTTTGCATGCACAATGACTGATAGAGATTAGCCCTATGCTAATGTAAATGGGGATAACTATTTAAATCATGAGGCTCTTCTGGACTTGCCAAATGTTATTGGACCGAATTTATCAAATTCTGAAAATGAAACAAATAATTTCGCTGGGGTTGTAAAGCTCAAATGATTGAAGCTTTGTAAACACGAGCTTGCCTTCTCATGTCACAGCAGATGCAAAGCTGCCTTCAAGAGGCCCGAATGACTAGTTATGCCACAGTGTCCATCTCTACAGCTGATGGGTACCGCAGGGGCCTTCCCCAAATGCCCATGTAGGTCCATTCAAATGTAGAGCACTGTTCACCATGAGGGCACTGGTTCTCAACGGGTCTGGCTGCTGACCCACCATCACCCCTGAATGACAAGCCGGGACCCAAATTAAGGAACAGTTTCAACTTCAATTGATTTAATGAAAAGATGGTGCAGTTTGAACCTGAGGTAGTACAGAATATCAGAGTATATGCACACAAAAAAAAACTAGTTTGCCCACTCTACCTCTCCTCACAGAACCAGGGTTACAATGCACGACCCTCACATCTAGCCCTCCCTTTGCTAAAGAGTTGCACAAAACACGACACATCAGTTGGGGCTGTGGCATAATACTGCCATCATCACAAAAGACTTTTAAAGCTCAGTGCAGCTTTATGAAATTAAAACGACATTTCAAGACATATTGTTATTGAATTCTAATTCATACTGTCATTGAATTTGTATTTAACACACCTAACAGATCCCACTTTTACTGTGTGGTTGTATGATTTGTGTGTTTGATGAACATATTTGCACATGTTTATCATTCCTTGTTTGTTGTTATTAACTTGTATTCTCTGCATATATATATGTTCTATAGTGTAATATTATGTACATCATTTACATTTCAGACGTGTTACATCATATTTTACTTCAATATGTACTTGTAATGCACATACTGTATATAAAAGCAACTTAAATTAATTTCTTTCTGGAGATCAAGAAGGTTTTTCTGATTATGATAAAATCAACAACAACAAAAACATTTGAAATGGTTAGTTCCAGTGACCATCATGCTATGCATGCGTCCACTGAAATAGGTTTCACTGCTAACAATCAGTTCCTCTGCTCACACAGATTCCTTCTTTACACGTCAGCGTGAGGAGAATCCGACAGGAGCAACAACAAGTCCTTTAGTCTGGAGGGGATGCGGAGCACCGGCTAAACCTCCAGCGCTTATTGTTGAGACAGAAACTATGGTAGCGTTCCACAGTCACTTATAATACTAAAATACATGTATAATTAAATACTGAGGTGTTTCAACATTATAATAACAGCTGCCCTCTGAACTAAATACCAGCAGTCTAATTCACATTGTTTTATTTTCAAAGCTTTATTTGTGAGCCATTCAATGATCATTTTATTAAAAGGTAACTTATTTGCCAGATGAACTTTACACTTCATTACGGTCATTCATCAAGAGTGTGTAGGATATTAGTGAACTACTTGGAATTGTTGGTCAATCAAAATAATAACAGGTGACCGGTTTCTTTGATGACAACATGTTCACAGCTGGAAGGCAGAATGTTCACTGTACTGTTTTTATACACTAAATAGTGAAGAAATGTCTTTCAGTGCAACAGATGGTAAGCAGCTCAGCTTCCTGGTCACCAGCCGGCCATGTTCAGGTCTTCTAGAACTGAACCTGTACCTGATCTTTTTCTGCTTTTCTTTGTCGTCTCCCTGTTTTTTGACCTATTTTCCGGTACCTGACCTGCTCACCTGTCGATATCCTCTCTCATTTGTTTGTGCTATCATCCTGTAGCCAACTTAAAAGCCTGTTTCTGACCTCTGGCGAGAGTTCATTTCCCCTTCATCCTACCGGCCTGATGTGTGTTTGAGTCCCTCTCTTGATGAAAGAGATGCCACCTTCCATGTTTAGCGTCTACGTGTTTCTCAATGCACCTTTTAGCATGAGGAGATGCTGTTGGTCAGCTTTAGTAAACCATTGATCATGCTGGTTTATAACAAAGTTGAGCTTTTCTCTCATGGGTTTTCTTTGTTTTTGCTGAAGGTGATTTCCTTTACTTCAATGCCTTGAGCAGCAATGTGATTATTGATAATGATTAGGATTATATAATCTGTTACATGTTTGGCTTTTGGAATAATATGTGTCTGAGATAAAGTACTTTAAAACGTTTGATGAATGTGACGTGTTCTATATATTTTCCAGTGTTTAAACTGGGAAGCAAAGCATTGCAGTCTGTGATTGGAGAGACATTGTCGTGGGCGTGGCTTCCGGGCAACTGGCCTCATCTCCACACCTGCACCTCATCTCCAGCACCTGTCTTCAATCACATTCAATCATATCCTTCCTGTTAAAACACCCTGGTGTCCCTCTCTCCAGTTGCCAGATTATTTCACCATCTCCAGTGGTACTTTGACTCGCTATAGGCTTTTGATCTCTCTCGGACTTTACCTTGTGTTTAACTTGTTACTAACCCCTGTTCTCTCTGCCCAGGATTCCCGTACCTGCACTCCTGCTCAGCCGCCACCTAACCGCTCTGCCTGCACTCACCTCCTGTCCTACCATCCCATCAGTGTTCTGTCAATAAACCCATTACCTTCACCCAACCTTGCTGTCCCTGTGTCTGCCTTGGGTCCAGCCATAACCGAACCCTTACAGACATCCATTCACAAGTCAAATGTGCTGTGCATTCAAGATTTGCTTTGAAATAATGAGGTTTATACATTAAGTAATTTAACATTAGTTTAACATCCATTGGACCAGAGTTATTAAGATTCAAAATGGCAAAAAGCAACATTGCAGACAGGACCATGCATCTAGCATCATCTAAGGAGAGACTGATGGAGGGAACAGGGACGAGTCACAGACTTCTGTCCACTGAGTGGAATGACAATGGACATAGTATTGTCTCGTAACGCGCCTCAATGTATTTTGTCTTTTGGAGAGATTTACTGCTAGCTACACGAGTTGTGCTTAAAATATGACTTAAGACAAATATGTAACAAAAACACAAACATACTAATAAACCTGATCAAACGGTGTTATCGCTGGATGGTGCTGCTACGACGGTTGGAAAGCACTCAAGGGAAAGAAGAGAGATGAGGTGAAATCCCAGAGAGGAAATAAACTAGATGTAATTGACTAAAGGTGAGGTGATGGAAAGTAAGTTGAATAGGACTTAAAAGATTAATACATTCTAAGAAGATCCGATGAAAAAGTAAAAAACTGCAGATAATCATGACGCATAATAAAAAGGTACCCCCTACAATAACTTTATAATAACAATGGGTCAATTGAATATGTACTGTAAATAACCCATAGAGAATTATCACCAGCATACGTTACATACTTAACAAGGATAATATACAAAATACATTCATGCGGGACTCGCTCAAGCCATAAATGCACAAATTCAAATATGTTTTTTCCTCACAAAGGTTATCTCTGGAATATATAACGCAGCATTATCAGCTCTTAGTCCACACGAGACAGGAAGACAGGAAAGAAAAGAAATCATTCAACTTAAACTGATCGCTATGGGCTATTTCCTGTTCCAAACTATAATTATCATATCAGCCTACACACATCCACTATCATAAACCTTTATAATCCAACAATGCAGCAGCATATGTGGTGTCAAGCCACTCTTTAGTGCTGGCCAGAGTATCCTTCAGCGATTCTTTCAGGTTTGATTTTAGGATGTGTAAATAAGCAACTGTCTGCTAACAGGTTCACCATGGAAACTTTCTCAAGTGATGATATGTGGATGTTGCATTTTAACATTGTTCTGCTGCCCCCAAGTGGCTAAAAGGTTTAGTGAATGCAACTTTACATTTTTGTTAAATAATGTTATATTTTTTCAATCTCTCAAAGTTGCACCCTTGCGCTCTCTCACAGTGCTCTCTCACAGTGCTCTCATGTAGCGCTCTCATGTAGCGCTCTCTCATGTAGCGCTCTCATGTAGCGCTCTCATGTAGTGCTCTCATGTAGCGCTCTCTCATAGCGCTCTCTCATAGCGCTCTCTCATGTAGCGCTCTCTCATGTAGCGCTCTCATGCAGCTCTCTCATGTAGCGCTCTCATGTAGCGCTCTCATGCAGCGCTCTCATGCAGCGCTCTCATGCAGCGCTCTCATGTAGCGCTCTCATGCAGCGCTCTCATGCAGCGCTCTCATGCAGCGCTCTCACAGCACTCTCACTGCGCTATCATGCAGCTCTCTCATGCAGCGCCCTCATGCAGCGCTCTCATGTAGCGCTCTCATGCAGCGCTCTCATGCAGCGCTCTCACAGCACTCTCACTGCGCTATCATGCAGCGCTCTCATGCAGCGGCGTCACCACCGCGTCGTTGTTGCGAAAGTGGAGCAACCACTGTTGTCGTTGTTAGCACTGTTAGCTATCTGAGCCGCGCCATGTTGAGAGCCTTGTGGAGGCAATATATATATGCATGCTCTGAATTTTGAATTTAGCACCTTTAAAGCCATCTTCAATCAGGATGCTTGCACAGACACACATACGCACGCACACACATGCGCACACACACACACAAACACACACGCACACACACACTCGCAAACACACACATGCAAACACACACACACACTCGCAAACACACACACATACTCACACACACGCATGCACACACGCATACACGCACACACACACACACATACACGCACACACACACACGCACACACACACACACTTTAAGTTGTACTCATTGAAGGTTGTTTACCGTTAACAATCAATAACACTTTATTCCTTCACATCTCCCTGAGAGTTGTGCTGTGTTCCTAGTCTGTTTTTCATTTCCATGCCGTGAACTCTCTGCTCTCTTTGCCCGGCCGTCAAAAACAAGTTTGCTTCTGAATTGACTCATCTGAAAACAATCCTCCCAACCTCACTGGAAAACTATTTAGGCTTCTACGTTTTTAAAGATGTTTGCATAAAGATGTGTCAGTGCCTGTGGACGGGAGTGTTTCATCATTGGGGAAGCAGGAGAATGAAACACTCCAAGCCCAGGTGAAGATGTTTGGAATACTAATGTTTTAAACATGAAAGAGACAGTAGGAAAACCAGCTTCAGTTATTGGTTATTGGCCAAGAAGTATCCAATGTGTCTAAATCTAACTTTGACTGATTGGATTAATGGAATCAGAGCTGTGCTTCTGCTGTTTCTACCGGCTCAGCAGGGGAGTTCACTTCATCAATAGCATTGATCAGACAATACTACACAAACACAGACCTTCAACAACAGGGATGAGTTATCTGCAGCCAGTTGGCAGCAAACTGTCATTGGCTTGTACCCAAGACTTCAGAGGAGACGCACTCCGTCTATTTTCACAAACACTTCTCAAAGTCACCAACGCTGGGCACATACTTCGCTCATAAATCTTTTCTCAAGATGTTTTATGACATCTTGTGTTGTAGGACACACTAACAGCACACAGAAAAGAGAAGCAACTGTATGAAGTAACCTTCATACAGTTCTCTACTGACTCCTATCAGTAACTATCAGCTGAAACGGACAACGTAGGACCCTTCCTGGAACCCCACCATCTTTGGTGGAAATGCTTGTAAAGCTTTTGCACCCTCATGTTGGTGTGCATTTTGTGGTTTGAGGTCATTTGATGTTTGTTTTAAGTTTTTTTTTCTTTCTGTTCTTCTATGTGGACATTTTTATGCTCTCTTCTTGGTCACAACCTTGGAAAACTCAATGGGAAATATCCCGGGAAAATAAAGGTTAATACAAGCAAATCAATTCTGACAATAATTCTCTTGTTTCCAAACGTAGAGCACAAGAACCCTGCATACATACCTGATAGAAAAATTCACCCGACACCTTGAGTTAAAATCATTAATCAGGACATTTATTCTTTGCAAAGAGAAACAGTTACAGAATCACACAACTTGACAGGTCAATCGTGTATCCCAAACTGCTCCCCGAATGAGAGCAGTTTACCTTCTTAAATTCATATGTTATCATAATAGACAGAGGGCCTCATGACGTCTTCTGTGGCTCCATGGATGAGCCACCGCCTGTCCTTCGATAGATTGGCTGGTCAGGGCCAAAATCACAAGGCTGCAACCATACTGTTCTTAAACAAGAGCCTTACTGATACTTCAGTCTCCTGACTATCAGATGACCAGACGAGGAGATGTAAGCATTAAAACATGTGTGTGAGAGTTCAATCGGAAATCACTGGCTTCATGAAGAATATGACTAACTAATGTACCTTCCTAATGATTTCAGAAGGTAACATGAAAAACAGTACTTGATCAATGAGTAAGAATAAGTTTTTCTTCTAACAATACCTCTAGTTATAAAATGAATACCTATTAACAAATAATATAGTTTTTACAACATTGCACACAATACATGCTAAAGACCTGATACTGAAATAAGTTTAAATTTAAGTTTATTCTGCTACTTTGTTACTAGTTGACAGGCAGTATATTAGTTAAAACTATTCATCCATTTACAGTGTGAAATTAAATATTTTACCTCCAATAAGCATGTTACTTACTTATTTCAACTATCCAACTGTATTTTAGAATAAAAATAACAAATATCTTATTGTTTTTATATCAACTCTTCAGGCATCCAGGATCTACATCCGTCTGTAAAAGAAAAGGTTCAGATTCTTGCACACGGAAAGCGTTTACAACCAAAGGCCGTAGTGGTCGTGTCCTCCGGCTGGGGAATGATAGCATTTTTACCACTGGCAACTTTGGTAAACTATGTTTGTTATAATAATATGGAATATTTCCACCATATCTTTATTGCACTGTACTGAAGAAACGAAACAGGTCACAATAGGATATACAACTAGTATATAAGTAAGTATCTCCGATGCTATGAAACAGAAAATACCAAATAAAGAGAATAATATAAATTAGAACTTGTTTATTTATTTATTGGCTTCATGCTGATGTAAATGCAAATAACTTCAGTAATTGTTTCCTCCCCTTCTGCTTTTGCATCTAAAGGCTTCTTCAGAGCCGCGGGATGAGGCTTGGGCTCCGTAGTTACGGGTCCGGGAGTACGTTAGCGTGTAGCATGTAGCATCACATTCTCGCCCTCCTCCATACACATCTCTCTCTCTCTCTCTCTCTCTCTCTGTGTGTGTGTGTGTGTGTGTGTGTGTGTGTGTGTGTGTGTGTGTGTGTGTGTGTGTGTGTGTGTGTGTGTGTGTGTGTGTGTGTGTGTGTGTGTGTGTGTGTGTGTGTGTGTGTTGTTGCAGCTGACCGGGAACCCGCAGATGTGTCTTCCAGCTCCGGCATTTCATTTGCACTCATTCTATGTCTGACTGACTGGAAGGTTCTGGGTCGAACACACACTTCTAAAAAAAAAAAGTCTGTAAGTGGAAAATTAAAACGGATTATAATTCCCTTTTGATGGAATCCATCAGTCGACGGAGTATTAATAAATCACCCTTGTATTTAACTGTTGAGCAACTCCCAAAACTATCACCTCCAGGTCGAAGTCATAATGAACTGCTGTGTTTAATGACAACGATGTCCTCTTTGCATATTTTGATTTAGGGACACTTGAAAACTCCTGAGCCACCTATCATGTGCATGCACATCAGGAAAACTACATTTCAAGTTTTAAATAGATTAATAAAAACAGCGTTAAAGTTGCATCCTTCCATAAAATTAACCTGAATAGAGGGAAACCAGTTTAATGTTCTAACATAATCCACCAGAAATGTGTATTCTGATGATGTCACACTGCATCAGAAGGCAGAAGGCTCCAGCTCTTTGCTGTGATTTCCTGGTGAAGCGCTCTCAGCGGCCTCATTGAAATCAAGAAAGGTGTCGATGGGAACGTGGACACATTTATGATGAGCTGCAGTAACAGCGTTTGGATGAACAGTCATCACAGTAACAGAACATGCAACGTATTATTGATAAAAGCGTTTGAATCTACAGCTTGTCTCCTTAAAGTTTAAACCCTGTTACTTACTGGCTGAGACCGTTACAGCATTCACAATCTCTGCTCAGCTGCTGTTTTCATCAGTAGGATGACGCTGATAGCAAGAATACTAAACACACATTCTGATTGTGAATCTAAAGAAAACTATTATGGAAACACACTAAGACCATCATACCTTTCTCTCTCTGTAAACCTACATCTGTCCTCACCTGAGAAAATTAAAACTCATAAAATGTGTATACACCTGTGTGCTACTCCCTGACTTCAAAGTGTGGACTGGTTTTAAGAAGAGCCACCCTTTGGTTTGACATGTTGGCCGTTACAACCGCACGCTAACTCAGACAGGATTAGGCGATCAAAGTCTTACAGTAAACTTTCATGAGGGAGACACTGAAAGGGTTCAAGTTGTGAGACAAACACACAGACAACTCCTAGACCAGAAAATGCAACCTGTCAATCACCTCGTAGCCCCGCCCTAAAGCGTCCCCTGCGTTATGGTCTGTTTGACTCTATATGACCATCATTTACTAAATGAACATCATGCTGTATTGAAGAAGACTTGAAACTAGAGATTGAGACCACAAACACACATTTTCATTCTAGAATAAATTAAACTGTCGTTTATATTTTGTGTGTTGTGGTTCACAATGCTGCAGTTTTACGGCACAAAATAACAAAATAGCCCAACTGGCAGACTCAGAGCAACATACAAACATAGAGCTGATGAGGACCCTATCAACAGCATAGCGATTGTGCCGTGGATGTTTTTGGTGGATTGGCATCGGCCTGATCCATCCTTTCATTGTCTGGAGACATTCCTGTTATTGGCTCTTATCTCAAGGCTCATGGTGGTGAACATTAGAGCTCATACAGGAGATGTAGTCTGCACACAAATACTGTAATCAAAATGAGTAAATTAGTATGTATATATATATATATATATATATATATATATATATATATATATATATATATATATATTGTAGTGTTTTTAAACTTAAGTTTGTAAAATTTAGACTTGCACATGTAAAAATAAAGAAATGTTTATGTGTACATTACAATGCATAAGAGATATGATAATTAAGGGATATTATTATGAAGGATATATAATTGTATGCATATGAAGGTCACTGTTTTTATTACTGTTTAATGATTAATGTGTGAATGGATTTTAAAACAACGTTTGCATAGTGCATGTGGATGCCAGTGGACTGTTTTATTAGAAGGAAGTGTAGTTCCCCTATTCGACTGAAGGCGAGGGAGCTGGACGTTGACACACCGGAAGTTGCGCGGGATCAACTTTTTTCCTGGGAAGAAGAAGAATAGCGCGCTCCTGAAAACAGTTTGGGTCAACGGACACACAGGAACTATGGAGAGGTGTTTAGGGGCGGGTAGAACTAAACCAATGAAAGGGCCTTAAGCTCTGTGAATGTCTGATATAAACTAACACGTGCAAGACTGGAAGGGACTTCTCTTGGACCACGGAGGCGGCAGGTAACTGGGGGACAGACTGTGAATCTGAGAAAAGAGAGGGCCTCAATCGAGAATGCATAAGCTGTTTTTTGTGATCAACCTTTTATAAAATATTTTTTAATTATAACTCATTGCATTCTGGACTTTCACTTCCCATGACCACCCGGGATTTTAAGTCCCGGGTGAGTACTTTACAATATATATATATATTAGTGCTGTCATATTAGCGCGTTATTAACGGCGTTAACGCAAACCAATTTTAACGCCGTCAATTTTATTAATGGCGTTAACGCATTTTAATTTTGCAATTTTTTTCCGCCGGATGTAGCTCAACCGGAAGCAAAACAATAGGCACGCCGTTTGGGCTTGGAAGCTAGGCTAACGTTACGGTTTGAAATGAATGAATGGTGAGCGCGATACGGCAAAATGAATGATATTCAGTGAACTGCGAACAGGTGCGCGTGCCAGAAGGGAGCGTGAGTGAACACATTGAACACAGCAGGAGAGAACGCAACGTTAGCCAGCTAGCTAAAGCTCCGGTGGAAAATAATTAGCTTATGCCGTGTTCTCACCTTTTTCACCCCTGACCCGTTTTCATGCCTGGTGCACTCTATAATTTTATTTTGTAAACCCTTGTTTACCTGAAATGTGCAGTGATTTTATTTTGTACCGCCCTGTTTGGCAGTTGTTTTTCAATAAAATAAAGCAAGCCAATCCACTTTTTCATGTTGATAAGAGCATTAAAATGCAAAAATAAAAAATTGCGATTAATCGCGAGTTAACTATGACATAAATGCGATTAATCTCGATTAAATATTTTAATCGTTTGACAGCACTAATATATATATATATATATATATATATATATATATATATTTATATATACACACACACACAATCAGACTACCTGCCTCAGTCTCCTTTCCATCTCTAGCTTACCAGTATGCATCACCCAGCAGCTGCCCTCAGTGTTTCCCTCCCACTGCCCCGTCACTCTAGACTTGCTCACCTGTTTCCGCTTTCCCTCATTAGCCCTTCAGGACATATAACCGTCCCATTTCCACTCATTCGTTTTCAGATGGTCATTGTTGCTTGCTGCCTTGTTTTGCAGCCATCCTACTGATTGCCCGTTTATATAAATGTGCACTGGTTCCTACTTTCTCCTGCAACTGCTGCTCTACAGCTTCCCTCTGTAGGAATACAGTTATTATCTTATCTCATCTCATCTTTTCTATTTCTGAACCCAAATCCTGTCTGCCTGTATTGTCTGATTTAGAGTGAATTTGACCAAATTGAGTGTTCTTCATAATTTAGCATACCACCACGCCACCATGCCAGTGACCTGACAATGAATAAAATGGCTGCCAGGACCTCTCTCTCTCTCTCTCTCTCTCTCTCTCTCTCTCTCTCAATAGCGCTAAATAAACATGACGAACAACATGCAGGGGCTTTCCCGATGTTCTCTGCATCGCCGACACTGTACAAACATGTACCACTCGCAAAAAATCTCAAGGCTATGATCCAGTCTATGCATACACTCTGTGATCCAGTCTGTGAGGCAGTCCATGCATACAGTATGTGATCCACGGCTCGAGGAGCTCTCGTAAATAAATGATTCCTTGTCGGCAGAATCGATAGTGGTCGTACAGGAAGTCATGATGATGTGAGAACGGATCTTGGCGATCTGGAAGAACTCTCTCCCAATAAAACTAATAAAACTAATATCGCTCCTTCATCAATGAGGAAGTGAGCTGCCTTTTTTGTCCGGTGGGAGTGGCCAGCTTATCCAGTGAATTTCAGTTAGCCTGCGCTGGAGCAGGTTAAGGGATTTGGATGTGTTGCTATGGTGATTTTTCCAACCTTGCTTTGTGGAACCGAAAAGCCTGACCTACGTCATCTTATCCTGAAAATTATCCGACTAACTCAGTAAGCCAGGTACGAGGAACGGGGCCAAGAAGCGACTATGAAGCGAATGATGTGAATAAACCACATATACTCGAGCAAGTAAACTCACGCGAATAAAGTGTTGTGAAAATTCGCTTCGCTTTTGGTATGAACGTAGCATGAGATGATGTGTTTTGTAGTGATGATACAACAGGGGTGGGCAAACTACGGCCCGTTGTGCGTTTTAATCCGGCCCGCCGAATATTGGTACAAGATTGTTCAAATTATAGTAAAGACCGCATTCATTTAGCCTTTTCCATGCAATACCCGGCGTTTCAGTTGATCCCACTCCCCAGTACGAACACTCTAATAGCCCTTATTAAAACAAAATCATTTTAAAAGTTGTGAAATGAACTAACAGCTGAATGCAGAGTTATTTCCTCAGCATAATGAACGTGCATCAGACCCATGAGACTGCGCCGCCCTGCTCATGTGTCACATCATCAGGTTCTGCTTCCAGCTTCCTTCCCCCCTCGACATGTGAAGAAATGCGTCAGGAGGATCACAGAGGATGCTGGTGGTGTTTGGCACAACCTGCATGTGTGAGCAGACGTTCAGCGTGATGAACACCCACACATCCCAGTTACCTGATGAACACCTCAGATCTGTCCTGAGAATTGCCAAAACCAAACTGACACCAAACTTTGATGCACTGGCAAAAAGTGCACTGAAATTACATGTTTTCTTTACTTTTTAATTAATGGCTTTTACTTTTAATATATATTAGTTCACACAAACACTCTCCATCCATCCGATACTGGGTCCGCCCGTCTGTCAAAACTCATTGTGAGCCAAAAAGTTTGCCCACCCCTGTACATATATATATATATTAAAGCAATAAGGTACGAGAGGCAGTACTGTGTCGTGCAATAATGTACTGTTCAAGGGAGTTGTTAGGCAAACCCTTGAACTGTACATTATTGTAGACACAGTACTGCCTCGAGTACCTTATTGCTTTTTTATAATACGGGTAGATCAAATCAAGCATTCTGATTGGTTGAGAGTGAGTCACGGGGTGTATTTTATTCAGCCATAAAGTACTGTACAGCCTGTTTACATTTAGAGCGTTCCATATCAGTGCGCACTTAAAATAACAGGTAGATTTAAATTGCGCGACCGTTAGTTGTCATTTCAAGCTTGACAGTTACCAAACATGTTTGGTGTAAACTTTGATATTGTCACGTCCGCAGTAACGACTCGCAGACGTTGGTTTCCTTAACTTGCAGGTTTATTGCTTGAATGTTCACAGTATTGCAACGGGGCTCTTCGCTAACAGTAGCTCAAACAGCTTGTTAGCTCAAACAGCTAACAAGCTCACTTAACATCCCCCACACTAGCATAACGAACGACAACACACACGTCACTTCCTCCCTAACCTAAAGATGAGGAATGAAAAGGGTTTGATCACAAAATTGTGATAATTTCCAGTGAGATATAATTACGTCGGTAATTTCCCGACGCGAGGCAAGTTTTCTAAACATCATGGAGGAGAAAAATGACGGATAAAAGACGGACAGAAGCAGCGAGAGCACTTCTTTACATCGGTGGCTGAGTGTCATCCTCCACCCTGCTTTCAACCGGCCTGGTCAGTAAATCTGCGATTTACTGACCAGGCCGTCCGTTTTATAGTCCCGTATGCGCGTCCTGTGCGTCCCGGGACTATTTTCTCTGTCGCTGAAATGCGATACACAATGTTTTGCCGGCTACAACTATTTTGTGCTGAAAGGCAGCTTACATTACTATTTATAAAGTCGCAGGTACCCGTATTATAAAAGCAATAAGGTACGAGAGGCAGTACTGTGTCGTGCAATAATGTACAGTTCAAGGGAGTAGTTAGGCCCGACGCGCAGCGGAGGGCCGGCAAACCCTTGAACTGTACATTATTGTAGACACAGTACTGCCTCGAGTACCTTATTGCTTAAATAATACGGGTACCTGCGACTTTATAAATGTAATAGTAAGCTGCCTTTCAGCACAAAATAGTTGTAGCCGGCAAAACGTTATGTATCGCATTTCAGTGACAGAGAAAATAGTCCCGGGACGCACGGGACGCACATACGGGACTATAAAACTGACTGACCAGGCCGGTTGAAAGCAGGGTGGAGGATGACACTCAGCCACCGATGTAAAGAAGTGCTCTCGCTGCTTCTGTCCGTCTTTTATCCGTCATTTTTCTCCTCCATGATGTTTAGAGAACTTGCCTCGCGTCGGGAAATTATCGACGTAATTATGTCTCACTGGAAATTATCAGGATTTTGTGATCAAACCCTTTTCATTCCTCATCTTTAGGTTAGGGAGGAAGTGACGTGTGTGTTGTCGTTCGTTATGCTAGTGTGGGGGACGCTACGTGAGCTTGTTAGCTGTTCCGTTTGAGCTACTGTTAGCGAAGAGCCCCGTTGCAATACTGTGAACACTCAAGCAATAAACCTGCAAGTTAAGGAAACCAACGTCCGCGAGTCGTTACTGCGGACGTGACAATATCAAAGTTTACACGAAACATGTTTGGTAACTGTCAAGCTTGAAATGACAACTAACGGTCGCGCAATTTAAATCTACCTGTTATTTTAAGTGCACACTGATATGGAACGCTCTAAATGTAAACAGGCTGTACAGTACTTTATGGCTGAATAAACTACACCCCGTGACTCACTCTCAAACAATCAGAATGCTTGATTTGATCTACCCGTATTATAAATATATATATATATATATATATATATATATTGCACAGATGTATTCATCAACATGTGCATATATTGCACAGATTTATTCTGTGATATATATATTGCACAGATTTATTCTGTGATATATATATATATTGCACAGATGTATTCATCAAACATTTTGTTTGTGTATATAGGGCGGCTGTAGCTCATGGGGATTCTGTAGTCGTCCTGCAACCACAAGGTCGCCGGTTCGATCCCCAGTCTCCCCGTAGTCTGCATGTGGACGTCTCCTTGAGCAAGACACTGAACCCCAAGTTGCTCTCTGGGCGCCTCACTAGGAGCCCACTGCTCCTTAAAATACCATGGATGGGTCACAATGCAGAGAATACGTGTAATAAGGGATTATTCTATTATATAGAATAATCCCTGAACACCCATGTGCCTTCCTCTTTGTCTCCATACTTCCACTCTTCCACTTGTAACCTTTAACATCACATTGCTATGAAGTGTGGGTAATCAGGGTTTAATGAATTGTGGGTAAACTGAGAGAGCCAGAGAGACCTCGACCACTCGAAGATTTGACAATGGGACAGAACTAAACGGACTTTGAGGCGCGCTCCCACAAAGTCTGTGCGTCTGTGAGGGTGGAGATCGGGATTGGTCCTCAGAGATCAGGATTGGTTCTCAGAGATCGGGATTGGTTCTCAGAGATCACGATTGGTTCTCAGAGATCAGGATTGGTCCTCAGAGATCAGGATTGGTTCTCAGAGATCGGGAATGCTAGCTCAGTTGCTTTGGTTCTTCACAGTAAGTATTTGTCTTGGTTTTCACGTTAGCTGCTCGCTGTACCTGAAAGGCATTTGTGTGATTAAAGCATCTTCATTGTGTCTGTCTGTCTCAGACCGTTCTGTCCTGCTATCCTGGTTTGCATCAGTTCGACACAGAAATGACATGGTCATAAATGATTTCTATGGTAACAGACATGTCAAACTAATGAAAGCTATTATGGAATAACTTGGTACTCAGATCAACTGCTTCAGTCTCAGACCTTCACTAGACTGAAGGCTGTAGATGCATGTGTGGTGTTTTCCCCCAGGAACTGCTCACCTCGTCCTCCTACTGTGTATTGGTCGAGTTGCTCAGCAGATGTCCAGTTTGTCCTGGACACCACTGCTGCCGTTAAACACCCAGGTTGTGTGTGACTCCAGCGAGGAGAATGAGCCACTGTCATCGTGGCTGGCTGCTGTAGATCAGTTGCTTTTATTCAGTGTTTCATTTGTTTATCTCAGCGGTGTAATCTGAGGAAGACTTTAAGCACAGCATGCCCACCAGCTGGACAAGGCTTTTTTTGATGGACTTCCTTCTATCACAACATAGAATCCCTGATGGTAGAGTGTTATCTCACACACTAAATATGTCTCAGTACACACTGACATGAGTAGCTTTGATTCCTGGCCACCATGTGGATGTTAGGTCTTATCTCCTCTCCATCTGCACTCTCCATATGAGAGTACGTCTTAGTATTCATGCATCTGCTCCGTCTGTGAGACAGAGAGCAGCTGAATCCAGGTTAAGGCTCTAAATCATTATTGATTATGCTCGTACAAACCACTTCACTCACGGTTTTCTTTATTTGTTTACCACAGAGAAACATGAGGAATAAACAGGAGACCTTCCACCAATCACTGCTTTGTTGCAGCATGAGATACAATCACTTGAAGGAACTGGTTCTTGGGATGGGCAATTTGGCAAAAAATATATCAGGATTCTTTTCAGGCAGGATGGTTTGATTTGTAAGACTAAACAGTACAACCAAACAATGTTCTAAAAGCAAGCAACAAAACACCTCGTACGGTTCTCAAATCTAACACTTTAAAGTCTGGTTCAATATTCATATATATATATATATATATATATATATATATATATATATATACTTTTCTAAATCAATATGAACCCGTTTAAAAAGAAAATATGTCCCTTTTTAAAGCTTGTTTGCCTGCTACAGTTGTTTCCTTTCGTTCAAAACAGTGGTGAAGAACAGAAGCAAATGTCATGTTGAGTTGTTATTTAAACAATGTTATCACTGGTGTGTTCACTGCATGCCAAATAATCAGAGCACACACGGCCAAATTGCCTCCCAGGTTACCATATGACCAGCTGATGACTAGCAAAGAAGCAATTAAAAAGCAATTAAAAATATAGATTTTTTAAATAGAGTCAAGCTCCTGTAGCCACAGTGTTAGTGGTGCGATCCCAGGCTCCAACCACTGTTCCTGAATGCTTGGGATGGGTTACATCCAGAGGTCAAATGTCATGTATGAAGAAAGTTGAAGCGTTCACTCCACATAAAACACACTGAAGCTCCATTAGATCACTTCCTGCTAACTTCATGATGATCTGTTTTAACCAAATTTTCAGTGAAGAAACAACTAATCCAGGGGTGGCCAACGAGTCAGAGACTAAGATCCACATTTTTTACTGTGTTACCGCAAAGAGTCACATCATACACATGGGCACACATGAACATCACCCCATCCCTTCCTCACACACACACACAGACCTCTGCTCAGCCAGATTTATTGTAAATGTCACACACCAACATGATAATGACAGAAATTGACTCCAACAGTACTAAGACCACAGGCCAGTCATTTTCAACAACACACACATTGTCTCACACACACAAACTCTCAGTTCAACCAAGTCCACAAACAAAAATATAACGTGTAAAGCGATGTAATGTTAAAGTGTAGCTTGTTTTTTTTTTCTATTATTTGTCTTATCTCTGCAGTCTAGACATTTTTTTTTAATTTTCTATCAATATCAGTATACGTTTTTTTCAAAAATAATTCAGCAAGGAGAAGAGGGAAATTATGGTATCTCATGACATCTTTAAAAAACTGACATTGAGAGCATTACATTGTTCTATCTGAAGTCAATTGTGTCATAAAAAAAACCTGTACAAAACGGAATACCGTGCAACTGTATTATCAAAGAACACATTGGTGAATGTTTATTGAAAAGTTGATTCTCTCTCCTGACCACCAGAGGGTGACTTCTCTGGTTGTATAGAAGTCGATGCTTCATGTGTTAAAGCTGCATTCTCTCTCCTGACCACCAGGGGCGACTCCTCTGGTTGTATAGAAGTATATGCTTCATTCGTTAAAGCTGCTTTCTCTCTACTGTCCACCATGGTCGACTCATCTGGTTGTATAGAAGTATATGTGTCATGTATTAAAGCTGCATTCTCTCTCCTGACCACCAGGGGGTGACTCCTCTGGTTGTATAGAAGTATATGTTTCATGTGTTAAAGCTGCATTCTCTCTCCTGACCACCAGGGGGTGACTCCTCTGGTTGTATAGAAGTATATGTTTCATGTGTTAAAGCTGCATTATCTGTACTGTCAACCAGGGGGTGACTCTGTTTGTATAGAAGTATATGCTTCATGCGTTAAAGCTGCTTTCTCTCTACTGTCCACTAGGGGTCGACTCCTCTGGTTGTATAGAAGTATATGCTTCATGTGTTAAAGCTGCATTATCTCTACTGACCACCAGGGGTCGACTCCTCTGGTTGTATAGAAGTATATGCTTCATTCGTTAAAGCTGCTTTCTCTCTACTGTCCACCATGGTCAACTCATCGGGTTGTATAGAAGTATATGCGTCATGTGTTAAAGCTGTATTCTCTCTCCTGACCACCAGGGGGTGACTCCTCTGGTTGTATAGAAGTCTATGCTTCATGTGTTAAAGCTGCATTCTCTCTCCTGACCACCAGGGGGTGACTCCTCTGGTTGTATAGAAGTCTATGCTTAATGTGTTAAAGCTGCATTATCTCTCCTGACCACCAGGTGGTGACTCCTCTGGTTGTTTAGAAGTCTATATAAATGACTCTACTTCTCTCTTGATTTTTTTTTTAGTCTTCTTCAATACAACATCATTTAGTGTTCATTTAGTAAATTATGGTCATTTAGAGTCAAACAGACCATAAAGAAGTGTAGCTTAGCTCCACACTTTTGGGCTATACAAAATAAACTGAATTGAATTAAATTGAAACAAGATGGTGAAAGCCAGAAAACCAAGATGCAAAAATGGCACCCTTGAGGTTACAACACAACCCGGGTGATGAGGTGACTGTGTCCACTTTGTGTATAGAGTCGGTGGTCTTTTCACACACTTCCTTAATGTGTTCTTGATACACACTGTACAGTCACAGTACTCTCCTGTGTTAAAATGGAAGGAGTAATGGCCTTTCAGACAACACTGACTGGAACCAGCAGACAGCCGTCCCCCGGTTGGTGTCTGTCTTCCTGTCTGCCTCCCTCTGTGTCACAGCCTTATGACTTCAGGGTTCACTGCCTGAATCACTTCTACAACAGGAAATGAATCGGAAAGTGCTCCTGCCTTTGTATTAATAACTTTATCAGTATTCACCCATCACAGCAGCCATCTCTCCTTCATCTAAAACTGTGTCATTTGCATCATGGATGTACTTTGGATGTCGACAGAAGCTCGTCGCAATGATTCAACTACATTTTGATTTGACTAATCCTTGACTTTCCTTGTTTTTACCGTCACGTTGCGGAACACTACGAACACACAATCAGAAAGTGAGTTCAGTCATCGTGAAGTAAAATATAATGTGTTAAGAAATTTCTGTTTGACTTTTGTCATATACTTATTTTACTTTGAGCACATTGTGCATAACAAATCATCCCCAAGAAATAATTCACACCCTAATCTCATTGATTAGGTCACACCCAGGAAAAGTGTTTCAACACTCTGCTTATCATCGAGTTCAATACAGGGAACATATATACAGAAGTCTGCCTTTAAACACAGTTTAGTCCTGCAGGAGTTATTGAATATGTAATAAAGATAAATATCCTGTCCATCCAATTGTAAATAAATAAATAAAAAGTAAAAATGTAGAGACTCCTCACATTAACACATGTCGAGAGGACTCACGTTAACACATGTAGAGACTCCTCACGTTAACACAGAGAGGACTCACGTTAACACATGTAGAGACTCTTCACGTTAACACATGTAGAGACTCTTCACGTTAACACATGTAGAGAGGACTCACGTTAACACTTGTAGAGACTCCTCACGTTAACACATGTAGAGAGGACTCACGTTAACACATGTAGAGACTCCTCACGTTAACACATGTAGAGACTCCTCACGTTAACACATGTAGAGAGGACTCACGTTAACACATGTAGAGACTCCTCATGTTAACACATGTAGAGACTCCTCATGTTAACACATGTAGAGACTCCTCACGTTAACACATGTAGAGTGGACTTGTGTTAACACATGTAGAGACTCCTCACATTAACACATGTAGAGACTCTTCACGTTAACACATGTAGAGACTCCTCGCGTTAACACAGAGAGGACTCACGTTAACACATATAGAGACTCTTCACGTTAACACATGTAGAGACTCTTCACGTTAACACATGTAGAGACTCCTCACGTTAACACATGTAGAGACTCCTCACGTTAACACAGAGAGGACTCACGTTAACATATGTAGAGACTCCTCACGTTAACACATGTAGAGACTCCTCACGTTAACACAGAGAGGACTCATGTTAACATATGTAGAGACTCCTCACGTTAACACATGTAGAGAGGACTCACGTTAACACAGAGAGGACTCATGTTAACATATGTAGAGACTCCTCACGTTAACACATGTAGAGACTCCTCACGTTAACACAGAGAGGACTCATGTTAACACATGTAGAGACTCTTCACGTTAACACATGTAGAGACTCCTCACGTTAACACAGAGAGGACTCATGTTAACACATGTAGAGACTCCTCACGTTAACACAGAGAGGACTCATGTTAACATATGTAGAGACTCCTCACGTTAACACATGTAGATACTCCTCACGTTAACACAGAGAGGACTCACGTTAACACATGTAGAGACTCCTCACGTTAACACAGAGAGGACTCACGTTAACACATGTAGAGACTCCTCACGTTAACACAGAGAGGACTCATGTTAACATATGTAGAGACTCCTCACGTTAACACATGTAGAGACTCCTCACGTTAACACAGAGAGGACTCATGTTAACACATGTAGAGACTCTTCACGTTAACACATGTAGAGACTCCTCACGTTAACACAGAGAGGACTCATGTTAACACATGTAGAGACTCTTCACGTTAACACATGTAGAGACTCCTCACGTTAACACAGAGAGGACTCATGGTAACATATGTAGAGACTCCTCACGTTAACACATGTAGAGACTCCTCACGTTAACACAGAGAGGACTCACGTTAACACATGTAGAGACTCCTCACGTTAACACAGAGAGGACTCACGTTAACACATGTAGAGACTCCTCACGTTAACACAGAGAGGACTCACGTTAACATATGTAGAGACTCCTCACGTTAACACATGTAGAGACTCCTCACGTTAACACAGAGAGGACTCATGTTAACATATGTAGAGACTCCTCACGTTAACACATGTAGAGACTCCTCACGTTAACACAGAGAGGACTCATGTTAACATATGTAGAGACTCCTCACGTTAACACATGTAGAGACTCCTCATGTTAACACATTTTTCTTGAGGAAGCTTCGATCCTTCAATGTGTGCAGCAAGATGTTGGAGATGTTCTACCAGTCGGTTGTGGCCAGCGCCCTTTACTTCTCCATTGTCTGCTGGGGAGCAGCATTGGAGCCGGTGACACCAACAGACTTAACAAACTGGTTAAAAAGGTTGGCTCCATCATCGGCTGCAAACAGGAGTATCTGGAACAGGTGGTGGAGACGAGGACACTGAAGAAACTATTGTCCACATTGGACAACCCGGACCACCCTCTCCACCACTACTGCAGGGTTAGAGGAGCACTTTCTCCAAGAGATTCCTCACGCTCCGCTGCAACAAGGACCGCTACAGGAGAACATTCCTGCCTACGGCATTAAGGCTTTACAATAAGTCTCCGCTTGCTAGATCCTCTGTGGATTTAATCACTGTACATGTGTATGCTTATTACACTTTTCCTGTTGCACTATCTATTGTTTACATTTCATTTGCTAAATTAATGAATACTCTCTGCAGCTGTACATATATTTCATACCAGTTATTTGTAGTCTATTTTATTTGTGTGTGTGTATATATATATATATATATATATATATATATATATATATATATATATATATATATATATATTTTTTTTTTTTTTTATTTTTTTTTTTTTTTATTTTGTATATATCTTTCATCCCTGTTGCTTCTTTATATATTTTATCTTGTGTGTTAATTTGTATCTGTAAATTGTAAGGCGCCCTTGAGGATTAATAAAGTATATATCTATCTAGAGACTCCTCACGTTAACAGATGTAGAGACTCAGAGAGGACTCAACCAGCGACCCTCTGATTGAAAGACGGGCATGGTAACCACTGAGCCACAGTCACCATCTATCTATTGTCCAGCATCAAGCATCCATCCTGCATCGCACTCTGAAAACTTAGTTGTGATTTTAACAGCAGTATTAACAAATTTTGTTTTGTTTTTTTAATGTTAAAATCAAACTTATCTAACAACAAGAAAAGTGGCTTCATTTCAAAGTCCATCCCTGCCGCAGTACCTTTAGGCAACACAGTTTGTTTTCATTTGTTTGGATGAGGACAATATGTTGATTATAGCAGATGACAGAATGAAACCTGTGTTGATTGACTCCTCCTCTTTCCTTCATCACAGCTGTAGAACATGTTCAACACACACACACACACACACACACACAACCAAAACACACACACACACACACAACCAACACACACACACACAAACACAACACCAACACACACGCACAACCACAACTACACACACATACAACCACACACACACAACCACACACACACACACACACACTTTGGGACGCTGGTCTGCAGACGAGACCCTTCTGTCTCGTCCATCTGACTTGTCCCTCTCCACTGTCACAGACTAATAAAGGGAGAAGAGCTGTACATATTGGTATTATATCAATAAACTGGTATTATATCAATATATTGGTATTATATCAATATATTGGTATTATATAATTTTTGGGTATTATATTTTATTATATTTATTATATTAATATATTGGTATTATATCAATATATTGGTATTATATTTTATTATATTAATATCATGCCATGAGACGAGATGTCGTCACAGATTGTGGATACTGTAATATCATAACAAATGGTTTTGAAGGCTGCATAACGGTAAAGTGATGATGGTTCTTTTATTTTATTTGACCCACATCCCTGTGATTATTTATAAAACATATCTAATATCTAATAAATGTTATCTATATCTCCAGCCCCACGTAGGCCCTTAAAATACAGACCAACAAAGTGTCACCAATGAGCCGCTTCCCCGTCACCTCAGTGAGGCACCTGGTGCAGCCGGTGAGTAACGAGGCTCTGCCTGAAGGGGAACCGGTTCAGGACTCAGATCTGAGGCTCCTGAGGGCCAAACAGGTTCATGGTGATGAGGCTACATTTTATAATCAAATGTATCACTCAAAGTCTAGTTCATCACTTTTGCATTCACAGATGACAACTGGAGGAAACTTTGGTGAGAGCAACAGGAGCAACAGGAGCGACAGGAGCAACAGGAGCGGAGACCAGGTGATCTGGCCCCCCTGGCCCCTTGGGCCGTGGCCCTGCTGGGAGGCCCCGTGTGGACTTTACCAATTACCAGCAGCCAATAAGAAACCAGCTTCCACGTTCATTTACTGCAATTAAGCCCCATGCCTCCGCGTCAGACTCTCTGGGCAACTTCTCTCTCTCTCACACACACACACACACACACACACACACACACACACACACACACACACAGCCTCTCCACGAGGCTCCAGGGCGTCCAGCTGAGGCTATTAATCTCCATAAAGTCCGTACCTTGAGCAGGGAGCGCCGGTTGCTCCGATCCGCCGATCCGCCGCTTCAAGAGAGCAGATGCGCCGCGGGATCCGCTGCTCTTCTGCGCGTGAGTGTGTGAGGAGAGAGAGAGAGAGAGAGAGAGAGAGAGGTGTGTGTTAACGAGTGTGTTCTACCGGGATGAGCGCGAGCCTGTCGGTATCTGGATGCAGTGTGGAGGCACCGGGGAGGGGGCTGCTGCCGTTATGAAGGCTCTCTCTCCCTCTCTCTCCCTCTCTCTCTCTCATCTCTCTCTCTCTCTCCATCTCTCTCTCTCTCTCACTCTCCATCTCTCTCTCTGTCTCTTTTTCTATACGAACTATTGGATCAGATGGACAATGTCTTCTCCTCTATGTGTTTGTCACGCACAGCTATGCAATGATGGGTAATAAGTATTTTGATGTTGTCTCTATTTGATAACACAACATAACACAACATAACACAACACAACACAACACAACATAACATAACATAACACAACATAATGTAACATAGCGTAACATAACGTAACGTAACATTACGTAATGTAACATAACATAACAACACAACGTAACGTAACATAACACAACATAACGTAACGCAACGCAACATAATGGACATGACGCGACACGACACAACATAACACAACACAACACAACACAACATAACACAACATAACATAAATTAACACAACACAACATAACATGACATAACATAACACAACGCAACATGATGTGACGTGACACGACACAACATAACACAACATAACACAACGCAACATAACACAACATGATGTGACGCAACACGACACAACATAACACAACATAACGCAACGCAACATAACATAACACAACATAACATAACGCAACATGAAGTGACGCGACACAACACAACACAACACAACATAACATAACATAACACAACATAACATAACATAACGCAACGCAACATAACGCAACATGAAGTGACGCGACACAACACAACACAACATAACACAACATAACATAACATAACACAACATAACACAACGTAACATAACAAAACACAACATAACGTAACGCAACACAACATAATGCGACATGACGCGACACGACACGACACAACATAACACAACATAACATAAATTAACACAACATAACATGACATGACATAACACAACGCAACATAACGCAACGTGACGCGACGTAACGTAACGCAACGCGACATGACGTGACATAACGTAACATAGCGTAACTTAACATAGCGTAACGTAACATTACGTAACGTAACATTACGTAACGTAACGTCCATCCATCCATTATCAGCTGCTTAAATCCCTCCAGCGTGTCCTCGGTCTTCCCCGGGGTCTCCTACCAGTTGGACGTGCCTGGAAAACCTCTAATGGGAGGCGTCCAGGAGGCATCCTGACTAAATGCTGAACCACCTCAGCTGACTCCTTTCGACACGAAGGAGCAGCGACTCGACTCCAAGCTCCCCCCTGATGTCCGAGCTTCTTACCCTATCTCTAAGGCTGAGCCCGGCCACCCTACGGAGGAAGCTCATTTCGGCCGCTTGTATCCGAGACCTCGTTCTTTCGGTCACGACCCAGAGTTCGTGACCATAGGTGAGGGTTGGAACGTAGACCGACCAGTAAATGGAGAGCTTCGCCTTCCAGCTCAGCTCCTCTTCACCAAGACGCACCGGTACAGCGCCTGTTTTACTGCTGCAGCCGCACCGATCCGCCTGTCGATCTCCCGCTCCACCTTACCCTCACTCTTGAACAAGACCCCGAGATACTTGAACTCCTTCGCTTGGGGTAGGCAGTTTGTCCCCACTTGGCGGGAGCAGTCCACCGGTTTCCGGCAGAGCACCATGGCCTCAGATTTGGAGGTGCTAACTCTCATCCCTGCCGCTTCACACTCGGCTGCAAAACGCCCCAGTGAATGCTGGAGGTCACGGTCCGAGGAGGCAAACAGGACCACACCATCCGCGAACAGCAGAGAGGCAATCCCGAGACTCCCGAACCGGATCCTCTCCGCCCCCTGGCTGCGCCTAGATATCCTGTCCGTGAAAGTCACGAACAGGACCGGTGATAAAGGGCAGCCCTGGCGGAGGCCAACACCCACCGGGAACGTGTCTGACTTACTACCGAGGATACGAACACAGCTCCTACTGCAGACGTACAGAGACCGGATGGCCCGTGCCAACGGGTCCGGCACCCCATACTCCCACAGCACCCCCCACAAAAACCCCAGAGGGACCCGGTCGAAAGCCTTCTCCAAGTCTACAAAGCACATGTAGACTGGTTGGGGCAAACTCCCAGGACCCCTCCAGTAATCTTGCGAGGGTAAAGAGCTGGTCCACTGTTCCACGGCCGGGACGGAATCCACACTGTTCGTCTTGAATCTGAGGTTCGACAAGCGGCCGGAGCCTCCTTTCCAGCACCCTGGCATAAGCTTTTCCCGGGAGGCTGAGCAGTGTGATACCACGATAGTTCGAGCACACTCTCCGGTCCCCCTTCTTGAAGATGGGAACCACCACCCCGGTCTGCCAGTCCAAGGGCACTGTTCCCGACCCCCATGCGACACTGAAAAGGCGTGTCAGCCAAGACAGCCCAACAATGTCCAGCACTTTCAGCATCTCAGGGCGGATCTCATCCACCCCTGGCACCTTGTCACCAAGGAGCTTTTTGACTACCTTAGTGACCTCTGCCAGGGATATGTGTGCAACCACCCCAAAGTCTTCCGGCACTGCCCCCTCTCCAGGGGACATGTTGGCCGGGTTTAGGAGTTCCTCAAAGTGCTCTTTCCACCGCCCGACGATGTCCCCAGTCCGGGTCAGCAGTTCTCCCCCCGCTGAGAACAGCCTGGGGTAGACCCTGCTTTCCCTTCCTGAGCCGTCGGATGGTTTGCCAGAACTTCCTTCAGGCCAACCGAAAGTCCTTATCCATGGCCTCCCCGAACTCCTCCCATGCCCGAGTTTTAGCATCCGCGACTTTCGCAGCTGCAGCCCTTCTGGCCTGCCAGTACCTATCAGCTGCTTCAGGAGACCCCTGGGCCAGCCAGGCCCGAAAGGCCTCCTTCTTCAGTTTGACGGCTTCCCTCACCCCCGGTGTCCACCACCGGGTTCTCGGGTTGCCGCCACGAAAGGCACCGATGACCTTCCGACCACAGCTCCTAGCGGCCGCGTCCACAATAGAGGCTTTGAACACGGTCCACTCGGATTCCATGTCCCCAGCCTCCCTCGGGATCTGTGAGAGGCTCTTCCGGAGGTGGGAGTTGAGGACCTCCCGGACAGGATCCTCTGCCAGACGTTCCCAGTTCACCCTCACTACACGTTTGGGCTTGCCAGGTCTTTCTAGCCGACTCCCCCGCCATCTGATTCAACTCACCACCAGGTGGTGATCAGTTCTGCTCCTCTCTTCACCTGAGTGTCCAAGACATACGGCCGCAGATCAGATGATATGATTACAAAGTCAATCATTGATCTCCGGCCTAAGGTGTTCTGGTACCAGGTACACTTATGAGCCACCTTATGCTCGAACATGGTGTTTGTTATGGACAAACTGTGGCTAGCACAGAAGTCCAACAACAAAACACCGTTCGGGTTCAGATCGGGCAAGCCGTTCCTCCCAATCACGCACCGCCAGGTTTCTCTGTCATTGCCCACGTGAGCGTTGAAGTCCCCCAGGATAACTATGGAGTCGGCAGGCAGCACCCTTTCCAGGACCCCTCCCACCGACGGCCGGATACTCTGAAATGCTGTTCGGTGCATAAGCACAAACAACAGTCAGAGCCTTACTCCCCGCAACCCGTAGGCGCAGGGAGGCGACCCTCTCCCGCCCGGCGCCTCTCACCCTGGGCAACTCCAGAAAAGGACAAAGTCCAACCATAACATGACACAACGTAACGTAACATAACATAACACAACGTAACATAACATAATATAACACAACGTAACATAACACAACGTAACACAACATAACCTAACGTACCATAACATAATATAACCCAACGTAACATAACATAACACAACATAACATAATATAACACAACGTAACATAACACAATGTAACATAACATAATATAACCCAACGTAACATAACATAACACAACATAACATAATATAACACAACGTAACATAACACAACGTAACATAACACAACGTAACATAACATAACACAACTGAACGTAACATAACATAATATAACACAACTTAACATAACATAACACAACGTAACATAACATAACATAACATAGCGTAACATAACATGACATGACACAACATACCATGACATGACACAACATACCATGACAGCGTCCTCACATGAGCCCTGGCCAACACACTGCTCCATCTACTCTCATTCTGTTGTGTATGTGCTATAATACACATTTCAGTTGTAAAAAGGAAAATCAGGAAATAATAAACACATATTGTAGAATTGCAAATATTGGTCACGTTGCCTCCATTAGCTAAAAAACGGAGTCTTAAGCAGACCAATTATTTCCATGACCTTTCATTTGAAATTGAATCACCTCTTTTTATAAACCTTTCTTTCTTCCATTCTTTCTCTCATTCTCTTTGTTCTTTCATTCAGGTCTGTTTTTTTATTCTGCTCATGCATTCCTCAACATATTGTGTGTGTGTGTGTGAGAGAGAGAGAGAGAGAGAGAGAGAGAGAGAGAGAGAGTGTGAGAGTGTGTTGAAGTGGTTCATTGAATCTGAATATTTCCTAATGTCATATTTCATCATTTCAGTGTTGAATCATCGTTGGGAACTCTTGTGATTATTGCTATTATAATCATGGTGTTTATCATGCTCAGGTCATGTTTCTATAACACGTCTTCTTTCAGACTCGTGGAAAGGAATCATGTCTGTTTGTGTATTATTCCTAAATTGACTAAAAGTTGCCGTGAGATAATGACTCATTTATGTATTTAACCATAACAGGTCTGCTCATCACAGCCCATTCATTCAACATTGTATTACTACATACATGGGGAACAATCATTTTTGATATGTTATTATCTGATGTCTGGAGTGATTGGAAGAGATATTAGATATATAGATAGTTTTCCATCATATCAGAGCTGACCGGGTTAACAGAGATATTGGCTCAACTCAGCCTGCTGTCATTACTGCTGATTATGTATGTTTTTACATATTTATCTCTATGTCATCCTCTTTGTAAAGTGTCTTTGCGTTTTTTGAAAAGTGCTTATGTTTAAATTGTATTTACAATTTATTTAAATGTGTTATTATTAATATTATTATTATTATTATTATTATTATTATTACTATTCTCAGTGACGAGTAAAAATACACTTTTTGATACATTTGGCCGATTGACATCCATCCCATAATGAACATTCCTCCCCTCAGCTGACTCTTCGTCACCTCAGGACTCATTTTGAACTAAAAGTGAACTATTAAACTAAATATAATTCATTGAATTCATTATGCATCAAATCAAATGTGTGGGGAGTTATTATGGTATGTATATACTCATGCTTTATAGACTGCAGTCCACCTCTTTCCTCCTATCCTCCAATAACTATTTATTTTTTCATTTATTTTCCCTTTCATGTATTAAACAATACAACATAAAAATGGAAGAAAGCACATTTACTGTGATTTGTAAGATATTATAAACTGAAACATAGGAAATAAAACACTGAAAGCAATAAAAAGATGAAGAATATTATAATGTTATTGTACAATAAGTACAACAAAGTTATATAAGCAGTAATAAAAATGAAAAACATATATATAGTGATACAATGCAATGTATATTGCTGTGACTTTTAATCGCATGATATAGATATTGCACTGCGTTGCTATATAATCTAGATCAGTGGTTCTCTAATGGGGGTAGTGAGATCTTTTTATCCATAAAAACTCCTTTAAAATGTTTTATTTAAAACATATTCATTATAATATAAGTGTAAGTTGATAAACTGAAATGTATATATTCTATATTAAATCAGACACTGATGGCATCAAAATGCTTTGCACTAGTCAGGGGAACTTCTCTGAAACACATTTTCACAGGAAGTTCATCACTGAAAACAGGTTGAGAGCCACTGGTCTATATAATAATCTGCAGCTGGAATGTAAACATCTGTTCAAGACATTTTAAATAAAGATATCCAAGTTTCATTTGAGAGTGAAGGATGTTTTTCAATGGTAAAGAAATAGAGATTATCAGGTGAACATGTAAGTATCAGGTGAACATGGATACTGGTTTTATCTGGACCCTGGTCCTGGTTTTATCTGGACCCTGGTCCTGGTTTTATCTGGACCCTGGTCCTGGTTACCTGGACCCTGGTCCTGGTTTTATCTGGACCCTGGTCCTGGTTATCTGGTCCCTGGTCCTGACTTTACCTGGACCCTGGTCCTGGTTATCTGGTCCCTGGTCCTGACTTTACCTGGACCCTGGTCCTGGTTATCTGGTCCCTGGTCCTGACTTTACCTGGACCCTGGTCCTGGTTATCTGGTCCCTGGTCCTGACTGACACCTCCTGCTAGTATCATTATTGTTAGTTGCATTGCTGTTAGTATTACCAATACCATTTCTGCTTCTATTATCATTATTATTCTATTACATCCACAGTTGCTGCTCTTTTTGGTAGTCGTAACCTCTTCATCATCCTACTACTCATTATATGAATAATTTCTGTCATATTCATGTAATGTGCTGTAACTCTGTTATTTTGTTCATTCCTTTATTTCTATTTTAAATATTCCTTTATTTTAAATAGTCCTTTATTTTACATAGTCTATTATTTCTATTTTAAATAGTCCTTTATGTTAAATAGTCCTTTATTTTACATAGTCTTTTATTTCTATTTTAAATAGTCCTTTATGTTAAATAGTCCTTTATTTTACATTGTTTTATTAATTTTAAAATAGTCCTTTATGTATATGTTATATAGTCCTTGAGTTATGTTAAATAGTCCTTTATTTATATTTCAATAGTCCTTTATGTATATGTTACATAGTCCTTTATTTATATTTCAATAGTCCTTTATGTATATGTACATAGTCCTTTATTTATATTTCAATAGTCCTTTATTTATATTTCAATAGCCCTTTATTTATAGTTCAATAGTCCTTTATTTATATGTTACATAGTCCTTCATTTATATTTCAATAGTCCTTTATTTATATTTCAATAGCCCTTTATTTATATTTCAATAGTCATTGCTTTTATTTCAACATTTCATTGTAAATTAAAAAAACGGACAGATGTAATAACAGTGACGTTTTCGTTTGAATAGGTGAGAATACAGGAAGTAGTATCATGAGGTATATTAGAGCGGTAGTGTGTACACACAGGACATAACCATTGAGTTCATATTTTATGGTCAAACTGTGTTACATATTTGACTCCTCGTCTCCTCTGTCCTGTATATTTAATATCCCGAGTCTCTCATGCTCTCTGATTATTTAAAGGAGAATGTATTCAAATGATATAAAACATGCAGCATTTGATGTACAGTTTTAACAGAATGACAGACACTCAACCAGATGAATATGTGCTAATAATCTAGATACATATTTAGACAACACACTTTATGCTTGTGATATATGTTATGTTGCTGTGTGTGAGATGAAGGGAGGGAGAGCCCTCCGGATGTTACATCATCATTAGTATTATTATTATTATTATTATTATTATTATTATTATTATAGTCATAATGTTTCTTAACTCTGATATTTTTGACTAAATATGCTTCGGAAGAGGTGTATCCTCTAATTCTATTTTGAAATAAAAAATAATATAATACATGATCACCATGTTGGTTTTAGATTAAATCATGTCCAATCTCCTGTTTTTAATGTGTCATGTAAAGTCCCGAGACGCAATGAAAATGTGTGTTAAAGATCAGTTATATCCTTATGTATATTATAATACTGGAACTTATTCATATTTACATTGTTTATGAAACAGTGGATGTCTTTTATAGAATTATAATCTGCAAATAATGGTAATTATGTTGAGATGGAGATGTACTCATCCTGTCTGTACAAATACACACACTAGCATAGTCACTTATATAATAATATAGTGACTCTGTAATTTGAATCCATGCAATATGAAATTATGGAGATTTAATATAACGTGATTAAGAATGGAAACTGTTATTGATCATTGAAAATAAACAATAACTCTCCTCCATGTCTCCCTGGTTCATCTTCATAATCTGCTTGCTGGAAGGTAATAGAGTTAGATAAAAAAAAAAACACTCCCCAACTTCCACGCTTTGGTCATATTTTACTCCGGAGATTCCACCTGATATTGTTTAACAGACATAAAGGTGTTACGCCGCCTGGAAGAAGCTTGTTTTGGGAAGCGTGAGCTGGCGAGCCGGCCGTGTGCTGGGAGGAAGGGAGCGCTTTGATATTGTGTGGGAGCACTGGGAGACAGAATGGGTGCTGAGGAGGAGGAACTGCCAAGACGGGCAACGGAGAGTGAGAATAACAGCGTGCACGCGGACTAGCGGCCGCTCACACAACCTGGAGGTGGAGGAACGTTCTGTGTGTCCACACACACGGTCTGGTGGGCTAATGAAGAACTGTAACTCATAAATAGACACACAAGCAGGAACAAACATGACTTTCTTTCAGGAAAAGGTCTTTTGAGCATGCAGACACACACACACACACACACACACACACACACACACACACACACACACACACACACACACACACACATACACAGTCCATATACACAGCAAGTGCTGTGCTTCTGTAATCAGCAGTAAGTGCTCCATGGTGAGTCGTAGACGATCTCTCCATCCATTTACCTATGAGCCTCAGCAGACTACGGCTGCCTGCTGTGTTTATTAAAAATATAACAGTTATATTATACTCATTAGGTTATTGCTCGCACTGACACAGATAAGGAGACACACACACACACACACACACACACACACACACACACACACAGAGCAGACAGAAATAAGGAAAAATTAACAAAGTCATCCGTGCTTTGATACCAGTCTTTGATAAAAAATCTGATGTGGTCTGATCACTTTGTTCCTTCCTGACTGCTGCAGGTTTTATTATTATTACATACATTATTATTTGTACGATTATTACATGATTATTACATGATATCATACCTGAGAAATCACCTGGTGGATTTAATTCCCCAGTCTGTAAAACCTGGATTAAAACATGCTACCTCATGTACTGTAGTCTCCTGGTCTCATGAGGATACCTCCTGTGCTGTAGTCTCCTGGTCTCATGAGGCTACCTCCTGTACTGTAGTCTCCTGGTCTCACGAGGCTACCTCCTGTACTGTAGTCTCCTGGTCTCACGAGGCTACCTCCTGTACTGTAGTCTCCTGGTCTCATGAGGCTACCTCCTGTACTGTAGTCTCCTTGTCTCACGAGGCTACCTCCTGTACTGTAGTCTCCTGGTCTCACGAGGCTACCTCCTGTACTGTAGCTGTCACCTGGTCTCACGAGGCTACCTCCTGTACTGTAGTCTCCTGGTCTCACGAGGCTACCTCCTGTACTGTAGCTGTCTCCTGCTCTCACGAGGATACCTCCTGTACTGTAGCGGTCTCCTGGTCTCACGAGGCTACTTCATGTACTGTAGTCTCCTGGTCTCACGAGGCTACCTCCGTTACTGTAGTCTCCTGGTCTCACGAGGCTACCTCCTGTACTGTAGCTGTCTCCTGGTCTCACGAGGCTACTTCATGTGCTGTAGCTGTCTCCTGGTCTCACGAGGCTACCTCCTGTACTGTAGTCTCCTGGTCTCATGAGACTACTTCCTGTACTGTAGTCTCCTGGTCTCATGAGGCTACCTCCTGTACTGTAGTCTCCTGGTCTCACGAGGCTACTTCCTGTACTGTAGCTGTCTCCTGGTCTCATGAGGCTACCTCCTGTACTGTAGTCTCCTGGTCTCACGAGGCTACCTCCTGTACTGTAGCTGTCTCTTGGTCTCACGAGGATACCTCATGTACTGTAGCTGTCTCCTGGTCTCATGAGGCTACTTCATGTACTGTAGTCTCCTGGTCTCACGAGGATACCTCATGTACTGTAGCTGTCTCCTGGTCTCACGAGGCTACTTCATGTACTGTAGTCTCCTGGTCTCACGAGGCTACCTCCTGTACTGTAGCTGTCTCCTGGTCTCACGAGGCTACTTCATGTACTGTAGCTGTCTCCTGGTCTCACGAGGCTACCTCCTGTACTGTAGTCTCCTGGTCTCATGAGACTACTTCCTGTACTGTAGTCTCCTGCTCTCACGAGGATACCTCCTGTACTGTAGTCTCCTGGTCTCACGAGGCTACCTCCTGTACTGTAGCTGTCTCCTGGTCTCACGAGGCTACTTCATGTACTGTAGCTGTCTCCTGGTCTCACGAGGCTACCTCCTGTACTGTAGTCTCCTGGTCTCATGAGACTACTTCCTGTACTGTAGTCTCCTGGTCTCATGAGGCTACCTCCTGTACTGTAGTCTCCTGGTCTCACGAGGCTACTTCCTGTACTGTAGTCTCCTGGTCTCACAAGGCTACCTCCTGTACTGTAGCTGTCTCCTGGTCTCACAAGGCTACTTCATGTACTGTAGTCTCCTGGTCTCACGAGGCTACCTCCTGTACTGTAGCTGTCTCTTGGTCTCACGAGGATACCTCATGTACTGTAGCTGTCTCCTGGTCTCACGAGGCTACTTCATGTACTGTAGTCTCCTGGTCTCACGAGGCTTCCTCATGTACTGTAGCTGTCTCCTGGTCTCACAAGGCTACTTCATGTACTGTAGTCTCCTGGTCTCACGAGGCTACCTCCTGTACTGTAGTCTCCTGGTCTCACGAGGCTACCTCCTGTACTGTAGCCATCCTGAGCTCTCGTACTCCAAAGGCTCCTCTCACTGGCCATCCTCAACCAATCAATAACAATATTGCTGGACTGCCGTTTTGAAGCCTGATGCTGTGTTCACACCGGACAGCTTCAGTTTACCCGCGCGAGTGAAACGAGGGTGTTCACACCAAACGCGAAAAATCGCACCGCGAAGGGGCCGTGGCTTATCTCTGTTGCTTGTCTCTGTGAAAGGAGCTTTCATTTCCACTATCGACCATGGAATAAATAACCACTAGTTCTGAACCAGAGGAATCGCCCCCTGGTGGTCAGGAGAGAGAATGTAGCTTTAACACATGAAGGATACACTTCTATACAACCAGAGGAGTCTCCCCCTGGTGTGCAGGAGAGAGAATGCAGCTTTAACACATGAAGGATATACTTCTATACAACCAGAGGAATCTCCCCCTGGTGGTCAGGAGAGAGAATGCAGCTTTAACACATGAAGGATATACTTCTATACAACCAGAGGAATCTCCCCCTGGTGGTCAGGAGAGAGAATGTAGCTTTAACACATGAAGCAAATACTTCTATACAACCATAGGAGTCGCACCCTGGTGGCCAGTAGAGAGAATACAGCTTCAACACATGAAGCATAGAATTCTATACAACCAGAGGAGTCGCCCCCTGGTGGAGAGTGGAGAGAGAATGCAGATTTAAGGCAATTCAGCATAGGCTTCACTTGTCAGAACAGGACATATCTAATACCTTACTCCAAAATGTGCATAAAATATGTTTATGGAAACATGGCTATTGAGTAGCTGTGAAAAGTAGTTTCACATATACGCAGCACCACTTCACAGAGTAACTGCATGGTGTTACATCTAAACCTGAGGACCGTTGATGTCAATCAAACATGTCTTGTGTCTTGAACCTGTTAAAAAGTATTGAAGTCTGATTATTATTTTCAGGCAACAGTTGAGACTTATAAACCATTTACAGTAATAGATACTATTTCACTGTGCCCTCTGGCATTTAATGTTTATACCAGTCATAACTGATTGGAATATATTGACTATATTGACCCATTGTTCATCTTAATGGTGCATACTATCACGTCGCATTGTGGTAATTTTAGATAGTTATAATCACATCTAGACTCAACGGTTGTTCAACTTCTGTGACTCAGAGGGCTGTTTTTAAAGTCCAACATTATTACGGCTCAAGCAGTTACAAGGTTGTCACATTGTGATATTATACTTCCAATCTGTATTTTTCAAGAGAAAATATTCATAAAAATATGTAAAAAAAGAAAAGAAAGTGGGCTACTGTAGAAACATGGCATCTTCTGTGAAGAAGACCTGCTCCTTATGTAGATATTGACCCTGTAAGGTAACGGAAACACAACCATTGTGATTTTCAGGCTATTATAGACGAAAGAAAACATACGTATTAGTATTATATGCAAATCCTGCCAATAGAATGCTGCACACTGCACTTTAATTAGTACATTTTCATGACTCATTAATGACGACAGCTGAAATCAAGCAAATCAATTAAGGTTCATAGATCACAGTAAACCAACTCTAAAAACCCCACTGTGTTTCTATGAAATATATATGAACTTAAAATATATATATATATATATATATATATATATATATATATATATATATATATATATATATATATATATATATATATATATATAGTATGTCATTTTGTCTTTCTTTCTCTCTCTCATTCTTTTTCTTCCTTTTTTCTGTTAGCAGTCTGCCTGCTGTGCTTATTAAATAGTTGGCTTTGCTAAGTAGTGCGGGACCAAGTGGCTGATTGCTGATAAAAGAAAACAGCTGCCGCCCTCACACACACACACACACACACACACACAGAGTCTCAGTTGCTGTCTATGTTAAGTATTGAGGGACTGTGGAAGGCGCTCAGCTCATAAAGTGAAAATGTAACAAGGCAGACAACCCTCCATGTAATAACTCTGACGATCGCCCTGGCTTTGAGAACTGCACACAAGAGGGTCTGTGTGTGTGTGTGTGTGTGTGCGTGTGTGTGTGCGTGTGTGTGTGCGTGTGTGTGTGCGTGTGCGTGTGCGTGTGCGTGTGTGGGTTGATTGGCTGAGCGGGCTGTAAAGTGCCGGCGAGGGGGAAAGGCAGTCGTCTCACCTCAAACAGAGAAAATAAAGTAGGTTCTTACAGTTTTTTTTGATTGCTTAAGCACGATTTTCAAAACAGGGCCCGTGTTTTCAAAACACTACACACAATTAGCACAACCACACACCCAATTAGCAAAACACTACAGATCCTTTGCAAAATTAAACACTCTTGTAAAAACTATACACTTCTTTTTAAAAACCACACTTTGTTACCATATGAAACACACACGTTTCACATTACTATACTCTGTTTGCACGAGTTACACTCTGCTGTGATAAACCTAAAACACTTTTAGCACTTCTACTTCCCTATGATTAGAGTAGGCTACTATCAACAAAGTACAAATATAATGTAAATTCACCAAACACTACACAAGACCAATGTTGCAGACTGAAGAAACTCATTTATTTCTCAACACGCCCAAAATGTTGACATGGAGATTCATAATACTGTAACCAAACATCACTTTACGTATTGTAAGTAAAAAATTTAAAAAAATAAATAAAACTAGACATTGTCTCTTCGCCTAGCTGGATCTGGCCAGAGAATTTCATCATCATCACAGGCAATGTTGTCATTAGCAAGACACCTTGGAAAGAAACGTCTTGAATGACGAATCCATCCTTGCATTGCTGCTACCTCCATCTGGCCACAGGCCTCCTCCATGGCTTGGATGAGGGCAATGTTCCCTCTAATTCTTTTCAGCACTGAGCAATTTTTTTTTTTTCTGAGCGCACATTTCAGCACTGTGAGCAATTCGCGACCTGCCGAAAATGACCACAAGCCTGCGTTAGCCATAGGGGATTCAAAGAGATGACAGCAAATGCATCAATATGTATACATGGTTGGTATTTATTCAATATCCTTTATAATGGCTGGACTTTGGGAAAATTTTAATGATGGTGTTTTACCAGTCAGTTTAGTTGAACTTAAAGGATCTTTGTTGAACTTCAATCTTCAATAAGGGGAAGTTATGACTGGTTCACTGGTTATGACTGATAATGATATATATACAAAATAAAAGTATCAAAGGTGTTTAGTCATTTCTCAGCAGGTACAACATTTAAGTGGAACTTCATTGAAAGAAAAATGCTAATGCAGTGCTTAACAATAATTATAGGCCTATTAAATTGACATGGTGTCATTTTTCCTAAAGGTAGCCTATATAAACAATTTAATAACTGGAGTGGTTTGCAACAAACTAGGCTACAAAACATGTCATTTGAATGTCATTGAGGGAGATAGGCCTATCTGGCTATGTGGCACCTGCTCTGCCTTTCTTTTCACCATGGTATCTATAACTGCTGGAGCAGGGCCCGCCAAGAGTAGCCTAAACAGCGCCGGCCCTAGCTCATGTGGCTCTAGGCGAGCTTCACTCCTGGCGCCCGGAGGAGGACAGCGGGGGGTGGGGGGTGCTAACGGAGGCAGAGCGCTAGCATAGGTACAGAGCGCGCATGTCGAGAAACGGGACGCTGATTGGCCAAGAAGACTCGACGCGTCAAAGATCTTCTATTGCGGAGATGGCTCACTCCTATCTCAGAAACACTGGCGCAAAAAAGATTTTTAACCCCTGAAAAAAAATCGTTTGTGCGGTCTGAAAAATGTGCGCGGTCTGAAAAATCTATTGCGCGGCCACTTCGACTGGCCTGCGCGGCCGCGCACCTGCGCGCAGCTTAGAGGGAACACTGGATGAGTGGTACCTCAGCCTGGAGACGGAGGTCATATACCTTCCACCGCCATGCCGAGAAAAACTCTTCTATAGGGTTGAGGAATGGAGAGTATGGTGGAAGATATAGGACGGTGAAATGTGGATGTTGCTGAAACCAGTTCTGAACCAGAGCAGAGCGGTGGAAAGACACATTGTCCCAGACAACAATGTATTGCATATGATCGATTTGATTTGCTGCTGTTATGTTGTGCAATTGGTCCAAGAATGTAAGTATGAGTGCTGTGTTGTAAGGGCCCATATGGGCATGGCGGTGGAGGACCCCATTCTGTGTAATGGCTGCACAGAGTGTTATATAACACGTTGCCCTGGGACATTGACTATAGCCCTGTGGCCAATGATGTTTCTTCCCCTCCTTCGTGTTCTCGTCAGGTTGAACCCAGCCTCATCTACGTAAATGAACTCATGCTGGATCTCCTCTCCATCCATTCGTAAAACTCTCTGAAAAACAGTGTCAGGCAAGATTGTGTAGTTCAGTGTAGATCTAGTATACATATTACAGTACAGTAAAAGATGATGAGACAGTATGCAAGATCACACTGCTAAAGCGAATACATACCTCTGCATAATCATGCCGCAGTCGTTTCACCCTTTCGGAATTGCGCTCGAAAGGCACTCGATAAATTTGCTTCATTTGAATATGTTTTTTTTTTAGGATGCGTGCCAGTGTTGATGTTGAGACCTGATGGATATCGTTGAAAATGGCGTGGTTATTGACAATGTTAGCTTGGAGCTGCTTGAGTGTTATAGCATTGTTGGCCAAAACCATGTTTACTCGTCCTCCTCGTCCTCCTCGTTCTCCTCCTCGTCTTACTCTTTCTCTGACTCTTTCCATTGTGCTTGAAGACCGATGAACTCACCTGCTGCTTTTTATAGTGCTTATACACCTGATTGGTGTGTCTACAATTAAGCAAACGAGTGTTTGCACACCTGATGACTGTGTTGAACCAATTGGTTGGACGGTGTGGTAATGTGACAGTCAGTGCTTTGGTATTGCAAGGACGTGACTTCATGATCGATTTTTGTGTGTAATGTATGTTAAGTGTGTTTAGTGTTTTGCAAATCACTGTGTGTAGAGTTTTGCAACAAGTGTGAGGTTGACAATGTGCTTATAGTTGTGCAAATATGGGCTGATGTTTTGCTTCTTGAGTGTAAGGTTTTGCTAATAGTGTACTACTTTTAATTTTAGTATGTAAGCAATCCAAAAAAAACTGTAAGCTAAATGAGCGTGGCACACACACACACACACACACACACACACACACACACACACACACACACACACACACATATTTGGAGGGTTAATGCCCGTGCATTTGACATACACACTCCCTTCCTTTGACGCGCTTTCACAAACACACAAAAATGTGACGCACAGACACACACATTCACAGTCCAATATTGTGAGATGAAATGAGCGTAGCTTATGACACACACATTGTGCCTTTCGCTCCGACTCACCCATCTCTCTCACACACACGCACACGCACACACACACACACACACGGTCCAATATTTTGAGTGTAAATGAGCGTTTAGCTTATGATAAGCAGAAGAGACATTCAGACAATTACCATTCCTTAGTGTGTAAAGGACACCAC